>CM044966.1:16146979-16564479 GCA_024516035.1 Bactericera cockerelli
AATTCTGCGTATCACTAGGTAAAAAAATACCCTTTGCTATTTTGTTTCAATAAATACAAAGTTCTTTCAGACGCGTGAAGGAACGAATGAGATACGCCTTATCAAACGGCACCAGAAGGAGAGAAACACATCTTTCAAATTTTGAATCTGGGCGCTATTGCATTTTGAAGAACACTCGATGCCTGAAGCGGTCTGTGTGACTATTTTTGTGCCAACTGCAAGTTATAAATGAAAATTTTCTGAGTACAATTAGTTCTATTAACCAACTATATCAATCAATTCTAATAGTTAAAATAACAAGGCGATCAATTTGTTCGGTGGAAGAGAAAGCCAACAAGCTTTAAACCTCGCCCTTGGTTCGCTACATATTCTTTTGGGTTCTTTTCATTTCATGTCCTGTGTTGCAGAATGTATCATGTTTGTAGTTTATCAATAAACTACAAACATGTATCACTGTATCACCACCCTTGATCAGTCTTTGTTTATATTTATTTCACAAATTGTTACCATGTTCATTGTAAAAAAAAATGTAAATAAAGCTGGTCCAATTGTTTATAAAATAAAAATAAAGTATTAATAATAATAGTAAATTTAAGGTTGAATGTTCGAGTTTTACCCAAGGTTAATTTTCGGTACTATTTGTTATGTTTTTGATATCATGATTGTGATAAACACAAAAATGATATTTTTAATTTTACTTCTAAAAATAAAATCATAATATTTTGGTAGCGCAGAGTCTTTCTCCATGTGTATTCTTTTTCCATAATTACACCACTGGTTGCTGCTTTCGTTGCAGCCTCTCTCATTTTTCCTTACGATAACCCTGTGATTCCTTAACCCCATTCACATAAAAGTTCACACCGACCGACCACTGTGAATGATCAATTTCCCTCTGTTAAACATCCCAGAGCAGTGTATTTATACCTCAAATTACGCGCCAATTCTATTAAAATTCAGCCAACTTTGAATTTTCCATCATGATTCAGAAGTGTTTTTTGAGCTTTGTGTGTACTGCGTTCCATGATCTTTAAAGTAATATAAATGAGCTTTCTTTTTTATAAAACTAAACATAATAGGGTATTTTTTTAACTAGTGATACGCAGAATTGCAATTGTAGAAGTACTCTAAATTCACGAAAGGGAAAACAGGGAAAAATCAAATTTTAGAAAAGTATTGAACTTATGATTAAATATCTCTCTGGTCTTTCAATATTTTTTTATGCAACCAACTGCATTTCAAGGGAAATATGCATGACTATCTATACATGAAGTCAAAAATTACTTACTGGCTATCATTTCTTTAAAAACGTGCATCGATCCAAGTGACCTCTAGACCTGTGGGAAAAACAGGGATTTGGCCATAACTCTTTAACGAAGCAAAATGCCCCACTGCAAGTTTCGCTCATATGATAGTCCACGGTAGGCTGAACCTACCCTCAAAATATTTGCATCTGTATACGGGACACCCTGTAAATGTTCTACTAAGAAAGAGTTGCTAAATAAATAGTCACTAACAGCCTGATTAAGCACGGTCATTAGACCTGTCCTGGTAGCTCAATGGTAAAGGCGGCACTCTGTGAATCCAGTGTTTCCAGAGGTTGTGGGTTCGAAACCCAACCAGGACATGACAAGTTATCTTCTCATTTGGAATTTTTACAACATAATACGAGTAATATGTCTTGGGCTTACTGCTTGAATAATGGGACTATAGTAGTCTATATCGGGCAGTAGGTATAAATAAGGCGATATTATTATTAGACATTTGATGGTGTATAAATTTGGCTGATTTATATTTCTTGAACATGATGTTTATATTAGACATCCTAATTTGAATTTACTATCGAAACAGGTATGTTCTGATATTCATGTACATCTAGTACAACTTCTCACTTTTCTGTTTACACTGGTTTACACTGAAACACTTTTATATGTCTAGGATTCGAATTTTAATTACTTTCCCGACTGGAGTTTTGTCTATTTCATAGACATTATCAAGGAACAAGGAACTGAAAAACTCGAGTCGGGAAAAGTAAGTTATCAAAATTTGAATCCTAGATATAGAAAAGTGTTTCAATAATAAAGTGATTGATTTAATCTGTTCATTTGCTACTATGCACTTGGACCTAAAGGTCTCGATAAAAGAAGATAATTATATACTTAAAAAGAATAAACCTATACACGTTGCTATGAATACCTATAGCCTCCTGAGACCTGAATGTGCTTTTAAAAGTACATAAGACAACTTCACTTCACACTACTATCTTCTCTCAAAAACCGTCGGGAATTTTTGAAAATTCCATATACTTTTAAAAGTACGCCAGGTCTTAATCAGTACTTTCTGGAATACATGCCGAGGACTCAAGCAGTATCTGTCTTATGTACTTTTAAAGTACATCCAGGTCTAAATCAGTACTTTCGGGAAAACATGCCCAGGTCTCAGGAGGATAAGAATCGGCGCGAACGATCTGGCAATCACAGTGTTAAAACGCCTTACAGGAAAAAGAGATGATATAAATTTTGTAAACACCAACAAAATTTACCTCCTAAAACTTACGGTTAAAGAGATATAGGTCAGGACATAGGAATATTAGCCGGGATGGCCGACCCTGTATCTCGGGAACAGTAAGTCGCAACTCACTAAAATTTGTTGCAATGAACTTCTCTCAATGAGGCCTTTAATACATGTTGACACATGACATACTATTCTATTTAAGATTTTAAAGTGACTGGGGCAATTTTTTATGCATTTTTTTTCACTGAAACTCAATCCTCCAAAAAATTAAGAAAGGGGGGGGGGGGAATGGTAGTTTAGGGACACCCTGTATGCGGGTATTATATCCTTAAACTGTCTCTCTATATCTCCTTTTTTCCTGTCTCCTCCCTTACTCAGTTTCTCCCTCACTCTTTCTTACTCTCTCTCTTTCTGTCCCTCTCTCTTTCTCTTTCTCTTCCTCTCTCTCTCTCTCTTTCCCTTTCTTCCTCACTCTCTCTTTCTTTCGCTTTATCTTTCTCTCTCATCCTCACTCTCTCTTTCTCAATCTCTCTTTCCCTCTCTCTTGATCACTCTCTTTCCCTTTCTTCCCCACTCTCTCTTTTTCTCACTCTCACTCTTCCTCGCTCTCTCTTTCTCTCTAATCCTGCTGTGGTCAGGCCTGTTTCTGCCTCAATGTATCCTATTCTTATTATTCTTTGCTTTCAGTGTCCATTCTTCTGTAAATCCATTCTTTTTCATTTCAAAGGTTAAACTCGAGATTTTTTTTATATATAAAAACTAGCCGTTTGCCCGTGCTTTGCAACGGGACTAAATTTCAAATTTACTAAGGCATGGCCGTACTGCTGGACAGCAATGCCTTTTTGAACTTTTTATAATTTTTCTGGACAAAGCGATAATGGTTTTGGGGGGGTCAATTCTGAGACGTTTTTCGCTATCTCTTACCGTTTTGGCTAAACAACTCCGGACAAACAAACAAACATAGGTAGGTAGGTAGTCCTTTTTTCTGTTTTATATACAGGGTGTCCCGTATACAGATGCAAATATTTTGAGGGTAGGTTCAGCCCACCGTGGACTATCATATGAGCGAAACTTGCAGTAGGGCATTTTGCTTCGTTAAAGAGTTATGGCCAAATCCCTGTTTTTTCCCACAGGTCTAGAGGTCACTTTGATCGATGCACGTTTTTAAAGAAACGATAGCTAGTAAGTAATTTTTGACTTCATGTATGGATAGTCATGCATATTTCCTTTCGAATGCAGTTGGTTGCATACAAAAATATTGAAACACCAGAGAGATATTTAATCATAAGTTCAATACTTTTCTAAAATTTGATTTTTCCCTTTTTTCCCTTTCGTGAATTTAGAGTACTTCTACGATTGCAATTCTGCGTATCACTAGTTAAAAAAATACCCTCTGCTATTTTGTTTTAATAAATTCCAAGTTCTTCCAGACGCGTGAAGGAACGAAATAGATACGCCTTAATAAACGGCACCAGAAGGAGAGAAACACATCTATCAAATTTTGAATCTGGGCGCTATTGCATTTTGAAGAACACTCGATGCCTGAAGCGGTCTGTGTGACCATTTTTGTGCCAACTGCAAGTTATAAATGAAAAATTTCTGAGTACAAATAGTTCTATTAACCAACTATATCAATCAAATCTAATAGTTAAAATAACAAGGCGATCGATTTGTTCGGTGGAAGAGAAAGCCACAAGCTTTAACCTCGCCCTTGGTTCGCTACATATTCTTTTGGGTTCTTTTCATTTCATGTCCTGTGTTGCAGAATGTATCATGTTTGTAGTTTATCAATAAAGTATTATTAATAATAATAATAGTAACCTTAATTTTGGATGTTCAAGTTTTACCCAAGGTTGATTTTCGGCACTATTTGTTATGTTTTTGATATCATGATTGTGATAAACACAAAAATGATATTTTTAATTTTACTTCTAAAAATAAAATGACAATTTTTGTTTTTAGCGCAGTCTTTCTCCATGTGTATTCTTTGTCCAAAATTACACCACTGGTTGCTGCTTTCGTTGCAGCCTCTCTCATTTTTCCTTACGATAACCCTGTGATTCCTTAACCCCATTCACATAAAAGTTCACACCGACCGACCACTGTGAATGATCAATTTCCCTCTGTTAAACATCCAGAGCAGTGTATTTATACCTCAAATTACGCGCCAATTCTATTAAAATTCAGCCAACTTTGAATTTTCCATCATGATTCAGAAGTGTTTTTTGAGCTTTGTGTGTACTGCGTTCCATGATCTTTAAAGTAATATAAATGAGCTTTCTTTTTATAAAACTAAACATAATAGGGTATTTTTTTAACTAGTGATACGCAGAATTGCAATCGTAGAAGTACTTTAAATTCACGAAAGGGAAAAAAGGGAAAAATCAAATTTTAGAAAAGTATTGAATTTATGATTAAATATCTCTCTGGTCTTTCAATATTTTTTTATGCAACCAACTGCACTCGAAGGGAAATATGCATGACTATTCATACATGAAGTCAAAAATTACTTACTGGCTATCATTTCTTTAAAAACGTGCATCGATCCAAGTGACCTCTAGACCTGTGGGAAAAACAGGGATTTGGCCATAACTCTTTAACGAAACAAAATGACCCACTGCAAGTTTCGCTCATATGATAGTCCACGGTGGGCTGAACCTACCCTCAAAATATTTGCATCTGTATACGGGACACCCTGTATAGAGATACTAAAAAAAAATCAAGTTTTAATTTTTTTTTTTTTCAGAAGAAATGTTAGGAGTCGACCTTATGAAGATGGTGCGAGATTACCAGTGATCTACTGTTGATTTACCATTATTTGGGGCGATACTAAAACCCGGACCCGACTGAAAAGATTGACTCGATTGAAAAACTTTGACCCGCCATAAGGAATACATGGGTCCGGGTTTTTCGTATAAAATTTCTTTCGAAAAACGTTGACTCGAATGTTATGTATATGATTGCAGACCCCATTATTTGTCATAAGATTGATGTACAGAAATAAATATTTATTTTGCTCTCTCTATACGTATAAAAAGAAATTAGAATATACAATTCTAACAAGCCAGGCTAACTTGCAGTTAAACAGGGACAAACAGGGACAAGACCAGTGTCTTGCTAGAGGACTATAAAAAGAGATGAGAATATTCAATTGTAACAAGTCAGACTAGCGTTCAGTCAAACAGGGATAATACCAGTGTCTTGCTAGAGAAATATAAAAAGAGATTAGAATATAAAACCCTAACAAGTCAGGCTAGCTTTCAATGAGACCGGGATAAGACCAGTGTCTTGCTAGAAAACTATAAAAAGAGATTACAATACCAACCCTAACAAGTCAGGCTAGCTTTAGGTCAAACAGGGAGAAGACCAGTGTCTTGCTAGATTACTATAAAAAGAGATTAGAATAGATAAATATAAACATAATTATTAGGTATGTCCTAATTAAAGGGCGGGATTATTGCCTATGGCAGTCTCTTCCACCCAATAGAGATATAATGATACTAATGATATTTTCGATATAAATAAAAAGTGTTGGAAACAAAAGAGGTGTTTCCAGCAAATCTCGAGAAATTATTAACTTAAGAGGTCCTATTTATTTAAGCAGGAAATAAATCCAGTTAAATTTATTTGGACAGAGATGAAAGCAGAATTATTTGAAGAGAGAAGAGAGGAGGAGAGAGAGAGAGAGAGAGAGGAGAGAGAGAAGAGAGAGAGAGAGAGGAGAGAGGAGAGAGAGAGAGAGAGAGAGAGAGAGAGGGAGAGAGGAGGAGAGAGGAGAGAGGAGAGAGGAGAGGGTAGGAGAGAACACAGAATAAAAATCCTATTATAAAAATTTCCCAACATTTTTCAATTTCTTCTGAAATTTAACATCCAATAAATTTTGCCAAACATAATTTTTCTTTTTCTTGTTTAAATTTTACTTCACTTACTGTATATTTGCATCTTTCTCTGTAACTCTCTCTAACTCTCTCTTTCTTTCTTATTATTTCTCACTCTCTCTACCTATTTCTCATTCGTTACATTTTCTCTCTCACTCATTCCTATTAAAACTTATCTCTTCTCTCTTTCTTTTTTCTCTTCTTCTTCTCTTTCTCTCTCTTTCTCTCTCTTCTCTCTCTCTCTCTTCTCTCTTCTCTGATTTATTTCCATACCTAATCAGAATTGAAGATACCCCCCTCTCTCTCTTTGATCCTCCCTCCTCCCCTCTTCCTACTCATCTTCTGGCAATCCTGGATTTGTCAAGCTTGCTTCACTAGATTTGGCTCAACCCTCCATCTCTCTCTCTCTCTCTCTCTTCTCTCTCTCTCTCTCTCTCTCTCTCTTTCTCGACTCTCTCAATTATTATTTCTTGGTGGGGGTTTTACCACTCCATTTGCTGAAAACTCACAAACCAGCTACTCGAATCAACCTCACCCAGCCTGAGTGGGACTGGGAGTAGGGTTTGAATTTGAATGGTCACCCATCCAGGTACTAGCATCACTCGACGTTGCTCAGCTTCAGTGACAAATGATGATTTTTGAAATAATACAATAATAAAAAGAGAAAACATAGATAAATAAATATATATATGTCTAAAAGGGCGGGTTTTTGACAATCTCTTTCAGTAGTTCCACTTAGTTGGGTGGAAGAGATTGCCAAAATAATATCATTAATCTTTACCAAAGTAAGTGAATTTTTATCCTATCTCTATTTATCAATTTATGTCTTTTATACATTTACCTTCTCCTTTCCTCTTTCCTCTCTTTCCTTCCTCTTCTTTCCTCTCTCTATTTTTTTTCTCTCTTCTCCTCTTCCCTCTCTTTAATTCCTCTCTCTCTTTCCTATCTCTTCCTCTCTTTCTAATTTCTCTTTTTTCCTCCTCTCTCTCTTCCCTCTCTCTCTCTCTCCTCACTCCCCTCTCCCTTTACCTCTCTTTCTCCTCTCTCTCCCTCTCCCTTTACCTCTCTTCTCTCTCCTCTCTCTCTCTCTCTTTCCTCACTCTCTCCTTCTCTCTTTCTCACTCTCTCTCCTTCTCTCCCTCCCCTCTCCCCTCTCCCTTGTCAACAGAAGCCATCAGAGCTTGTCACCTAAAGACTCGGTACGGCACCTGATGCCAGCTCTAGCTAGCTGTGGAGACAGAATCCTATTAACATTTTAGGTTTTTTTTTTATCAAACAAAATTGTCTCAAAAAGGCTTTTCATGTTACAATAATAAATTAATATTTACCAGATGTACTTTTACACATAAGTACATGTATTTTATTTATTTTTGAAATTTCTTCTGTACCATTAAAAAAAGAAAACATTATGAACATTTTCTAAATATATTTTTTTTATTAATAGTATTTTTTTTATTTCAATAGCGAGGAAAAATATAGTTGCTTGTTTGATGTGAGCGATCGGTAGCGACATAGTCATGTTTACAAAATCAATAGAATAAGTACGGATGTGCTGCGCTACCCACACAAAAAATATTATTACCTTTTTATTTTTATTATTTATATTATTTATTCGTTCAAAGTTTGATGATTTTCACAGTCTATTTTATATTATCGTAAGCATTGTATAACAAGGTACCGTACTGCAGTGCAATTGTAGGTCATGTTACTTTAATAAAAAAGTATTGTATTTATTTGTAGTTTCAACCTGGAGAAATGTGTTTTTTTTTTGGTCATACTAAGTAAAAAAGGTTCATTATATATTCTAAGTATTGTGTTCGTTTAAGGATTACATACCTATTTTTTAGATACCTTTTCTATTTCTTCGATACCTCGACGTTTTTTATATCTCTCTTCGACACAAGCTATCAGGCTGTCAACAAGGGTTTTAAAACAACACCTGATGTTCTCCGTATTGTTTGAGACAAATTCCTATTAAAATTTCAAGCGGATTTTATCAAGGAAAAAAATTGTTCTTTTTTTTCAGGCAAGTTTGTCTAAGTAAAGATATTGAATAGAATATAGAATAGAATGTAAAGATAATTGTATTTATCAGTGATGATTTAACAATGGTGGTTCGCAGATTAATACAAAAAAATAATATTTATACCATAAAAAATAAAAATTAAGTCCTAAAAAAAATAAGTAAAGATATTGTCGATACATGGTAGCAAGGAGAAAACATAAAGTGATATAAATATCTAGTTTCACAAACTAATCAGAGCTCACTCACTTCTTAGACTAGCTCAACGTTGCATAACATTTATTATTATTATCTGACCTGGTTGCAGGGTTTTCAGTGAAACCCTTACAATTAACACTACGACCGAAGTAGATCTTTTGTGACCAGTTGTTCTATTTGGTTTTAACGTCTTGATTGAGATAAATTAGATATAGTCAGGACGAGGGTTTTACCCTCTATTTACTGGGAGTACCAGCTACCTCACCCCGCCTGGGTAGGGCCAGAAATGCCAGCCTCACGTGTTTGGAAGGAACAGAATTTAGTTCTAAAATTCTGCCCCTACCCGGGGATCGAACTCGGGATCTCTGGATTGCGGGCAGTACTAACGCCACGGAGGCTGGCTCTTGATTAAAAATGTATGAAAAATACTCTAAAAATTTCTTGATTGAACAAAAATTGCAGCTTTCATTTTGACAATTTTGCTGAATACATTATTGACTCATTTGTTAGCCTAGTTTGACGTTGCTTAACATGGTGTCACTCAAGTAACATTACTTTCATACTCATTCTCTCTCTCTCTCTCCTCTACTTCCTCTTTGATCTGCTAGTATTTGATAAAAAAAAGGTGAGGAGTAGGGGATAGAGACAGAAAGAGAGAGAGAGAGAGATAGTGTGTGTGAGAGAGAGAGAGATAAAGAGAGAGCGAGAGAGAAAGCGAGATAGATGGGTTCGGATATAGATATTGAAGAAAAAGATTGAGAATTGAAAGAGCTAGAGAAAGAAAGAGATGGGTTTAAGTATAGGTTATAGATAAAGGGAGAGAGAGAGAGAGAGAGAAAAGGGGAGAGAGAGAAGGCAAATATATAAGAGAGGACAGAGAGAGAGAGAGAGAGGAAAGTGATAGTAAAAATTTGCATTATTAGGTGCTTGAGAAAAAGGGCAGAATGGCTATTGAAAGAAAAACGGAGAGATATAGAGAAAACGATCTAGATGGTAAAAGATGGGAGAGGGAGAGAGAGTAGGAGAGAGAGAGAAAGGAAGAGTGAGGGGAGAGAGAGAGGGGGGAGGGAGAGAGAAAGGGGGATCGAGAGGGATAGAGATAGAGAGATAGAGAGAGAGAGACAGAGAGAGAGAGAGAGAGAGAAGAGAGCTCTTGGAATTGAATAAAAAGCGAATAACTCACAAAAAAATAGTTGTAGAGAACTGTGTTTGGCTATTGGGAATATTATTATTAATATTTTATCATTATTTTAATGAGCACTGGTACATTATTATTATTACCTATAACTCTGGAACTTAATTCCATTACTTTCCTTTCTATGGGATAGAAGTCACCGTTGCCGAGTGAGATAGCGCGCTAGGCATTGCAGCACGGTGACCTGGGTTCGATCCCCAGCGGGCAGGAGCAGCGACCAGTGGCGGAATTATAGGCAAAAATAAGATATTGGTATATAAAATACGGAAAATTCCTATAGTTCTGCACTAACCCACTAATATTGTGATAAATAACACGAAGAAACACATTATTATTATCTCTATTATATCATAGATAAAAGTGGTATTTTTCAACTTTATAGTTATATACACCACCCAATAGTGATATGGTCAAATGGTTAAGGCACTTATATGGTAATCCCGGTACCGTAGGGATCCGTTGGTTCGAATCCCACCTAGAACATGAATTTTTCCTCATTAATTTGAGTTTGTGACCACATAATAATATGACTCTGAGGGTTAGATGGTAGGAAATGCTTTAACCTCGTCAGATGGTTACCTTCCACTAAAGGTGTTATTATTAAAAGACAAAAAAGCCGAATAATCAAAAGTCGTGTGCGTTTAAGTCTTCCAGTTTTGTGTATGTAGTTTATTTTCTATCAATTGCAGGAGCTTTCTTTTTCTCATGTTAGAAAATTGTGAGAAAATAAGCATGGTTTCATAGGTGAAATAGAATACGCGGGAGAGAGAGAAAGAGTTAGGGAGAGATCGAGTAAGCGAGAGAAATAGTAAGGGAGAGAGTGAGAGAGAGAAAGAGTAAGGGAGAGAGAGAAAGAGTAAGGGAGAGAGTGTAAGAGAGAGATAGAAAGAGTAAAGGGGGTAGAAAGAGAGATAGAAAGAGTAAGAGAGAGAGAGATAGAAAGAATGAGAATGATGTCAGAGATGAAATAGAATGCGCGGGGGAGAGAGAGAGCGAGAAAAAGTAAGGGAGAGAGAGAAGGAGAGAAAAAATTAGAAAGAGAGAGAGAGAGAGAGAAAGAGAGAGAAAGAGAGAGAGAGAAGAAGAAGAAAGAGAGAGAATAGTGAAAGGGATAGAGATGGAATTGCAATAATAAAGAATTTCCCATATATTTGCTGTCCGAAAAAGAGGAAACTTATTTAAATTTCCTCATTTTCTCTCTTTCTTACTCTATTTCGCCCCCTCTCTATCTTATTTTTCCCTCTCTCTCTCTCCCTCCCTTTTTTCTCTCTCTCTCTCTCTTTTCTTTCGTCTCTCTCTCCCTCTCCTTTCTTTCTTGTTTCTCTAACTCTCCATCTTCAATTTATTTCTTCTTTTGCTCAGTCTTATCCCGCTTAAGCAGGGTCGACGTTTCTGGTCAGTCTCTTCCAGTCCAATCGATTTTGTGCATCAGCTGGTCTTACTCCTTTTTCTCTCATGTCTTCTATAACACAACTTTTCCACGATTTTTTAGGTCTACCTCTACCTCTCTTTCCTGATACTTCCATATTCCTCATTTTCTTCCCGATGTAGTAATCTTCTCTTCTTTCTATATGTCCAAGCCACTGCAATCTTCTCTCTTGCATTTTCTTTGAGATTTCTACAACTTTCACTTTGTCTCTGATTTTTTCATTTCTTATTCTATCAAGTTTTGTTACTCCGCACATCCATCTCAACATCTTCATTTCCGTCACTTCCATTTTCTTTTCTTGATCTTTCTTTACTGCCCAGGTTTCACTTCCATATAACAATGCTGGTCTTACTACTGACTTGTACATTTTTCCCTTTGATCTTAACGTTATCCTTTTATCACATAATACGCCCGACAACTTTTTCCAATTAAACCATCCTGCATTGACACGGTGGGCTATTTCAGAATCTAACGTTCCATCTTCAATTTATTGATCTCTATCAATTCCTCATAATTTTTCTACATTCTCCTGTTCACCATGCATCGGTGTTCTGGTCAAGTGGTTAACGCGCTAGTCTGGTAATCCACGTAGCGTGGGGATCCGTTGGTTCGAATCCCAGCCAGTGCATGAATTTTCTCTTACATTTTTAGACTTTAACCACATAAAAATGGCATCATAAAAAACGTGAAAGAAATCTTAAATAAAGGAAGTTTAAAAAAAAAAAATCTCAGCAGAAAATGTGAATAGAGAACAATGATTAATAAGAGAAGAAAACTTCCTATTCTGCCGGGGATCGAACCCAGGTCCCCCTGCATGTAAAGCCCCGTCCCCACCGGTATTAAGCGTGTCGAACAACATATTGATCAACATAATTATTATAACAATGAAAAAACGGAAACAATATACATATACAATAAAAAGGAAAAAGAATAGAAAAATATACATATATAAACATAAACATATACAACTAAAGGGCGGGGTTATTGTGTATGGCAATCTCTTCCACCCAACCCTACTGCTACTACTAACTCTTCTACTACTAAACAGCAACTACTGTTATTACTATACTAACTATTACTGTTATTGTTATTACTAACAACTACTGTTATTACTACTAACTATTACTGCTATAACTACTAACTAATGTTATTACTACTAACTATTACTGTTATTACTACTGACTACTCTATTATTATTGTAGATATCATTATTCTTATTGTTATTTCCAGGGTGATATCAGTTTAATTAAAACAAAATAATTCCCATATAGTAGTTAAGATAAAGCTCATACGGGGTGGCTCATTCTATTTTACAATAGTATTTACAATATTTTACAATCTTTTTACAATACTTTTACGGTAATTATCTTAGGAGCCAAACAAAATGGCTTAGAATGGGTCCTCTCTATACAAAATAAATATGAAAAATAAAACAAATGATTTATTATTATTATAAAAATAAATAAAAAAAATACCCTGCACTGGTAGGCAAGTGGTTAACGCGCTAGCCTCCAGGTAGCCTCTAGGGGTTAGGTGGTAGAAAATTGTCTGAGCATTAACCTCGCCTGGTGGTTACCTTGCACTAAAAAGTGTTGTTATTATTATTATTTATTTGTGTTATTATAGCACAATTCTAGTGGGCACAGACGTTTGAGCGTTTCCCTATTCTTGAACATTTTAACAACTTAATTTTGACCAAAAAGGGTTGGGTGGAAGAGATTGCCATAGGCAATAACACCGCCCTTTAGTTCGGACATATGTTTCTATATATTTTTCTATTCTTTTTCCTTTTTATTGTATATATTGTTTCCATTTTTTAATTGTTATAATAATTATTTGTACTGTACAAGTGTACATATGTCTTTTTATATCTAATAAAGTAATAAATAATAATAATTCCACCACTGGTCGCTACTCACAACCGTCCTCTTAACTACTATAAGGGAATTATTTTGTTTTAATTAAAAATCTTGAATGGGAGGATAACTTGTCATGTCCCGGCTGGGTTTCGAACCCACGAACTTTGGAATCTTTGGATTCATAGAGTGCCACCTTTACCACTGAGCTACCGGGACATGCACATGAGTGTAATATTAAATGTTAGCGGCCTCAACGGAGTCCGGAAAATCGTCTATATGTAGGTGTAAGCACTAGGGTCCAGAGTCTATACTCGTATGGTCTAGGTTCATAATTATATCTAGGTGTAAGCACTAGGATCCAGGATTTATAGGGTCTAGAGGGTCCAGGGTCTATAGGGTCTAGGTCCAAGGTCCTCATGGTGGAAATCTATGTACGGTTATGGAACAAGGGTCCCAATAGTTTATTAACAAGGCCATTTTATACAGACGGATAATTTAAAAAATATATAGAAAATTGGAAACAATATAAGAAAAAAACAGAAAAAAATGTAGAGTAAATTAAAATAATATTTATACACATGTTCTAACTAAGGGAAGGGGTTAGTGCATTTGGCGATCTCTTCCACCCAACACTTGATTTGACCTACACCATCCTGTATGTTGTAGGGTAAAAAGTTTTTCCGGGGTAAAACAGTTCAATGTAGTGGAAATATAATTTAGTTGGTATTCCCCTCTATCTTCTTCCCTCTCTCTTTCTCTCTCTCCTTCTCTCTATCTCTCTCTCTTTTTCTCTCTCTCTTTTTATCTCTCTCTCTTTCACTCTCTCTCTCTCCTTCTCTCTCTCTCTTTCTCTCTCTCTCTCTCTTTCACTCTCTCTCCTTTTCCCCCTCTTTCACTCTCTCTCTCTCCCTTCTCCCTCTCTTTCTCTCTATCTCTCCCTTTGTCTCACTCTCTCTTATCCTTTTTTTGTCTCTTCTCTCTGTGTCCTTTAACATAGTTACAGTAGATATCTCTCTCTCTCTCTCTGTCTCGACCCCCTGCCTTTCCATCTATTATTCTCTGTCTCTCTCATCTTACCCTATAAATATAGACCCCCTCATTCGCCCTTCATATCCTTTATCTCTCTCTCTTTCTCTCTTTCTCTCTCTCTCTCTCTCTTTCACTCTCTCTATTTCTTATGTTCTCAACTTCCTTACCCTCAATTCTCTCTTTATCTTTACTTTTAAATACATGATCTCTCCTTCTCTCTCTCTCATTTTGCCCTATAAACGCACCCTTCCTTCATTTCATTTCTCTCTCACTCTTACCATATAAAACCCTCACTTACTCTTTTGTCTCTCTCTCTCTATCTTTCTCTCTCCTTACTCTGCATAACTCTCTTTCTTTCTCTCTCTCTCTAATAAAAAGAATCTCCTTTTCCACCCCAAATACTGGGTGTAATGACAGAGTGGTCAAAAGAAACTCCGCAAATACAATCTTTTTAAAATAAGCTATATTCAATGGGAGGTGCTTTCTGTTTTTTATGACATTTATTTTGAGAATGAAAGAGAGAGCGAGAGAGAGAGAGAGAGAGGGAGTGATAGAAAGAGAGAGAGGGAGATAAAGAGTGAGGAAAGTAGAGAGGGAGAGAGAGAGAGAGGAAGAAGGGAAGGAGAGGGAGGTAGAGAGAGAGAAAGAGAGATTAAGGGTAGAATATATTGACTCCTAAAAATTATACTCTATAGTACGAATCTTGATGTTTCTCCTTATTTACGTAGGTGTATTTATTTGTTGGACAAAATTATAAAACAAGATTACAATAAATATAAGATAAGGTAGCCCAACTTGAGGACAGTCTGACCTAAGTAATACATCCACAGTCCACACACCCACTCACACCCACACACTCACCCATCACACAGTCACCATCACATCACACAAACACCATCACACAAACTCCACACACATCCACACTCACACATCCAAAACACACACACATCCACACTCACAATCCCACACACACACACACACACCACATCACAACCACACACACCACTCACAATCCCACACACCCCACACTCACACAAACACACACAATACAAACACACACTCACAATCTCACACACACCCACACTCACAACCTCACACACAACCTCACACACACCCACACTCACACAAACATTTCCACTCTCTGACCCTCCTTTTTCTTCAATTTCCTCCAATGTGCACTTTTCTACCATGTCTTTTTGTCGTATCTGGGTTTTATTTCTTTCCATATTTGCTTCAGATAATGTAGTTTCCTTCTTATTTTCTTTTCTTTTTTCGAGTCCTCTACAAAATAAGCTACTCTCTCTCTCTCTCTTTCTCTTTCTCTCTCTATGTCTACTTACTTTACTTTCCGCGTCCATGTGTGATGTCATGGTCTTGGAGGAATTGATTTGGGTGAACCCTTTGGACGCCCAGAACCATTGTTCTGGGTTCCTTCCGTGTCCAGTGTGTAGTGTATGTGTAGTGTGTTGAAATTATGCACCTAAAACTGACAATTTTAATAATATTCCTTAAAATTTGATAGGGATTTTAAGGAATAGTTAAGTTATAGGTCTACTGTTTGGTGCCCGTGGTGTGATTCCAAGTTTTACTTTCAATGTTCTGCGTGATTTGGGGATTCCATCAAGTTCACTTGTGGCTATGGGTTTGAAAGTGCTGAAGGATTCGATTCACATCCTTCATCTCCATCTGTTCCATTGAAGATATATCAATTTGATGTTCAAAAAATTATTAATAATAATTGCTCGTGTCAATTTCTGCATATTATATAAACTTATATAATAAAAAAATATTTTGGAAAGCCGGACCGAATAGTCAGGTGACAGATGTGTCACACGGTCGAGAAGTTCTCAAAATATATATGAAATGTCGGAACACTGGATACTGGCCACTCTCTCTCTCTCTCACACACACACACACACAACACTCACAACCTCTCTCTTCTCTACTTATCTCTTTCTCTTTCCACACACACACACACTCTCTCTATCTATCTATATCTTTCTCTCTCAGACACACACTCACAACGCACACACACTGTCTCTTTCTCTCTCTCTCTCACACACACACTCACAACCTCTCTCTTCTCTACTAACATCTACTCAGCAGTGTTCAAAAATCGACAAACAAGTTTTTGACACTTACAAAAACATTTCGGGTGTACAAAAAAAACCCCTTACTTTTTTTTTATTATATAAAACCCTTTCCATTTCTTTTCCACCAGCTTAACCATAATCTCTTTCTGTGTGAGACAAGGTGGAAATAGATTTAGGAAATATGGCTAAAAAAAAAGACATAAGTACAGAGAGAGAACGAGAGAGGGAGGGAAGAAGAGAGAGAGACAGAGATATAGATAGAGATAAAGAGAAATATTTAAGACATTTGTGAGAGATAAAGAAATGGTTAGTAAAAAGTGACAGGATTCAAGAAATATGGAGGACATGAGGACAAGTGTATGGCTTAAGTAGAGGGGGAAAGAGAGATTTAGATCAGCGGTTCCCAACCTTTTCAGCTGGGGGGCCCAATAATATTTTTCAAACAATTTTGCGGCCCACCCCGATTTTATTTTGCACAATTTTAATATTATTTCTTGAGTTTCGGCCAGCATCCGCGGCCCAGTAGCGAGCTGCCCGCGGCCCACAAGTGGGCTGCGGCCCACCGGTTGGGAACCGCTGAGGATAATTATGATGGTCAAAGAAGTTAGAAAAATAGATATTCAAATACTGATGAATTCAACTGAGAAAAAGAGAGATAATAATAATAGTACTCTTTAGTGGAAGGAACCACCAGGCGAGGTTAATGCTCAAAGCATTTTCGTCCACCTAACCCTCACGAGTCTTATTATTATGTGGTCACAAACTCAATTTAATGAGGAAAAATTCATGTACTGTGTGGGATTCGAACAGATCCCTCCGCTCCCCGAATTATCAGACTAGTGCGTTAACCAATTGAACACAGTGAAAACAGTTTGATAAACAAAAAGAGATAGGTAGATATTCATAAAAAAAGGTTCAAGTCCCGGTTTTAGCGTAGATTTAGTAGAGCGAGTTTGAGTAGTTGTGACATCACGAAAGTGATGAACACAAATATGATAACTTTAACTTTTTATCTATAAACAAGATAGAAAAAGTGTATGAGAAAGAGAAGAAGAGAGAGAAAGAGAGAAGAAACTATAAAAAAAGAGAGAGACAGATGGATAAAATAGAAAAAGAAGGAGTTATAGAGGGAGGGAAAGAGAGAGAGGAAGAGAGATAGAGAGACGTAGAGAGAGAGAGGAAGATGGATATAAAACAGAAAGAAGAAACTATAAATAAAAAGAGACAGATGGATATAGAAAAAGAAGGAGTAATAAAAGGAGGGAAAATGAGAGAGAGAGAGAAAAAGAGAGAGAAGGAGAGGGAGAGAGAGAGAGAGAGAGATAGAAGGAGAGAGAAGGGAAAAGGGTGAAAAGCGGAACAAAAAAGTTAATATGTTAACATGTGTGTCATAAAAATGCAACGAGATGGAGGATATATAGAGAGAGAGGATGAGAGAGAGAGTGAAAGAGAGAAAGAGAGAGAGGATGAGAGAGAGAGAGAGAGAGAGAGAGAAGAGGTAGAAGGAGACAAGTGGAGGGAAAGCGGTTGTGTCTGGGAGGGAGAGGAATAGGAAACTATTAAGAGGAAGAGGGAGATAAAGGGATAGAGTGAAGAAGAAAAGGGAGAGAGAGGAGGAAAATTTAATATTAATAGCCTGTTGTTGTGGTGGGAGAAATGTCTTGAAATTTTATATTTTCCTCTCCTCTCTCCATCTCCTAGTCTCTCTTTTGCATCACTACATTAAGAGAGAGAAGAGAGAAGAAGGACGAGAGAGGAGAGAGAGAGAGAGAGAGGAGTAAGAACGAAGAGAAGAGAGAGAGGGGGGGGTCAAGAGTATAAGAAAGAAGATTTAACGGTACCTATATAGAGAGAATGTTTTCTATGTTAGATATACGGTGCAAGAGAGAGAGAGAGGAGAGAAAGGAAGAGATATAAAAAGTGTAATTTGGTTAAGAGAGAGAGTATAGTTAGTATATTATTATTATTATTAAACGTTTTATTAGAAGAACATAGCATATACAAACAAATAATGGTTAAAATATTTATGTGTAGCAAATACCAATAAGATATTGGAGGGTACAGAGTGTAGAATAGAATTTAAGTATAAGTATAAGTTTTAGTAGTGCTTTATTTAGACTGTCAGAGCAAGAAAAGTGGTCCCATTAGTCAACAGTTTCTGTGGGTATAATGGTTTTTTTTTTTTTTTTTTTCGTACTGCCGAGAACAGACCGGAACAAAGAGAGAAAGTTACATAATAATGAGGAAGAAACAATTCAAAATATGGCATATTCATGAGATTTTTTTTTCTTTCTTTTAGCATAGCTCAATTTTGTTTAGTCAACAATGCAAACTATGTTCACTATTAGAAATTGCTGTGGCCGTTACTTGGTGGATTCATCCTACTTCACAACAAACCATTACAGACTGATAGAGTCGTTATTTTTTATATTCGCTCTTTCCAAAAATTATAACAGACTGATATGGTCCCGCTATTTGGTACAGTCACTCTACTGAAAAACTATTACAGACTAATGGGGTCGCTATTTGGTACAGTCGCTCTACTTTTCAAAAATCTCTGACCCAACTCAGCAATGAAACAATGGGAGTGATGATGCCATTCTGTGCAGAAGCACACCACTGCCATACAAATATAGTAAACAAAAAAATACAAAGATAGAGAGAAAGAAGGGGAAAGGGGATAGAAAGAGAAGGGAAAGAGTTGTGTGTGTAAGAGACAGAGAAGGGATAAAGAGAGAGAAATAGCGAGAGAGAGATCAGGGATAAGGAGAGGGGAGAGAATAGATAAGAGAGATAGATAGAGAGAGAGAGAGAGAGAGACAGGGTAGGATTTTTTTGATTGATTGATTGAAATATCATTTATATTTATTTTTAATTATTTACAGTTAAATGTGATCTCCTAAGCTAAGACTAACTTTTTGAGAGATCGCTCTCATCTCATTACTTAAAAACTAACACTAATATTATAATTATCCATACAACACAGTATTACAATGGCAAAGTAGCAGTGACGACTGTAGTAAAATGGAGTAATACAAAAGACAGCAAAATTACAATGAAAAATACAATGTTCCTTGCCTCAGCATATGGGTTCGAATTCCGAGCGGGTACAAATTTGTTTAATATCTTATTCATGAACAGCTTAAAGATCTTACGTTTAGACGGGAGTTACTTAAATTCTATCTATGGGATTGAGAAGAATAGAGAGAAACAGGATAAGAGAGAGTAAGAGAGAGACAGGGTAGGATTGAGGGAGACAGGGTAAGAGAGAGAGAAAGAGATAGAGAGAGACAGGGTAAGAGAGAGGGAGAGACAGCTAAGGATTGAGAGGGATAGAGAGAAACAGGATAAAAGAGAGAGAGAGAAACAGGATAAGAGAGATAGAGAGAGACATGGTAAGAGAGACAGAGATATACAGGGTAGAGGTAGGAGTGAGTGAGAAGTGGGTTATGGTTCGGAATTACTAAACTTATTTATTTTATTTGTATGAAATTCCCCCTTGCCTTACACCACGAAAAATATTGTCTCATTGTATCTGGTTTTTCCAGCCTCCCTCATTTCTCTCCCTCTCTGTTGTTCGCCCACTCTCTCTATCTCTTTCTTTATCTCTCTCTTTTCTGTATTTCTATTTATATATCTCTCTTTCTTTTTCTTTATATCTCTATCTATCGTTCTCTCTCTAAAGAGAGAGAAGAGAGAGAGAACGATAGATAGAGATAGGTAAGCTTATTTAGATGTAAGCTCTCTCATAAGTTCAGAACTTATAATAATCATAATAATGTACCATAAAATGTAAATATGTAAATCAAATAATGTAACTACCATAGTGAAATTTATTAATTAAGATATCTACTTATTATTAACTACTTAATTAGTATACCATTTGTTACTTCCTAAAAGTGATTTTTTAGCTAGGTCTTTCTAATGAGAAAAAGAGGGAAAGAAATGAGAAAGAGAGAGAGAAAAAGAGAGAGAGGGAGAGGAAGAGAGGGAAGAGAGAGAGAGAGAGAGAGAGAGAAGAAGCTCTGACAGAAAGAAGAAAACTAACAAGGAAAAGTTGTATCCACTGTCTGTCAATACTTCATCTTCTGTCACACTCCTTTCATTCTTTAATCTGCCACAATCTAATTCCATATTTTCCTTCAAGACTTTCTTCCATTTCTTCACAATGACGCTCTCTCACATGCCATCTCTCTCTCCACTTCTAACTCTCTCTATCTCTCATTATATATCTCTCTCTCTCTCTCTTCACTTCTCTCTCTGTCATTCTATATCTTTCTCCCTCTCGTTACTTACATCTCTCTCTTTCGTTCTATTTCTCTCTCCACCTCTTATCTTATATATCTCTCTCTCCCTCTCATTACTTCTACCTCTCATTCTCTATCTCTCTCTGATTCTATATCTCTCTCACCCTCTTTTTTCTCTCTCTTTCATTACATCTCTGTCTTCATCATCTTGTCTATTTTTTGCCTCCAGCAGAACAGATACTGTTTCCATCTCCTTGTTGTGGTAAGATAGTTTCTCTCTTGTCTTTGAGGATTGCTTCATCGTCTCTTTCCATTGAGTCTTAAACATCATCAAGATTTTCTTCACTCAATGTCATATTGGTTTTATACACATTTCTCCGATTTTGCTTGTAGCTTCATTTGTTTTTTTCTATTTCTTTCTTTTGCTTCAATATTCACAAGTTTTCTTTGATATTTACAAAGTTTTATTCAATATTTACAAAGTGGAATAATTAAAAAAACAAAACTTGATAAAAAAAAATTCTTTCTTTTTCTTTTTTAATATTTACAAGTTTTCTTCAATATTTACAAGTTTTTCTTCAATATTTAGATAGTTTTCTTCAATATTCATCTCTCTTGAATTTGAGGATTGCTTCATCATCTCCTTCCATTGAGTCTTAAACATCATCAATATTTTCTTCGCTCAATGTCGCATTGATTTTATACATTTCTCCGATTTTGCTGGTGTAGCTTCATTCGTTTTTTTTTTCTTTTTCTTTCTCCTCCTTCAGTATTTACAAAGTTTTCTTCAGTATTTACATGTTTTCTTCAATATTTACAGAGTTTTCTTCAATATCTACAAAGTTTTCCTCAATATTTACAAAGTGAAATAATTATTAGAACAAAACTTGATCAAGAGTAATGCTAATGTCTACAGCAGTCTCTTCCACCCTTGATAAAAAAGTGTGATTTCATCTTTTTTGACATTGTTTTATATGAGCGCACGATAAGCTGAGTTGTAATATGTATATTTGATTGACATGTGGGAGCTTCCGGGATCCTATTTTAGAGCCCATAATACTTACTCCGGGATCGGCAAGCTATAACACAGACCACAACGGTTTACAATAGCTTCTGATTCATTGATACAAAAGTTGGGATTGATGGGCTCCAGCCATCTAAAGTTCAACAGTTGCATCGTTATGAACCAGATTTTCTTATGCGCGTTCAACCATCGCTCATTGTGAGTACTTGGACTTTTCCTTTTTAAGCCAATAAACCCTTGGGAAAAACTGCAAGCTTGTCTGACTTTTTAGCATTGAAGCTTAATCAAGGGTGGTGATAGTGTCACTTGCTTCAAATTGTGGAGAATTATCTTCCTGTGCTGTCTTCATATAATTTTTTACTGCACTTTCACTCTTTTTTACTGCATACACATCTACATATCATCGACTCTATCCTTCTTTCTTGAACATTATTTTGATTTTCTTTTTTCTCATAATAATTAATTGACTAACTATCACTTGCGCCCAATTTAATAAATAATTTTTTTCTTCTCAAATATCAATTTACCATTTTTTTTTAAACATATACCTAATTTATGTTTTTTTTATATATAAAAAAAATTCTTCTCCGAGTCGTCCTTCAGGAAGGGAACCGAATGTGCAAGAAGCATTTCCTCTTTGATTGGCTAGACCAATTTTTTGGTCTAGCCAATCAAAAGGATCACCCTTAATTCCAATCAATTTCTTTCTCAATTTTTTTTTTCCATTTATGAATCATTAACAAGAAGGGTATTTCCCACATTCAAAAATTAATAATCTTGTACCGAAGAGTGGATAAATTTTTCCTGGAATTCCGATTTCCCTTTCTCTCATAATAATGGTTGGGTGGAAGAGATTGCCATAGGCAACAACCCCGTCTTTTAGTTAGTACATATGTTTATATATATTTTTCTATTGTTTTTTCCTTTTTATTGTATAAATTGTATATATTGTGTCCATTTTGTAATTTTTATAATAATTATTTGTACTGTACATACACTGAGCGTCAAAATTAGAGGAACGCTAAAACGATCTCCAATTTTAAGAACTGTCTTCCTTTTGGGAACCTCTTCTTGATCAATAATATTGACAAATATGATTGACTATCGCTAATGATTAGAAAGATACACAGTTATCAAGCTCGTAGAGAGTAAACAATAGTTTACTATAGCTAACTCGAAAATGTACACTTTTGAGTAACTTCATGTGTTGGGGTCATGTATCGAAAATCCATCATTCCCTTACCTGGGGTCAAAGTGATTACGTTTCTCTATTTTATTGAGTTGTTAAGATGTTTAAGTATCGTTTTTCATTAACAATGAATGATCTTAGAGGAGTGGAAGTGTTAAGAGCAGTGGCATTGACTGGCGCGGGGTGGAGTTATGCCAAAGTGGGAAATTCTCTCGGTGTCTCAAAATCCGTGGTTCTTCATGTGGTGAAACGTTACAGGGAGACTGGTCAGTAGAAAAGAAGACGCAGGCAAGGTCGAAAACGCCCCACAACAGCACGCGAGGACCGCTTCATGGTCCTCACGGCCCTGATAAATCGGTTCCAAGGCATAACAGGGGTGCGTGCGGAGGTCCAACGCACCCGGGGTGTTAGGATTTCCACTTCTACTGTGTCAAGAAGACTCCACGAGCACACTATAATGTGTCACCGAGCCAAGTGAACCCCACTTCTCAGTTTTCAGCACAAAGTGAAGAGGAGTGCATATGTCCAGAACTACAGAAGGTGGTCAGTCCGTCAGTGGAGCAAAGTATTGTTTACAGACGAGTGTAGGTTGGCTCTTAAGTCTGATGACAAGTGGGTCAGGGCCCTGAGGAAGCCTAATGAGAGGTACGCGCAGTGTACCATGGTAGGAACGGAGCAACATGGTGGCGGCTCAATCATGGTATGGGGGGCATTACTCTAGGGGGCCGTAACACACTGTATATCATAGAGGGGGCGCCCTGACCTCTCAACGATACGTGTCGGAGATTTTGCAAGATTTTGTGCTCCCGTTCATGTTATTCATTGGAGATGGCTTCACCCTCACGCATAACAACGCTCGACCACATACAGCAGCTTTAGTATGTCGTTTCCTTGAGGAGGCTGGATTAGAAGTTCTGGACCATCCACCTCGCTCACCCGACATGAATCTCATTGAGCGTGTATGGGACTATCTCAAGAAAATGATTCGAGCAAGAACAAACCAACCGAATACTCTGGCGGAGCTCAAAAGAGCCGTGGTCGAAGAATGGACCGGATGAGCCAAGCTTATGTTAATAAGCTTATCCGAAGTATGCCAAGGAGATTAACGGCCCTGCATAATGCTGGCGGGGGCAATAAGAGGTATTTAAGTAGCAAAAGTGTAAGGAAAATTGAATATTTCTAAAAATGAGCATTTTTTTAATCTTCCATTTTAGGCAGTTTTTGTGAGATTGCTCTAAATGTACCAATAAATGAATCCCCTCTTGTTATGTTTATATGAATTTTTTGTCTTGTTCCTAGTTAGCATTTATATTTCTGGTTAACCTGAAAAGAAAATAGGTTCCTAAGTAAATCCGCCTCGAAAATATTCAAGATCATTTTAGCGTTCCTCTAATTTTGACGCTCAGTGTATGTCTTTTCATATCTAATAAAGTGTTTAATAATAATAATTTTAGTATTTCTTGATCGACCCCTTTCCTTCGGGTGTGATTTCATCAAATTTAATGTACGCTCACCTCGTGTGGCCTATTCAAATATTAACGACGTCGAGTGAGTGACTAGCCATCTATTTCTTGTTATACAGTATGTTTCAGAAAAGGTGGCCACCCCTCGTAACTTTTGAACGCGATGGAATTTTTCAATTCTGTAAAGTCCTAGGTATAGGAAGTGCCCTATGGCCCATCCTGTGGTCATATTTATTTTTGGCCCCGGTCGGCCCTTCCGGCTTTTAGGCCATATTTTTTCATTTTTCTCGCGAATTTTAAATGGAATGCTATATTTTTTATTCCTGTTAATTAAAGTCCAAGTTAGGCTGAGTATAATGAGCTTTTAAAATTTTCAAAAACCTTATCAGGGGCGGAGCTAGTAGGGTGCAAGTTTCAAAATTGTTACACCCTGTATTTCAGCGTTAGTTAGATTTTTTAGTACTTTTTTTATGTTCATAGGTTCAAAATATTGTTTTACACCATATGAAATCAAAAAAGTATTCTTGTTTACTTCTAATCAGGGTCATAGTAAGGTTTTTGTAAAAGTACTTTTTTTCTCACGTCAATTTTTCCGTAAATAAATGGTGTTCTCGAAATTGGCATTTTTAGAGGTGAAAGTCTGCTGTGACATATGATTTTTATGCTTGAAATCGAAAGAAAACTTAACGGAGAAGCGATTAAAATCATAAAAAAAGCCATTTAACCTGCTAGTTTTTTCACGACAGTGTCCGGTAAAGTGGGTGAATTTCGTATTGGATTTTTTTTTGTTGTTGAGGAAACACAATTGGCATAGAAAATAAATAATATCTAATAAGGGAATATTACTTCAATAAACATAGCTAAATGCGAAATTAAATGAAAATTATTTCTTCTAAATCAGTGCCGGATATTTTTTTTTCTCTCTCTTTTTGTTTCACTTTTCAAAGTTCAAGTTGTATCAAAAATAATTATCGGATAATGCTGCTTCTAAAGTCGGCCTAGGGGTCCCCTGTTGAGACATTGGTAAGTTGGTAAAATCTGTAGAAAACACATTGTCAATAATTCTGGAGTCAGTCCGATGGCGTTTTGAATGCAACGATTCTTGTAGGATCACCGAAGTTAAGCAACGTCCAGCGAGGAGAAGACTTCGTGATGCTGGCATTCCGGCCTAACCCAGGCTGGGTGAGATAAATGTGTTTAGGAGGTTGGTGAGTTTCTTGCGAATGGAATGTAACACCCCCGTTATGATATGACCATGCAGTTGAAACGCGATATTAAACCCAAATTTAAAAAAAATCATACTGGTGTTGCTAGTAATGAATACCAGGTCTCTAAATAAAAATCTAATTATCTCGAAATTTAAGAGAAAAAAATACCAGGTCAAGTACCAAACTCTTGAGGGTGAAAAATTAAACCAATTCAATTATTTTAAAGAGGCGAAGAGAGAGAGAGAGAGAAAAAAATATCCGGCACTGATTTAGAAGAAATAATCTTCATTTAATTTCGCATTTAATTATGTTAATTGAAGTATTATTCCCTTATTAGGTATTATTTATTTTCTATGCCAATTGTGTTTCCTCAACAACAAAAAAATCCAATACGAAATTCACCCACTTTACCGGACACTGTCGTGAAAAAACTAGCAGGTTAAATGGCTTTTTTTATGATTTTAATCGCTTCTCCGTTAAATTTTCTTTCGCTTTCAAGCATAAAAAACATATGTCACTGCAGACTTTCACCTCTAAAAATTCCAATTTCGAGAACACTATTAATTTACGGAAAAATTGACGTGAGAAAAAAAGTACTTTTACAAAAACCTTACTATGACCCTAATTAGAAGTAAACAAGAATACTTTTTTGATTTCATATGGTGTAAAACAATATTTTGAACCTATGAACATAAAAAAAGTACTAAAAAATCTAACTAACGCTGAAATACAGGGTGTAACAATTTTGAAACTTGCACCCTACTAGCTCCGCCCTTGATAAGGTTTTTGAAAATTTTAAAAGCTCATTATACTCAGCCTAACTAGGACTTTAATTAACAGGAATAAAAAATATAGCATTCCATTTAAAATTCGCGAGAAAAATGAAAAAATATGGCTTAAAAGCCGGAAGGGCCGACCGGGGCCAAAAATAAATATGACCACAGGATGGGCCATAGGGCACTTCCTATACCTAGGACTTTACAGAATTGAAAAATTCCGTCGCGTTCAAAAGTTACGAGGGGGTGGCCACCTTTTCTGAAACATACTGTATACCTTGCTGTGAATTTTTTTCACTTTTACTTCCGAGAAATTTCTAATATTAGAAATCGGAAGTATTGTGTTCGTTTTTGTAAAAAAAAATATTTTTTTGCTCCGATTTCAATTTTTTTCATATTTCTGGACGTTTCATAACCTCCTGAGCAAATTTGGTTTTGTGTCCGTCTGTCGGTCTGTCGGTCTGTCTGTTAAAACGATTCCTTGTAACGCGCAAATCTCGAAAACTACTCGACCGATTTTGATGAAATTTTGCACACATCTAGGAGACATTCTGTAGATAGTCCCACTTTAAATTCATCGAATTCGTACTAGCGGCTCTAGGTGAAAGAGACCATGCGCCTGACCACTAACTTTTTACTTAAATGCTTATATCTCGTGAACGGTACACCCGATTTTGATGAAATTTTGTATGTATATGAATATTATTGTTTTACACAGGCTTTTTATATTTTCTTTTTAATTAATTATAATTTGACTCTGATATTTAAGAAAATCCGAAATTTTGGACAATAAAGTCAAAAAATAAGAACCACGACTTGCCGATACAGAATTTTTTGTAGAATCTAGAATGTAGGAAAAACGGTTTTCTACCATATAAAACAAATTTGAAGAAAATCGGTTCAGCCGTTTCGGAGATACAAGTAATTTAGTATAAAAACTCAAAATTCGCACGTGCACACAATGTGAAACAATCACGAGGAAGTATTGTGTCCATAATTGGCAGTGTTTTTTTATCTTGAAATTATTTACTCTCTCTCAGACATACGTATGTACTAAGTTTTTTGTCTTACTCTATCACAAAATATTTTCACACTCTCTCTCTCTAAACAACACTCTCTCTCTCCCTCCCTCTAATTGACTCTCACTCTCATTGACACTCCCTCTCTCTCTCTAAAAGTACACTCTCTCTCATTAACGCTTGACACTCTGCCTCTCTCTCCCTCTAATTGACTCTCACTCTCCCTCTCTCTCTCTAAACTACCCTCTCTCTCTCTCTAATTTTCTCTGACTCCCTCTCACTCACATCGACTATCTCTCTCTCTCTCTCTAGTTTCCAAGTCTTATGTCACTTCATCCTCCCTATCTCTTCATTTGACAATACTGTATTGATTAGCTTGTATGTGATGATTTTATCCCTCTCTCTTTCCTTCTCTCTTTCCCCCTATAAGATTTTAGGTACACATAAATTTTCACTCTATGTATTTGTATACACCTCTCCACCTCTCCCTCTCTCTCTCACTTCTTCTCCTTACCTCACACTCTCTCATTTATATTTTTTATCACACTAGAGGTATATCCTTTCTCTCTCCTCCTCTGTCTATCTTCCTACGTTTCTCTATGTAGAAATACATAAAGGTACATAGTTTGTACACAATTTCGCTCCAAACTATAAGAGTACCTAGTTTGACTTTTTTAAATCCAAAACCAGATTCAGAAACCCTTAACTACTGCAGAATTTTCAGCAGAATTTTACATACCTGCCTCAATGCATACCGATTTGAGAGGTATGATTCAAGAATTTTTGTAAGTTTTTCTGGCAACATTTTTTTCAACTTGAATATCAAGCCTTCATGTCATACTTTATCAAAAGCTTTAGTTACGTCTAGAAATACTGCGGAGCATACATTCTTTTTTTCTATTGATTTTTCTATCAGATGAACAACTATGGTAGAGTGTTTTGTTCTGAACCCAAATTGAGGCTATATTATAAGTCTCTTGTCAGAAATGACTGGTGTTAAACGCTTGTTTTGAACGGTTTCTTAGAAAGCAGCGAAATGGGTCTATGTATAAGACTATGTATTTTAAACCCCCCCTCAGATAATTGTTTTCAAGGAAAAATCTATTTTCAAATTTGTAACATAGCTCATTTTTCGAGACACGCATTCAATTATTGTATTTATTTTTCTTTTTAAAAAACATACTCCTACGGGTTCTTGGGTGTTATAGAAGATGTTTTTGTTTTTCTACCTACTCTGTATCGTGTGTGCAGTGACGATTTATATTTCTTCCTTTATCTCTCTCTCTCCCCTCAAACTCTCTCTGTCTCTCTACTCTCTCCCCTAGTATGAGAAGTAGTCTCATACTCTCTCTCCGCTATCTACTTCGCATACTCTCTCTTTCCGCTATCTACTTCTCACACTCTCTCCCGCTATCTACTTCTCATACTCTCTCTTTCTACTTCTCACACTCTCTCCGCTATTACTACTTCATACTCTCTCTTTCTACTTCTCCACACTCTCTCCGCTATCTACTTCTCATACTCTCTCTTTCTACTTCTCACAATCTCTCCGCTATCTACTTCTCATACTCTCTCTTTCTACTTCTCATATTTCTCTCTCTCTACTTCTCATACTCTCTCTTTCTACTTCTCACACTCTCTCCGCTATCTACTTCGCATACTCTCTCTTTCCGCTATCTACTTCTCACACTCTCTCCGCTATCTACTTCTCATACTCTCTCTTTCTACTTCTCACACTCTCTCCGCTATCTACTTCTCACACTCTCTCCGCTATCTACTTCTCATACTCTCTCTTTCTACTTCTCACACTCTCTCCGCTATCTACTTCTCATACTCTCTCTTTCTACTTCTCACACTCTCTCCGCTATCTACTTCTCATACTCTCTCTTTCTACTTCTCATACTCTCTCTTTTCTACTTCTCACACTCTCTCCGCTATCTACTTCTCATACTCTCTCTTCTACTTCTCACACTCTCTCGCTTCTACTTCTATACTCTCTTCTCCGCTATCTACTTCTCATACTCTCTCCTCCGCTATCTACTTCTCTACTCTTCTCCGCTATCTACTTCTCATAACTCTCTCCGCTATCTACTTCGCTAACTCTCTTGTCCCTATCTACTTCTCACACTCCAACCGCATCAACCTTACATACTCACTCTCTCCGCTATTACTTCTCATACTCTCCTCTCTCCGCTATATACTTCTCATACTTTTCGCTATCTACTTCGCATACTCTTCTTTCACTACTACTTCTCACACTCTCTCCGCTATCTATTATCAATACTCTCTCTGTCTCCTCACTTCTCATACTCTCTCTGTCCACTCATTCTCATACCTGTCTGTCTCTCTACTCGCATACTATCTCCTTATCTCTCTCTCTCCTTTATACTGTCTCTGTCTTCTTACTTCTCACTACTCTTCGTCTTATTCTCTAACTCTCTCTCACTCTCAATCTATTGTCTCTCACTATCTCATTCTCAATTGTAACTCTCATTCTTCACCCTGTCTCCTACTCTCATACTTCTCTGTACTCTCTATTTCATACTCTTCTCTTCTTAACCAACTCTACTTCTACATACTCCTCCTCTCTCTATTCATCAATCTCTTCTTCTCTTTCATACTCTCTTCGTCTTCTGACTTCTCATACTTCTTTCTCTACTTCCATACTCTCTCTGTCTCTCTACTTCTCATACTCTCTCTGTCTCTCTACTGACTCTCTCCCTTATTCGTCGTCCCTCATACTCTCTCTTCTCTCTACTTCTCATACTCTCTCTTTCCGCTATCTACTTCTCACACTCTCTCTCCGCTATCTACTTCGCATACTCTCCTTTCGCTATCTACTTCTCACACTCTCTCCGCTATCTACTTCTCATACTCTCTCTTTCTACTTCTCACACTCTCTCCGCTATCTACTTCTCATACTCTCTCTTTCTACTTCTCACATCTCTCCGCTATCTACTTCTCATACTCTCTCTTTCTACTTCTCATCATCTCTCCCTATCTACTTCTCATACTCTCTCTTTCTACTTCTCATACTCTCTCCCATCTCTACTTCTCATACTCTCTCTTTCTACTTTCTCACACTCTCTCCGCTATCTACTTCTCATACTCTCTCTTTCTACTTCTCACACTCTCTCCGCTATCTACTTCTCACACTCTCTCCGCTATCTACTTCTCATACTCTCTCTTTCTACTTCTCACACTCTCTCCGCTATCTACTTCTCATACTCTCTCTTTCTACTTCTCACACTCTCTCCGCTATCTACTTCTCATACTCTCTCTTTCTACTTCTCATACTCTCTCTTTCTACTTCTCACACTCTCTCCGCTATCTACTTCTCATACTCTCTCTTTCTACTTCTCACACTCTCTCCGCTATCTACTTCTCATACTCTCTCTCTCCGCTATCTACTTCTACTTCTCTCTATCTCTCTCTCTACCTCCTCTATACTTCTCATAATCTCTCTCCGCTATCTACTTCGCATACTCTCTCTTTCCGCTATCTACTTCTCACACTCTCTCCGCTATCTACTTCTCATACTCTCTCTCTCCGCTATCTACTTCTCATACTCTCTCTCTCCGCTATCTACTTCTCATACTCCTCTCCCGCTATCTACTTCGCATACTCTCTCTTTCCGCTATCTACTTCTCACACTCTCTCCGCTATCTACTTCTCATACTCTCTCTGTCTCTCTACTTCTCATACTCTCTCTGTCTCTCTCATTCTCATACTCTGTCTGTCTCTCTACTTCGCATACTATCTCCTTATCTCTCTCTCTCCCTTTATACTGTCTCTGTCTCTCTACTTCTCATACTCTCTCTGTCTCTCTACTTCTCATACTCTCTCTGTCTCTCTACTTCTCATACCCTCTCTGTCTCTCTACTTCTCATACTCTCTCTGTCTCTCTACTTCTCATACTCTCTCTGTCTCTCTACTTCTCATACTCTCTCTGTCTCTCTACTTCTCATACTCTCTCTCTCTCTCTACACCTCATACTCTCTCTGTCTCTACTTCTCATACTCCTCTCTCTCTCTACTTCTCATACTCTCTCTCTCTCTCTACTTCTCATACTCTCTCTGTCTCTCTACTTCTCATACTCTCTATGTCTCTCTTTCTACTTCTCATACTCTCTCGTTCTACTTCTCATACTCTCTCTGTCTCTACTTCGGATACTCTCTCCTTATTTTCTCTCTCTCCCCTCATACTCTCTCTCTGCTCTCTACTTCTCATACTCTCCGCTATCTACTTCTCATACTCTCTCTTTCTACTTCTCATACTCTCTCTTTCTACTTCTCACACTCTCTCCGCTATCTACTTCTCATACTCTCTCTTTCTACTATCTCACACTCTCTCCGCTATCTACTTCTCATACTCTCTCCCTATCTACTTCTCACAATCTCTCCGCTATCTACTTCTCATACTCTCTTCCTTTCTACTTCTCAACCTCTCTCTCGCTATCTACTTCTCATACTCTCTCTTTCTACTTCTCACACTCTCTCCGCTATCTACTTCGCATACTCTCTCTTTCCGCTATCTTCTCTCTACTCTCTCTCGTATCTACTTCTCACACTCTCTCCTTTCTACTTCTCAACTCTCCCTATCTACTTCTCACACTCTCTCCGCTTCTACTTCTCATACTCTCTCTTTCTACTTCTCACACTTCTCCGCTATCTACTTCTCATACTCTCTCTTTCTACTTCTCACACTCTCTCCGCTATCTACTTCTCACACTCTCTCTTTCTACTTCTCATACTCTCTCTTTCTACTTCCAACTCCTCTCCACTATCTACTTCTCACACTTCTCTCTTTCTACTTCGCATACTCTCTCTCCCTATCTACTTCTCACACTCTCTCTTCCTATCTCTCACATACTCTCTCTCCACTATCTACTTCTCACACTCTCTCTTTCTACTTCGTACCTCTCTCCGTATTCTACTTTCTCATACTCTCTCTTCTACTTCTACTTCCATCTACTACTCTCTCTTTCCGCTATCTACTTCTCACACCTCTTCTCTTTCTACTCTCCTTCTACTTCTCCTCTCTCATCACTTCCATACTCTCTCCTTTATCTCTCTCTCTCTTCCCTACTTTATACTTTTCTTTTAGTTTCATTGTTTACTTCTATACTTTTTTGTATTCTACTTCTCACACTCTCCTTCTCTTCTCTCTCTTCGCATCTACTGTCTCACATCTCTTCTCCATTACTTTCTCTCTTCTCTTCTACTTCTCACATCTCTTTTCTATCGCATCTTTCTTATCACTTTTTTACCCTTTTCTAACACTCTCAACCGCAACCTAACCGCATAATCCTTCCTACTACTTCAGCACTCTCATCTTATCTTTCAAATAATCTACCGACTATTGTATTTCATACTCTGCTAATTCTACCACATTACCAGAGCAATAACTTCTCCGCTATCTACTTTCTACTATGTTTCTCTCTCATCTGTGCTTCCTCTACTTCTCCTTACTTTCTCTCTATCTCCCCTCCTCTCGCTTCTTTCAATCACTCCTTTTATCACCTTTTTCGTACCTCTCTACATATAAACTCACACAACTCTCTCTTTCAACTCCAACACACTCTCACTCCACTATATCTATTTCACAATATCTGACGTTCGATACTTGAGTACTTCTCCTAATATTACTCTCATTACTCTCTTGTTCTACTGGACGCTCTCTTATCTACTCTATAAATTCGTTTAGTATCATAACTATCTCTTTTTAACTATCTACATCTTCTTTCTACTCCGGATATTACTTTAGCAATTTATGATTTAACCTCTCTCCGAACTGTACTTCTTAATTAGTTACTTTAGTTTCTTTGTGTGTTGCCTTTTCAACACTATCTTCTCTTCCTCTGTGTTGTCATCTTCTCCTTATTTTCCTGTTCTTCTCCTTCCTTTTAATACTCTTTTTATCACTTTTAGTACTCCAAAAAACAACAAAAAAACACGCAAACACAAACAAAACAAGCACATACACTTCAGCAAAACACTATGATTGATTTCAAAATAATACAGATATGATATATTGAGGTAATGCTGTAAATATAACGACAGCATTACCAAAGAAGTAAATATGACGCTATTTATTACTATAAATTTTTTTCTTGTTTTTCTCTTTTCTTATTTACTCATCTTCCAACGCTATTTCAATAGCATATTTTTATCAATTATTGTACCTCTCTAACAAAAAAAACAACAACAAACCTACCAAAACACAATTTCAAATTCGATATGGTTAACTAAATACCATTCAAATGCGCTATTATTTCTTTTTTTATTTTTTTATTTTTCTTATTTTTCTGCTCACCGTCATGAACATCGAAACACGCCTTAGAATAATAAATCAATATTGTTTTATTCAATTTTCATATATTTTACTATCTCACCAACAACATTGTGCAAATATATTACACTTTGAACACCATACTACTCTCCCGTTATATTCATCGAACATACAAACATTACAAAAACACACACACACACCACACACAAACAACCAATTATAAACGCTTACATACTTACCAAACACGTGCATAGATTTATAGTGTTACAGAGAGACTTATAAACAAGAAAGACTTAATAACACCAAGACATATATACAATAACATATTTTATATAAATATACACAAATTTTTGCTTTCTTATACTTCTCAATCCTGTCTCTCATTTTCTCTCTCTCTCCCTATTTATTTATCACTCCTTAGTTTCTCTCTTTATCTCATTTCTCTCTCTCTATTTCTCATCCCCCTTTTTTCTTTCTATCTCTCTCTCTTCCTTTTATTTCTCTCTTTATCTCCTTCTTTATTCTCTCTCTCCCCTCCCCTTTATTTCTCCCTCAATTTGTATCTTTATCTCCTTCTTTCTCTCTCTCTCTCCCCCATTTATTTTTCATTCTTTATCTCATTTATTAATTCCTCCTCCCCTTTATTTCTCGCTTTCTAAATTTTTGTCTTTATCACCTTTCTCTCTCTCCTCCCCTTATTTTTCTCTCTCTCTCAATTTCTCTCTCATAATATCAACTATATGTATTCAACATGGAAAGCATAGGACATGCTTTCCATTGAAAACCATACAGTGAACAGTCCATACACGTACACTTCACTCTTTCTTCGTCTCTCTTCTCTCTCTCTCTTTATCTCTCTCTCTCTCTATCCTCTCATTGCTGTCATATTGTTATGTCTGAACTCTGAAGTGTGTTTTGATCTCCGAGACTCTTCGGTTCGTTCCATGGTAACGAATTTTCATTGTTAGGTCCGGGTTTTGAATTTTGGTGTATTATAAATCGAGCAAAAATAAATATCGTTGTTTTACAAAACGAACAAAAAATTAGAATTTCGGAGATAAAAAGACACACGAAAAAATATAATATTTTTTTACAAAACGAACACAAAATTAGAAATTCACGGAAGTAAAATGGTGTGTCACCACACGAGTTTATCACTTAAAAAAAAGGTAAATTATGCCTCTGGTGACTCAGCAGTGACAGCTAAAAAAATAATATCAAATTCGTAATCAGCGCCTCAAAATCATTGGATTTCATACGTCACAATTCCCATCTAAGATAAACAAAGTGTCCAACCCGACCCCCCCCCCAAACTACCGGTAAATTAGGGTCAGGGTGGGTATATTAAAAACTCTTCCACACCAAATTTCAAGTCTCTAGCTCTTACCGTTATCGAGATATCGTGTTTACGGACACACACTAACTAGAGTCTAGACGGATGAACGCACGGACCAATAGCCGAAAACAACTTTTTGGTTTGCTGAGGCTATAATTACCCTTATCGTTATCGAGATATCGTGTTTATGGACACACACACACACACACTTTCAAAGAGGTGTAGAGCAAAGATCGCAATATTTCCTTGCTTAATGGCTAGAGCGATTCTTGGGTTGGGTAGAAGAGATTGCCAAAGGCAATAACCCCGCCCTTTTGTTAGGACATATATTATGTATATATTTATTTATTTTTTCTTTATTTTTTCTTCTTTTATATTGTATATTAATTTGTAATTATTTGTGTTGTATATAATAATATGTCCAATTAATAAAGTGTAAATAAATAAATTCTTTCAACAAGGAAAGCAGTCTGCCTGGCTGTAGCTGGGGCGATAACTCGTGGCGGGCGTATGAAAAACGTAAAATGGGCCCAATTCGTACGTCATCGAGTTCATGAATGAAATCAGTGCCATATTAGGGGGAAAGGTACCCTGGGTGCAGAATAATGGTACTGAATGGCTGCTATAAAGTAGGTACTTCTAGATGAATAAATTATGTCCACCTTGCTCCTTATTTACATTCAATTCAATTCAATTCAAAATGTGTTTTATTTGTTTAATAAATATTTTACAAATATACACAGTTGGAGGTCAGCTGACAAAACATTTTTAAATTTATGATACATTTTAATACTCATTATAACTTAGCAACGTTAATATGTACTTAAGTACTCTTCTGAAAAAGTTAAACAGGGTTTATTGTGGTTACTTATTATACATTCATGGTGGGGTTTGAACCCACCATCATAAATTTTTTTATGTATTTAATATCATGATGGGAATCGAACCCTTTATCCTCGGGACACCTTCATTGTTTTATAATATTTGTTAATTGTCAATTTTTAAAATATCATTTTATCTTAAAAAAAAAAAAACATGTTGCACTTTGTTCCTCATGTACAACTTATTTATGTTTTAATCTTTACGACAGAAAGTTGTCTATGCCATAGCCTGGATTCGAACCAGAAACCTTTGTATCATGAGTCGGTGTTTCTTCAGATTACTAAGGTTGGCTTAATCCAATCTGATGAATGATCTGATCCTCATTGCAATAGTTATGAAGTTAAAAACTTTGTTGACCTTGTCTGCAGTGTCAAACGTCAGGAGGTTCTTGATCGAACTCTCGGGATTCTGCATGTCTATGTATTGCATGATCCCTGCTCTGGTTTCCGCATACATTGGACATCTCAGCAGGATGTGATGCAGGTCCTCTTGCTGTTTCAGATTACAGATGGAACATGTTTCTTCAGTATTTACTATGTAGCTACATCTGTTGGCGTATATTCTTATGCATTTCCTTGATGCTGTTCTCAAGTGGCTTACTGCTCGAATCTGGTCCATCCTCAGGTCGAACGTCAGATAGGCTTCTGTCTCGGGGCTCTCTGAGATGTTCTTGTACATGTCACTAAAAGATGATTCTGTGATTCTTCTCCTGTCTTCTTCCTGGTTTTTCTCTTTTTGTTTTTTCAGGATACATTCCAGTTCTTGCCTGATTTCGTCTGGATTTTCACACCTATACAATTCTTCTTTTTCCAGGTCCACCAGTATCTCCCGTAGCTGCGCCGCCCAGTTGTGTGATGTTGAAAGGGGTTCGTAGTATTCCAATCGTTGGAGCTCGCGGAAGCAAAGCTTAGGGTATCTACTGTCTGGCATTTGGAGAACTTTCATCCACCATTTAAACATTTTTTCAATAACATTTGTGTTTAGTTTTTCCACTCCAGCTTCTGTCCTTACGATATAGTTAGGTGTGTTTCTTGCCCAGTATAAGTAACTCTTAAAATAATTCATCTGTGCTTTTTCTATATTTTCTTGGTAGCGCGGCGCCCATATTTCAGCGGCATACATTAGTGTAGACTTGACTATAGCTTGATACAGTGTCATCTTGTTCTCCCAGCTGTGAATTACGGTTCGCGCCCACAAATTATTTGTCACTGCACTGGCTTTAGCAGCTTTAGTGACGGATCTTTTTGCTTGCTCAAAGAAACATATTTGCGGGGTGAAGAGCACGCCGAGGTATTGGTAAGTGTTAACAATATTTATTTTGTCTGTGCCGAATTTGAAGTTGTATTTATTACTTATCCTGCCCTTTCTTCTGAATACCATAATATTGGTTTTTTCTGTGTTTACTGTTAACTCTTTCATTTTACAGTATCTGCTGAATATGTCAAGCATTTTCTGTAGAGTGGTCTCAGATTCAGCAAGAAGGACAAGATCATCGGCGTACATGAGTGCGATGACTCTGTTGGTCGCATTGATTCTTACCCCTTCAATCCCGTGTTCTTTAAAGTAATCAATAAGGTCTGATATGAATAGAATGTACAGTAACGGGCTTAGCCCGTCACCCTGCATAAGTCCGATGGTCAGTTTCACCTTCTCTTCAGAACTATTCTTGCCCATTTCACTTGTATTGTTGTCTCGGTGCTGTTCTTCTTCTGTATGTTTTCTAACACATAATTTTGCCTTGTCATACAGTGATTTTATCGTGCGTATCATTTTTCCAGATAGTCCTATGTTATGCAAGTGAGTCCAAAGTAATGTGTGTGACACAGAGTCAAAGCAGCGCCGAAAATCTACGAAGCAGGTAAAAACTTTTGATTTGGGTTGCCTTGTATTTATGCATAGTATTGCATAGAGCGTGAATAAATTGTCTGTGCAACTTCTCCCTTGTCTGAAGCCGGCCTGGCCTTCATCTATCATATTCAGATTTTCTATATTCTTTGCTGCAGCACATTAGTAAATGTTTTTGCGATAGTGTTCAGCAGCGCTAATCCGCGGTAATTACTTGGTACGGATTTGTCTCCTTTCTTATGTACCATATGTATGTATGCCTCAGCCCATTCTTCCGGTACATCTTCCTTCTCAAAAACTTTGTTGAAAATTAAGCACAGGTGTTTTAGTCCTTCAGAGGGTAGGTTTTTGTAGAACTCATAAGGTATTTCGTCGCAACCGGGAGCTTTGTTCTTTTTCGCTTTTTTCAGAATTTTCTCTACTTCTTTTTCGCAAATTTCTGAGTCTAATTGAGGGTTTCTTGCATCTAAAATGTTAATTTTAGAAATCTCTTTTGCCGGATTTATTTCTTTGAGGTATATCGTCCATTTGTGTGCTGATACTTCGTTAACAATTTCTTTTCTAGGTTTAAATCTATTAATCGTAGACCAAAGGGTCTGGTTATCATGACAGTAAACCAATTTTTGTTTGAGTAAGTCATTTGTCCGTTTTTTCGCACTTTTTATTTCTTCTCTATACTCTTTTCGTTTTTTGGTATACTCTGCTGCTAGGTTCTCTTCAAACTGTCTTGCTTTGCAGTGTCGAAGGAACTGTCGTAATTCTCTTTTCTTGTTCTTACATGTTTTGTCAAACCATTTATTTTTCTGGTTCTCTTTTTTATGTTTTGCAAAGTATCTCATTTTTAGTAGGACTGCTGTGTGTTTTATTTTCTTTTGGAGTTTTCTACTTAGTTCGTTTCCGTTTTCATTTGTGGTGGCAATATTTTGTGTCCAATCTATTATTTCATGTTGATAGTTTTCTTTCTCGTCTTCTTTCCATTTTAAACCTGAAGTTTTCTGAATTGTTTTTCTTTCTGGAATGTTGTGTAGATCTCCTTATTTACATTATTTAGGGTCTATTTACATTGAAGGTGGTACAATTGAAACAATTGCACACAGGGACTAATATCTCTCTCTTTCTCTTCTTCTGTTCTCTCTCTCTCTTTCTCTTTCTTTCTCTCTCTATTTCTTATTTTCTCTCCCTTTCCTCTCTCTCCCTCTCTCTCACTTTCCTCTCTCTCGTCATCTTTTCTCACTCTTTCTTCTCTCTCTCTCTCCTTTTCTTCTCTCTCTCCTCTCTGCTCTCTATTATCTTTCCCTTTCTCACCTTCTTACGTTTATGTCAAAATTATGTTAGACCTGTCAAGTGCTTGAACCAAGGTAGAGAGATACTTAGAAAGAGACAGAGAGATACTTAGAAAAAGACAGAGAGATACTTAGAAATGGAGATAAATAGTTTTTAGGGAGGGAAAATTGAAAAATTGGGGGAGAAAGATAGGAAGAGAGAGAGAGAGAGAGAGAGAGAGAGAGCGAGAGAGGGAAAGAGAGAGACAAAGATAGAGAGGGGTGGAGAGAGAGAGACAGAGAGAGAGAGGGAGGAAGAGAGAGAGAGAGACAGAGAGAGAGAGGGAGGGAGAGAGAGAGGGAGGAAGAGAGAGAGAGAGACAAAGAGAGAGAGGGAGGGAGAGAGAGAGAGGAGAGAGAGTCAGAAGGGGGTGAGAAAGCGAGGAAAAATGCAATCAGCAAAATAATGTATAACATCTACTTCTCTAAACACCCCCCCCACCCCAAAAAAACTAGGATCTAGCTACGCCACTGAACACTACTATAACACCCTCATGCAATGAGATGGTCACTCTCATGCAATGAGATGGTCACTCTCATGCAATGAGATGGGCACCCTCTCGCAATAATAATCATGTACATATCGCACCCTTAGTATTATATCATGACATGTCAAAAAAGTGTTTTTTTGGGAAATGACAAAACAAAGTTTGAATGTTTATAATTTCAGAACGGTTTGCCCAATTTAAATGAAAAGTATCTTGAAGGAAAATATGAAGTGTTGTTGTTCATTTTTAATGAAATTTCATATTTTTTATTTTTATGTATTATGAAATAAATTAGTTTGAAAATTATTGGTTTTGATATGTCACACTCTATCGTATTGAATTTTATTATTTTTTGTGAAAAACTGTAACATTTGAATATATCTTTTTTTAACACAAAAACCCAAGAATTATTATGAGATATGTCAAAAATGGCTCATATTTGTCTCATTTTAGCACAAAATTCAATTTTCATTTTCGTACTTGTAACATTGTAGATGTATTTGTATCACAAAGGTTTTGTGATTATAGGGTATACACAACCACACTTCTGTCCGTTCCTCTTTTTTTATACCTTGTAGCTATTAATTAAAAACATCCTGGAACAAATAAAAACTAATATTATTACAGAAAAAATCAAATTTGTAACTTTTATTTTTGAAATAACTACAAATAAAGAAATAAAATGGCTTCTTACATAAGGCAAAAAAGTTGTAATAAAGAACACCAGTATCAATTCTAGTACCTAGCATGAGTAACAATTCTTATACCTAGCATGAGTAACAATTCTACTACCTAGCATGAGTAACAATTCTAGTACCTAGCATGAGTAACAATTCTAGTACCTAGCATGAGTAACAATTCTTATACCTAGCATGAGTAACAATTCTTATACCTAGCATGAGTAACAATTCTTATACCTAGAATGAGTATCACTTCTTATACCTAGCATGAGTAACAATTCTAGTACCTAGCATGAGTAACAATTCTTATACCTAGCATGAGTAACAATTCTTATACCTAGAATGAGTATCACTTATTATACCTAGCATGAGTAACAATTCTAGTACCTAGCATTAGTAACAATTCTTATACCTAGCATGAGTAACAATTCTTATACCTAGCATGAGTAACAATTCTTATACCTAGCATGAGTATCACTTCTTATACCTAGCATGAGTAACAATTCTTATACCTAGCATGAGTAACAATTCTAGTACCTAGCATGAGTAACGATTCTTATACCTAGCATGAGTAACAATTCTTATACCTAGCATGAGTAACAATTCTTATACCTAGCATGAGTATCACTTCTTATACCTAGCATGAGTAACAATTCTAGTACCTAGCATGAGTAACAATTCTTATACCTAGCATGGAGTAACAATTCTTATATCTAGCATGAGTATCACTTCTTATACCTAGCATGAGTAACAATTCTAGTACCTAGCATGAGTAACAATTCTTATACCTAGCATGAGAAACAATTCTTATACCTAGCATGAGTAACAATTCTTATACCTAGAATGAGTATCACTTCTTATACCTAGCATGAGTAACAATTCTAGTACCTAGCATGAGTAACAATTCTTATAAATAGCATGAGTAAGAATTCTAGTACCTAGCATGAGTAACAATTCTAGTACCTAGCATGAGTAACAATTCTAGTACCTAGCATGAGTAACAATTCTTATACCTAGCATGAGTAACAATTCTTATACCTAGCATATGAGTAACAATTCTTATACCTAGCATGAGTAACAATTCTTATACCTAGAATGAGTATCACTTCTTATACCTAGCATGAGTAACAATTCTTATACCTAGCATAACTATCAATTCTTATACCTAGCATGAGTAACAATTCTAGTACCTAGCATGAGTATCAGTTCTAGTACCTAGCATGACTATCAATTCTTATACCTAGCATGACTATCAATTCTGATACCTAGCATGAGTAACAATTCTAGTACATAGCACGAGTATCAGTTCTAGTACCTAGCATGACTATCAATTCTTATACCTAGCATGACTATCAATTCTTATACCTAGCATGAGTAACAATTCTAGTACCTAGCATGAGTAACAATTCTAGTACCTAGCATGAGTAACAATTCTAGTACCTAGCATGAGTAACAATTCTTATACCTAGCATGAGTAATAGATTTATGATTCTAGTGAAAGATAGAATTCCTTATAGATAGAAGGAAATGTGGAACTCTTAATTAAATTTAACAAGTCCTTTTTCTTGTTTTCACCAATCTTCAATTTTGAAGAATACAAGTTCTTGATTGTCCTGCATGAATGTTTGATTTTTTGTTATTTGTCTTGTCTTCTACTGGTCCTGCTTCTTTGATTTTTGGTGTTTATGGTTACTTCTAAAATCAAGACATCTCCAAATAATGCTGTATTACGGACAACTAGAAAAATTCATATAATGGGTTTTTGGTAAAAAGAAAGATATCACACTAAAAAAACTAGTTCTGAAAAGGTTATGTCGAAAAATCAGAAATATTTTTTTGTTTAGAAAGGAACAAATCGAAACTTACGTCTTTGTTATGGTCTTCAACTACAGATCCTCACTCCTTGATAGCTGAGGCACGACTGAAGGGAGATGTTCTGTTTTTGACCAAACTGTTTCTTCAAATTTCCCCGAAATCAAAACCATAACTGACGTCATAACTTTTCAAGGGGTGGGGATAGAGATGTTATTGTTTTCTTATAAGAAAGAGCGTATTTTTTTACATACCGTAGCATCAAAATCTCAAAATCCGATTTTTTTGAGATGTCATGGTATAATACTAAGGGTGCGATATGTATAATTACTTCCTTAATGATGCAAAAAATTATGACACCATGTTCTAATTTATTTCTTTTGCTATAGAGGAATTCCTGGACCTCTCTCTTTTGTTCCTTTCCAGAGCCTTGAAACCTGCGTCCTAAATTATATCGTGACCTTCCGGAGAAATTCATAAGAGGAGGCAGAGAATGAAAGATAAATACAAAAAAAGAGAGATTTAGTGCCGGGTCAAGACTGCTAGGTCTCATAAAAAAAGCCGTAAAGTGTGGAGGTGGGTGTGACAGAACCAACCTCAACCTCACCCCTGCGGAAGAGGTTGAACAATGCCAACTCAGAAGTAAAACCAAACGTTGTGTCACCACGTGGAAAAAGTAAAGAGTTAGTTAAGTAAAAAGTAAAGGAGAAAAAGAAGAAGGAGGAGGAGGAGAAGGGGGGAAGGAGGAGGAGGAGGAGAAGGAGGAGGAGAAGGAGGAGGAGGAGGAGGAAGAGGAGAAGAAGGAGAATGGGGGAAGGAGGAGGAGGAAGAGGAGGAGGAGGAGAAGGAGGGGAAGGAGGAGGAGAGGGAAGATAAAGAGGAGGAGGAGGAGGAGAAGGAGGAGGAGGAAAAGGGGGGAAGGAGGAAGAGGAGGAGGATGAGAAGGAGGAGGAGGAGAAGTAGAAGGAGGAGGAGGAAGAGGAGGAGGAGGAGAGGGAGGAGGAGGAGGAGGAGAGGGAGGAGGAGGAGGGAAGGGAGGAGAAGGAGGAGGAGGAGTAGGAGGGGAGAAAAGATAAGTAAGAAGTCAGGTGAAGGGTCGAAAGAAAGTGAGAAAAGTTTCGTGTTCATTATGGAAACAAAGATAGCGGAAATATATGAAGTGGGGGAGGCTGAAAAGGAGGAGGAGGAGGAGGAGAATCAAAAGCTAAATAAGAAACAAGAAAAGAAGACAGAGGAAGAGAATTAGATGGTGCCAATCTGTACAAGAAAACAGAGAGAGAGAGAGAAAGAGTTAGAGAGAGAGAGAAATAAAAGAAAAAAAGTAAAACAAGAAATAAAGTGAGAGAGAGAGAGAGAGAGAGAGAGGATTAGAGTTAGAGAAAGACACAAATAAAGGAAAAAAAAATAAAGATAAGTAAAGAAACAGAGAGAGAGAGAGAAATAAAGATAAAGAAGAATATTCTAGGTGGTTACCACTGTGCCCTGAGGTGGTTTCATTCAGACTTGAGGTGGTTGGCTAGCTGCCAGGAACACGGGTTGTGAATGTAGCAGCCGAGATAGCAATCCTAATGCTCTAATAAAAGATATGATGAAGAAGAATTAAGCTAAAATAGTGGGAGAAAAATGGAGAGAGAGAGAGAGAGAGAGAGAGAGATAGAGAGGGAGGGAGAGAGAGGGTGAGTGAGAGAATAAGAGTAAGTGAGAGAGAGAGAGGGAGGGAGAGAGAGAGTGTGTGTGAGTGAGTGAGTGAAAGAAAGAGACTATAAAAATCGAGGAGATGACAGAGAGAGATAAAGAGAGAAGGAGTGAGAAATAGAGAGGGAGCGAGAGAGAAGGAGTAAGAGAAAGAGAGAGAGAGAGATAAAAAGAGACAAAGAAATAGTAAGGGGAAAGAGATACAGCAAATCTTTGGCCATCTTCGGCCGCAGGACCGCTTTTCTTTAGAGAAAACCATATTATCTTGAACTTTTTGGAACCCTTTCAAAATTCACCGGTACTTTTGGGGGGGACCCGCTTGGATCAATTGTTTTATTATTCATCTTAGATGAGGCTTGTGACATATGAAATTCAATGATTTTGAGACACTGATCACGAATTGGATGATAAATCTGAGCTTTCTTACTAAATAAGGGTTGGGTGGAAGAGATTGCCACAGGCAATAACCCCGCCCTTTAGGTAGGACATTATTGTTATTTTCTTTTTTACTTATTTATTTTGTCATTTTGTTTGTTTTTTTTTTCCTTTCTTTTTATTAATTTTATACTGTTGCCTGTTTGTCCTTCTAATAAAGCTTGAAAAAAAAAAAAAAATATATATACAGGGTGGTCGGGAATTTGTGAACCACTCGAATATCTGAAGAACGGCTTAAGATAACGAAAAAATCTAAAAGGTTTTTTTCAACGCATTAAATGGTGAGTATTTTGGCGTAGTCAAAATTTGCAAAAAAATTCGCAAAGTTGCAAATTTTGGCACCAACCTTTGATTTTTAAATGAGAACCCCCAATTTTTATTTCATTTTTGAAATCAGCGTTAAATTTTACTTTTTAACTCATATTCACACATCAGTTATCATTTCGCAAATTCCGCGAACATTCGCGAATTTAGCGCGAACGCTTGCAGTCACTTTGAACACCGAAGTGTAGCATATCAAATCACATTAGAATTTCGCAAGAAGACCTGTAGTGACTTTATTTTATTGAAAATTCTTGCAAATTCAAAAAAATCCACAAACTTCAATAACCAAATGTAGCAAATGAGAAAACATGTTTTTATATGATAAAATATTATTGTGTTGTTAGCCATACTTTTATTTTTGGAATGCAGATTGTAGAATTTTCACAAGTGTTCAACATGTCCGCCGTGGTTTTCGACGCACAGATCCATACGCCTCAGTATTTCAGGACCTGCCTCACTGATCATCTGAGGCGTGATATTCGCACAGGCTTGTACTATTCTTTCCTTCAGGTGTTCTACGGTTTGAACAGGTGGCTGCTGAGCGTATACATGATTTTTCAAACGCTTCAGAATCACATAGGTACTAACAATCAGGTAGGTACTATGTACCTACAAAAAGGTACCTACCTAGGTTTACCTGAATGATGTTATGCCTTACCACTTACCATGTTATGCCTTCAAATACCCCGTTTAGCTACCTGGGGTACACACAGAATCAACACACTCAAGTACATGTTGTTATGATAGAGAACGTACAGTAATAGCCGAAGTGACGAGATCCATGGTTCGATGTAGGGTGTCCATGGTTCGATTCCCTTCAGATCGCATATTTTTCATCCATTTTTGAAAGTAAGCCGATATTGGAATTATTGTTACTGGACATTACGATTTGTGTAAGTGAAATAGAAAATGCACTTACACAAATCGTTTCAGAGTGCAAATTTTAAATGAATAAGTTCACCACACGTCTTTGAATTTTCGATAAAATAAGATCACTACAGGTCTTCTTGCGAAATTCTAATGTGATTTGATATGCTACACTTCGGTGTTCAAAGTGACTGCAAGCGTTCGCGCTAAATTCGCGATTGTTCGCGGAATTTGCGAAATGAAAACTAATGTGTGAATATGAGTTAAAAAGTAAAATTTAACGCTGATTTCAAAAATGAAATAAAAATTGGGGGTTCTCATTTAAAAATCAAAGGTTGGTGCCAGAGTTTGCAACTTTGCGAATTTTTTTGCAAATTTTGAGTACGCCAAAATACTCACCAGTTAATGCGTTGAAAAAAACCTTTTAGATTTTTTCGTTATCTTAAGCCGTTCTTCAGATATTCGAGTGGTTCACAAATTCCCGACCACCCTGTATATATAATCAAATACAAATCAAAGGTAAAACATATCTTCGAACTCACTACCGAGAGGAAGCGAGCCTCTGATGCTCCAGCAGTTTCCCCTTTGGATGACCTGTGATACGGGTTGGGTGGAAGAGATTACCATAGGAAATAACCCCGCTCTTTAGTTAGGACATATGTTTATATATATATTTTTCTACTTTTTTTCCTTTTTATTGTATACAGGGTGTCCCGTATACAGATGCAAATATTTTGAGGCTAGGTTCAGCCCACCGTGGACTATCATATGAGCGAAACTTGCAGTGGGGCATTTTGCTTCATTAAGGAGTTATGGCCAAATCCCTGTTTTTCCCACAGGTCTAGAGGTCACTTGGATCGATGCACGTTTTTAAAGAAATGATAGTTAGTAAGTAATTTTTGACGTCATGTATGGATAGTCATGCATATTTCCCTACAAATGCAGTTGGTTGCATAAAAAAATATTGAAATACCAGAGAGATATTTAATAATAAGTTCAATATTTTTCTAAAATTCGATTTTTCCCTTTTTTCCCTTTCGTGAATTTAGAGTACTTCTACAATTGCAATTCTGCGTATCATTAGGTAAAAAAATACCCTTTGCTATTTTGTTTCAATAAATACAAAGTTCTTTCAGACGCGTGAAGGAACGAATGAGATACGCCTTAATAAACGGCACCAGAAGGAGAGAAACACATCTATCAAATTTTGAATCTGGGCGCTATTGCATTTTGAAGAACACTCGATGCCTGAAGCGGTCTGTGTGACCATTTTTGTGCCAACTGCAAGTTATAAATGAAAATTTTCTGAGTACAAATAGTTCTATTAACCAACTATATCAATCAAATCTAATAGTTAAAATAAAAAAGCGATCAATTTGTTCGGTGGAAGAGAAAGCCACAAGCTTTAACCTCGCTACATATTCTTTTGGGTTCTTTTTATTTCATGTCCTGTGTTGCAGAATGTATCATGTTTGTAGTTTATCAATAAAGTATTAATAATAATAGTAACTTTAAGTTTGGATGTTCGAGTTTTACGCAAGGTTAATTTTCGGCACTATTTGTTATGCTTTTGATAATTATCATGATTGTGATAAACACAAAAATGATATTTTTAATTTTACTTCTAAAAATTAAATCACAATTTTTGTTGTTAGCGCAGAGTCTTTCTCCATGTGTATTCTTTTTCCATAATTACACCACTGGTTGCTGCTTTCGTTGCAGCCTCTCTCACTTTTCCTCATGATAACTCTGTGACCCCGTAACCCCATTCACATAAAAGTTCACACCGACCGACTACTGTGAGTGATCAAATTCCCTCTGTTAAACATCCCAGAGCAGTGTATTTATACCTCAAATTACGCGCCAATTCTGTTAAAATTCAACCAACTTTGAATTTTCCATCATGATTCAGAAGTGTTTTTTGAGCTTTGTGTGTACTGCGTTCCATGATCTTTAAAGTAATATAAATGAGCTGTCTTTTTTCTAAAACTAAGCATAATAGGGTATTTTTTAAACTAGTGATACGCAGAATTGCAATTGTAAAAGTACTTTAAATTCACGAAAGGGAAAAGAGGGAAAAATCAAATTTTAGAAAAGTATTGAACTTATGATTAAATATCTCTCTGGTCTTTCAATATTTTTTTATGCAACCAACTGCATTCGAAGGGAAATATGCATGACTATCCAAACATGAAGTCAAAAATTACTTACTGACTATCATTTCTTTAAAAACGTGCATCGATCCAAGTGACCTCTAGACCTGTGGGAAAAACAGGGAAATGACAATAACTCTTTAACGAAACAAAATGCCCCACTGCAAGTTTCGCTCATATGATAGTCCACGGTGGGCTGAACCTACCCTTAAAATATTTGCATCTGTATACGGGACACCCTGTATATTAATTCCATTATTTCATTGTTATAAAAGTTATTTGTACTGTACATAATTATATCAAATAAAGTGTTTATGTTTTCGTTCAGCCACCATTGGTGGAATTTCACTTCTTTTCGAGAGATAAGGATTTCGAGTTGTGTGGTGTCACACCAGTTTATTATTATTATATTTATTTTTATACCACGCCTTTTCTTATCCTTCTTCTTAACCTCTCTCCATCCATTTCTCTCCTTCTACTCTTTCCCCGCCATTTTTCTGCTCCTCCTCATCCTTCTCCTCCCCCCCTCTCTCTCTTCCTCTCTCACTTCCTCTGGCTTCGGCTCTTCTTAATTTTCCACAAGTTTTATGAACAATAAATAATAAAACCTCCCTCCCTCTCTTTCTCCCTCTCTCTCTCTTTCCCTCCCTCCTTTTCCCTCTCCTTTCCTTCCCTCTCCTTCCTTCTCTCTCCCTATTTATTTTACTTCCGGCTGAAAGAATGTCCCTTAGTTTAATTTCATACTTGAATTGATCTCATTATTTGAGATGGAAAGATTTTAGGATGAGAGACAGAGATACACGGGGAGAGAGAAGAGAGAGAGAGAGAGGAAGATAGATAGAGAGAGAGAAAGATAGAGAGATAGAAAAGAGAGAGATAGAGAGATAGAAAAGAGAGAGAGAGAGAGATAGAGATAGACAGATAGAGAGAGAGAGAGAGAGAGAAAGATATTTTAATTATGGACATGTATCACAACTTATAGTTGTAGCTTTTGTAGCGTGCGCCGTGATCGCCGTGTCATACTAAGTGCAGTACTATTATCTTTGCATGTTTGTTAAATGAACTTCTCACTTTCACATTTATCTACATTGTAATAAGTACCCAAACCAAATTGTTATCATTTAATCTTAATCTGAAACTAAAACTGTATACAAATATATTTCTAAATCAATCTAAACAGTGCCTTCTCATTCCAACTCACTACCCTCTACAAAGTGGTGACCCCGACCTGAATAACAATCCTAGCAACCAGCCAACCTCCAACCTTCAGCAGCTCCCAGCCCTAGCCAAGCAGTTCCTGGCCCTTACCAAGCTTCAACCATGCCTGAGGAGAACAAGAACAATTCATCCGCCGTTGAAGTGTCCAGAGTAACTGTGAAACTCCCAGAATTCATCCAATCTGACCCTCAACTTTGGTTTGCAATGGTGGAAGGAAGTTTCACTGGTTCCGGCATCAAAGCAGACTCCACCAAATTCGGCTACATCATTTCTGCACTCCCGAGCCGATACGCCACCGAAGTCAAGGATGTCATTCTCAATCCACCCCAGGACAAGGCCTACGACTCCATCAAGGAAAAGCTCATTGAACGTCTCAGTGCGACTCAAGAAGAGAAAACCAAACAACTCCTGGAACGAGAGGAAATTGGCGACAGAAAACCTTCTCAATTTCTCCGCCACCTGCAGCACCTCGCAGACGCAACAGTGTCCGATTCTCTACTTAAAACGCTGTGGATGAGCCGCCTCCCCAAGCCCGTCCAAGTTGCCCTAGCTATTGTCAAGGAGAAGAACCTCACAGAGCTCGCAACTCACGCAGACAACATCGCAGAAGCTACTCGCCCATTCGTGCCCCAAGTCTCAGAAACTTCAATACCAAGGGCTGATGACATACTTACCCTCAAATTCAACCAACTTGCCGCCATCTTCAGTCAAGAAATTGCCAGTCTCCGTCAAGAAGTTGCATCACTACGATTTAACCATCAGAGCAGAAGTCAATCCCCAGCCCGTGACAGATACCAGAGCCGTTCCCAGTTCCGAGGCCGCAGCAGTTCCAGGCCACGCACAGACACTTGCTGGTACCACTGGCGCTTCGGACCCCAAGCAAAGAAATGTGAGCAGCCATGCAAGTTTCAGGGAAACGCCACGGACCGCTGATCATGACGGCTTCTCAGTCGAGTCCTACGCCCCGCCGTCTCTTCGTCACAGAGCATTCAACCAAGTTGCAGTTCCTCATTGACACTGGCGCCGACTTATGCGTTTTCCCACGTTCTGCAGCACCTGGTAGACGTGAGAAGACCGACTACATCCTGTCCGCAGCCAATTCCACGGACATCAACACCTACGGCACCATCACCTTGTCACTGAACTTTGGACTCCGGCGCGACTTCACCTGGCGGTTCGTAGTAGCAGATGTTTCAAAGCCAATCATCGGCGCAGATTTCCTCCACCATTTTAATTTGCTAGTGGACCTACGGAACCACAGACTACTTGATGGGACCACTCACCTCACTGCCCAAGGACATGTTGCTGAATCCAATATCCCGTCAGTCAAGACAGTTTCCGAAGCCTCTCCGTACCACCAGCTCCTCCAGCAGTTCAAGGACATCACACGCCCCGATGGTACTCCAGGCATCATCCGTCACAACACTAAGCACTTCATTGAGACAACTCCCGGTCCTCCAGTTGCCAGCAAACCAAGGCGTCTCGCACCAGCCAAGCTCAAGGCCGCCAAGAAGGAGTTCGACGCAATGTTACAACTAGGCATTGCTCGACCTTCCAACAGTCCATGGTCTGCACCCCTCCACATGGTCGAGAAGCCGCAAGCCGACACCTGGCGACCCTGCGGAGACTATCGAGGACTCAATGCCCGCACCATTCCAGATCAGTATCCGGTGAGACATATACAAGACTTCGCCCACATTCTCCAAGGCAAAACAATCTTCACCACACTAGACCTCGTCCGAGCCTACAATCAGATCCCAGTAGCCGAGGAAGACATCTGCAAGACTGCAATCACCACCCCATTTGGCCTGTTTGAGTTCCCCTACATGTCATTTGGCCTATGCAACGCAGCCCAGACATTCCAACGCTTCATGGATGAAGTTCTTCGAGGCTTAGATTTCTGTTTCCCCTACATCGACGATGTCCTCGTAGCTTCCAACTCAGAGGAAGAACACCTGGCACACCTCTCAATCATCTTCAAGCGATTCCAAGACCACTCTCTTGTCCTGAATCCCAGCAAATGTGTGTTTGGCCAGCAACAAGTCCGATTCCTAGGATACTTCATTTCCAAGGATGGGACAAGCCCGCTTCCCGACAGAGTCAAGGATATCCTGCAGTTCCCGCGACCAACTACAGCCAAAGGTGTACGACAATTCATGGGGATGCTCAACTTCTACCGCCGCTTCATACCCAGAGCATCCCACACCTTCGCACCAGTCAACGATCTCCTGACTGACAACATCAAAGGCAAGGCAGAGATTCAATGGACGCCCGAAGCAATCAAATCATTCGATCAGTGCAAAGAGCGACTCGCAGCAGCCACCCTCCTCGCTCACCCTCTCGATAATGCCCCACTCTCGCTTGTCACGGACGCCTCTGACACCGCAGTAGGCGCAACACTTCAACAACTGGTCAACAGTGAATGGCAGCCACTCGGTTTCTTCTCCAAGAAACTTTCCAGTGCCGAGCAGAAGTACGGTGCCTATGACCGTGAGCTCCTCGCCATCTATCTTGCTGTCAAAAACTTCCGACACATGGTAGAAGGACGCCAATTCACCATCTTCACGGACCACAAGCCGCTCACCTTCGCTTTCTGCCAAAAGCCAGACAAATGCTCGCCTCGCCAGTTCCGCCACCTAGACCTTATCTCACAGTACACCACCGACATCCAGTACGTCCCAGGCGATCAAAACGTCGTAGCTGATGCCCTGTCAAGGATAGAGCTCATCCATGCGACTCTCGACTACAAGTCCCTAGCAGCCTCACAGAAAACTGATGTCGAACTACAAGCAGCACTCAAAAGAACCGACTCCACACTTCAACTCAAACTACTAGAGATCCCCGGTTCCGGTGTCAAGCTCTACTGTGATGTGTCCACACCAACTGCAAGGCCCTACATCACCCGACCTTTCCGACGCACTGTGTTCAACATGGTACACCAGCTATCGCACCCCGGCACTAACACTACAGTCAAACTCGCACAGCAGAGATTCGTTTGGCCCTTCATTTCCAAGGACTGCCGCAGCTGGACCCAAGCCTGCACTGATTGCCAACGATCCAAGGTCACTCGCCACGTCAAGGCCCCACTCGGTTCCTTCTCTCCACCAACGCAGAGATTCGAACATGTGCACATGGACCTCATCATCATGCCACACTCAGACGGATTCCGGTACTGTCTCACTATGGTTGATCGCTTCACACGATGGCCAGAAGTGATCCCGCTCCCAGACCAAGAAGACTCCACCGTCGCCAAGGCATTCTACACTCACTGGATCGCACGGTTCGGCACTCCACTCCGCATCACCACCGACCAAGGCAGACAGTTCGAGTCCAACCTGTTCAAAGAGCTCAGCACACTCACCGGCTCACAGCACCTCCGCACCACGGCATATCATCCTGCAGCCAATGGAATGGTCGAGCGACTCCACAGACAGCTTAAGGCCGCAATCAAATGCCACCACAACGACCGCTGGACAGACATCCTCCCTACTGTCCTACTTGGAATCCGAGCAGCATGGCGAGACGATCTCAAGGCATCCAGCGCAGAACTCGTCTACGGTGAACCACTCAGACTTCCCGGCGAGTTCCTCACATCCAAGACAGATGATCCAGACCCCACAACAGAGTTCGTCAAAGATCTTCGCAGCCACATGCGCCAGCTCCAACCAGTCAGCGGAACACAGCACGGTGACAAGTCCCACTTCATATTCAAGGACCTCTACACCGCAGACCAAGTTTTCATCCGCCGAGAGCTTTCCAAACGCTGCCTCCAGATGCCATACGACGGACCTTACCCAGTCGTCAGGAGAAGTTCCCGAACGTTCGTGATTGACATCAATGGAAAATACACCACAGTCACCATTGATCGACTGAAGCCAGCCTACACCATGACCGACACTGCCGACCCACCACAGCACCAGGCAGATTGCACCAGCCGCAGCCCCCCGCTTCAACCAACCAGTATAACGACACGATCCGGCCGCAGAGTCCACTTCCCCAAGAGATTCCAGAACTAATCCCCACACCGATGAATCGTGATTACATCACTGGCAGGGGAGTGTGTAGCGTGCGCCGTGATCGCCGTGTCATACTAAGTGCAGTACTATTATCTTTGCATGTTTGTTAAATGAACTTCTCACTTTCACATTTATCTACATTGTAATAAGTACCCAAACCAAATTGTTATCATTTAATCTTAATCTGAAACTAAAACTGTATACAAATATATTTCTAAATCAATCTAACAGTGCCTTCTCATTCCAACTCACTACCCTCTACACTTTATTTATTTATAATCATATACAGATATAAACAGATATAATATGTATAGACAGATATATGTATAAAAGTAATTAAATAATAGAAATTAAATGAAATAATATTTTCTCTCAATTATCTCTTTTTTTTTTTTTTTTTTTTTTTTATCTCAGTCTACCTTGCACCTACTTCAGTTCTCAATGTTATAAACAGATGTACAGAGCATATACAGATATAAACAGATATAATATGTATAAACAGATATATGTATAAAAGTAATTAAATAATGGAAATTACATCAAGTAACAATTTCTCCCTACTTCAGTTCTCAATGGTCAAACAAGATTCTTTCATTTCTATGAGTGAATGACATATTTTTAAAAGTAAAATTACATAAAACATGGAAGTAATTCGCTTGAGTGCGTCGCACTGGATAGTCGCGCGTTACTCACGAAATAATTTTGAAATCGAAAATATTTTCAGAGAGAAAGATATATAAATAGATGGAGAGATAGAGAGAGAGAGAGAGAGAGAGAGAAAGAGAAAGAGAAAGAGAAAGAGAAACAGAAAGAGAAAGAGAAAGAGAAAGAGAAAGAGAAAGAGAAAGTAAAAGAGAAAGAGAAAGAGAAAGAGAAAGAGAAAGAGAAAGAGAAAGAGAAAGAGAAAGAGAAAAAGAAAGAGAAAGAGAAAGAGACAGAGAAAGAGAAAGAGAGCAAAAGATAGATAAAGTAAAAGATAGATAGAGAGAGAGAGTAATACTGATTAAGTAAGTCTGAACTTTGCTACGGGACTTTTCGTTGCATAATGTTAAAGAGTTTAACACCCAAATTTTCAGCGAATGGAGGATAACTTTCCCTGGAAACTCTCAAACCACGTTAACCTCAACCCGTCTGGGTTGGGGGGGAAGAGCCAGCATCACGAGATTCGAATTTGAATGGTCACCCATCCAAATCCTAACCTCGCTGGACGTTGCTTAGCCTCAGCCTAGCCTCAAGAGAACCCTGAGCTGGTCTATCTCTCTCTATCTCTGTTTTTCACTCTCTAGGACACTCCCACATGAAGTACCCACTCAATTCATACCCAAATTTCTCTCTCTCTCTTCTTCATTCATCCCTTTTCCAGCTCTCTCTATCTCTCAGAAATCTTATTTTGTAAATCTTACTCTTTCTCTGTCCCTTTGTCTCCCTCTGTCTCTCTTTCTCTTTCTCTCTCTTTATCTCTCCCTCTCTCTCTTTCTCACTCTCTCTTTCTCTAATTTTCTCCCTTTCTCTTTATATAAATCTGCTTCCTTCCCTCTATCTCTCTCTCCCTGTATATTTGTCTCTCTCTGTTGCTCTCTTCCAAATCCATATGTTTATCTTCCTCTCTCTCTCTCTCTCATGAAATTAATGACACTTTAGTTACCTGGCTATCTCCCTCTCTTTATTTTGACCTCTATCATCTTCTCACATTATCCCTCTCTGTCTCATTCACTCCCTATCTCTCTTGTGTCTATTTATCTATCTATCTCTTTCTCTCCCTATCTCTCTTGTGTCTATTTATCTATCTATCTCTTTCCTCTCTCTCTCTCTGTCTCTCAAGTGTAAGTGGTGACAGACTATAAATCCTGCACGTAATTGAAATAAATATTCCTCAACAGCTTTCCTCTCTCCCCTCTCTCTGTCTCTCTCTCTCTCTCTCTCTCTCTCTCTCTCTCTCTCTCTCTCTTTCTCTCTCTCCTTCCCTCTCCTCTCTTCCTCTCCTTCTTCCTCTCCTCTCTATCTCTCCTTTCTGCCCCTCTCATTCCCTCTCCTCTTTCCTCACTCTCTCTCTCTCTCTCTCCTTCCCTCTTCTTCCCTCTACCCCTAATTTCCTACTCTTTTCTCTCCTCTCTCCCTCTTTCCCTCTCTCTTCTCTCCTCTCTCCCTCTTTACCTCTCTCTTCTTTTCTCTCTCCCTCTTTACCTCTCTCTCCCCTCTCTCTCTCCCTCCACTCTCTATCCTCTCTTTTTTTTAGGTCAATTTGCTTGGTTTACGTATTATTTTTTCATAGAGATTTTTGGAAACGTCTACAAATATTAGCCAGACTGTCCCTCAAGTAGGACTATACTGTCATGTGATTGGTTGAAACTCCGACTTGTGGGCGTGTCTGGTTTATTATAATCCTATTATACCATTTCGCCCTTAGTCAAGCCGCTGGAATTCGAAGATAATAATAATGATATCGCCTTATTTATACTGCCCGAGTCCCATTTATTCCAGCAGTAAGGTAAAAATCCTAAACGGGAGGATTATTTGTCATGTCCCGGCTGGGTTTCGAACCCACGACATCTGGAATCTCTGGATTCACAGAGAGCCGCCTTTACCACTGAGCTACCGGGACAAACGTTAAACAGGGTCCCACCCAATGACTGATTTTTTGGTAGTCACCGTGCATTGGTAGTCAACTGAGGTCATACAGGCAGCGCAAGAAGGCAGTTGGTTCGAATTCCACCTAGTGCATGATAATTTTCTCATTTATTTGAATTTTTGAGACCATATAGTAATAAGACTCTGAGGGTCTGGTGATAGAAAATGCTTTGAGAAATAATCTCTCCTGGTGGTTACCTTCCACTAAAGAGTGTTATTATTATTTTTAACTATAGTCATTGTTTTAGCATGTTTTGTAGTTTTGTACAGTAATGAAAATAGTCGGTTCCAAGAGCTGTAGGCAATCAGGAAAACTGTGTGTTTTTTAGTGTGTGGGAATCCCAAACAATTACTTAAGGTCTAACTTGACCTTAAGAAAAATGTCCCTTACCTTTCCTTCTTCTTTTACTCTGTCTTATCCCGCTTAGGCAGGTTCGACGTTGTTCAACCTTATGGTTGAGGTTGTTTGGTTACTTTTCCCCGAAAAAATAAGAATCCTGTTGTGGTGACTTAATAAAAGTACTTTAGTGGTCAGGTGGTAGAAAATCTTCTAGGCACTATTCTCGCCGGGTAGCTAGGTGGTTCTTCTTCTTTCACTTTGCCTTTTTCCCAATCCTACTTGGGGTCGGCATTCTTCAACCTCATGGTTGTGGTTTGTTGGTTGGTGGTGGCACATTTATTTTACCTTCCACTTAAGTGTCTGATTCATTATAAAGTGTGCTACGTGCTTCAGTGATATAGTCTGCTTTAACTTTTCATTTTGAAGCAGTATTACTTCCGAGAAATTTCTAATATTAGAAATCGGAAGTATTGTGTTCGTTTTTGTAAAAAAAATATTTTTTTGCTCCGATTTCAATTTTTTTCATATTTCTGGACGTTTCATAACCTCCTGAGCAAATTTGGTTTTGTGTCCGTCTGTCGGTCTGTCGGTCTGTCGGTCTGTCGTCTGTCTGTCTGTCTGTCTGTCTGTCTGTCTGTCTGTTAAAACGATTCCTTGTAACGCGCAAATCTCGGAAACTACTCAACCGATTTTGATGAAATTTTGCACACATCTAGGAGACATTCTGTAGATGGTCCCATTTTAAATTCATCGAATTCGTACTAGCGGCTCTGGGTGAAAGAGACCATGCGCCTGACCACTAACTTTTTACTTAAATGCTTATATCTCGTGAACGGTACACCCGATTTTGATGAAATTTTGTATGTATATGCATATTATTGTTTTACACAGGCTTTTTATTTTCTTTTTAATTAATTATAATTTGACTCTGATATTTAAGAAAATCCGAAATTTTGGCCAAAAAAGTCAAAAAATAAGAACCAGGACTTGCCGATACAGAATATTTTGTAGAATCTAGAATGTAGAAAAGACGGTTTTCTACCATATAAAATAAATTTGAAGAAAATCGATTCAGCCGTTTCAGAGATACAAGTAATTTAGTATAAAAACTCAAAATTCGCACGTGTACACAATGTGAAACAATCACGAGGAAGTATTGTGTCCATAATTGGCAGTGTTTTTTTTAATATTTTTTATGTGTTTTTTTTGAGTGGCAACCTATAACCACATTATAGAATTTACTTTTTATTCTCTTTCTCTCCTCTTTTTTATATAACCCCTCTTTCTCTGCCTCTCCTTCTCTTTCTCTTCCTCTCTCTCTCTTTCTCTCTCACTTCCTCTCTCTCCCTCTTTCTCTCGATCTCTCCATCTCTTTTTCTCTTTCTATCTTTTTTTTATCTCTCTCCTCTCTCTCACTCTCTCTTTTTCACTCCCTCTTTCTCTTTATTCCTCTTTTTTGTCTAACTCCCTCTCTTTTTCGCTCTCTCATCCCTCTATCTCTCTCTTTTACTCCCTCTCTCTCTTTATCTTCTTTTTTCTCTAACTCCCTCTCTTTTCCTCTCTCTCCTCCCTCTCTCTCTCTCACACTTCCTCTTCCTCTCTTTTTCCCTCTCTCACTCACTCTCTCCTCCCTCCCTACTCTCTCTTTTTCTCTATCTCCTCTTTCTCTCTGACACACACCCAATATTTTACTCTCTTTCAAGTTGTACACACTCAAAAGTTGAAAACTGTCATATACTGTCATGATATATTTACATTTGCATCACTTTTTCCAACATTTCAAAGTGGATATAATATTAATTATTATATTAATTTTTTATAGTCACCGTGGCCGAGTGGGTAGCGCGCTAGGTTCGCAGTTCGCACGCACAGTTACATGGGTTCGACATCAGCGGAGTCGAAAGTTATCGGCTCTGTATTATGAACCCCCAAAAACACCACTTCGTGGTTAAAAAAAGAAGAACGCCTCACTCAAAGAATGATTATAATTAGCTAAAAATAAATGATATCAAATTGAGAACACCTTGTCCCCTCTCTTTCTATATCCCTGCACTCCTCTCTGAATTTATTCCTCTTATGTTTAGCTTTATTTATCCTTTCTAGGGGTCATCCCAAACTTGATTTCTCTTTAAATTTACTTGTTGCACGGCAATAAAAAATGGCGGTCGGAGTATGATTTTTCTGAAGTTATTTGATTTGAATCGAGAAAATTACACCGCGACCGCCATTTTTTATTGCCGTGCAACAAGTAAATTTAAAGAGAAATCAAGTTTGGGATGACCCCTAGAAAGGATAAATAAAGCTAAACATAAGAGGAATAAATTCAGAGAGGAGTGCAGGGATATAGAAAGAGAGGGGACAAGGTGTTCTCAATTTGATATCATTTATTTTTAGCTAATTATAATCATTCTTTGAGTGAGGCGTTCTTCTTTTTTTAACCACGAAGTGGTGTTTTTGGGGGGATATCAGTTCTTTTTGTACGAAAATATAGGTTCATACACTACTGAAACATTAGGACTGACAAAAGTAAATAAGCTGGGAAAATGTGAATGTACCAAGTTGTCTTTTCTAAGATATAGTTTTAGCAGTACGTATTTAATTTTTCTAAGGTCAATATGTATTTGGATCACAGATTTGGTTCCTAAGTCCCCAAAGTGAGTAAATAATATATAAATTTGCAATGCAAGATCTTTTGATTCTATTCTCCACATGATTAGGTTTATCTTTCAATGCTAAATAGACCTCGGAGCCTCCTATGAGGGACACTAAAACACCTGGATTTACAAATGCCAAAGAAATTAATTTGTAATCACCTTATCAAGGTGAGGTAATGAGTTCTCTCCCGTTGACTTTTTCTTACCCGAATTCTCTCCGGCTTGTTGCAGGGGTCACCACGAGTATCTCTCCCAGAAATAAGACCATGCTTTGTTACATTAGGTATTTAAGAAAATGAAAACTATAAAATTATCATTTTTATATAAGAATGGGCCTTTTATAAGGAAATCTTTTAAATCTCTAACTAATGAAAGGCAATGCCTTCAGTGTTTAGTAGAGTTAGGTAAAATACATAGAAGGCCATGCCTCAGGAATATAGTATATAGGGTTAAGGATAATACATAGAAGGCAATGCCTCGGGATTATAATAGGGTTTTTTTTTTTTTTTTTTTTTTATAATAATAGGATTATAATAGGGTTAGGTAAATATATAGAAGGCCATGCCTTGGGTTTATCATAGGGTTAGGAAAAATACATAGAAGGCCATGCCTCAGGTCTATATTAATGATTCCTAGGTGTTTCGATTATAATTTTTATGCTAGGCCTAAACTATGTAGGTATAAAATCAGGTAAAAATGCAAGCGACGCGGCGGGAGACAATTTGGTGTTGATAAAACCATGAGCGGGAGAGAACTCGGTTGTGAAGTCCCTTATCAATACCTCACGAGGTATGAGTGTACCCCGGACATAATGGACAGATAAAAAAAAAACTTCTCTCAAGGGGATCGAACCCAAGCCTAGTATGCTACCCACTTGGCCAAAGTCACTACTTTGTCACAACTTTTAGTGAGTAGCATCGACATTATGAGAGCTACATAATTCATCATATTATTATTATTCAACAATTTAGATCAATCTTTATTTACAATTACAAATATATACAGATGCAGTCAAAAGGTATAATAAATTAAATATAAACAAAGTTTGATCAAGGGTGGTGATAATGCCTTTGGCATTCTCTTCCGTTTATTTTATCTCCATCCAACCATGATTGTCCAAAATCAATCTCGTAATGCCGCCACAGGTCATTGTCCAATTCTTCAACTCCTAAAATTTTCCTCGCGAGGGTAATTGGGTCGACATGAAGATCAAATATAAAGATCGGAAAAACAAAACAATGTGAAGCCCAAATTGAAAATATAGACCTAAAAATTTCGTCCCCGCCAGGATTCGAACCCATGCTGACCGGGTGGCAGGTCGAGCATGCTACCAATAGACAAAGTTATCTTCTACAGAAACGGGCTGAAAATGAACTAAATTAATACTTGGAAACTTAAACTTTAAAATTTTGCAGTGAGAGAGCGAGGTCATCTCGAAAAATACATACTGGCCAAGATCTGACCACTAAGCTAAGAATTCGAAGGTACCTACCCGCCAAAGAAAATGAAATGGCCACCAGGTGCCACCCAGTGGACCGGATGAAGGAATAAAATCAATAAATTTGGTATCTGCTCATCAAGATCTTTCATTTGATACCACTTAAGACTAGTATTATCCTTCAATTCCCGATTTGGGCTCCCAAAACCCGAGGCCGCCCAAATGGGCCGCCCGCTTATAATTTAGAATTTTTTTTTGGTCCGGGCTCATCTCCATTATATCTTGATCACTTTAGACACCTCACTTAATCTTCAGTGCCAAGTTAAAGACACGAAGTCGGGTCTCAAAGGATCCGTATGAAAAAAAAAAAAAACAGAAAAAAAAAAATTATGAATCTTTTCATGTCTTTCACGATTGTTGGGGGGTCTCGAAAATAGGGTTCCCGGTGGCCTAGGAAGTCAAACAAAGAGTCAAATCAACTTATTTTTCAACGTAGAGCCCATTTCTGCAATAAAAATTGCGATTTTTGAAATTCATGTTGCACTTTTCGCTGGCTGAAAGTACATGAAATGCATGGGAACTATGTTTTCCGTAACCTTACACTCTGCCGGGCTGTCTCTTTCTTTGTATAGGCGTTCTTCACACCTCGGCCGAGGTGTTTGATATTTAAATCTTTCATTAGCCAGCGTCGATGGCATGTTGAATACACCGGTTCCCTTCAGAACACCGAAGTTAAGCGACATCCAGCGAAGTTAAGACTTGGATGGTTGACCATTCAAATTCTAATTCTCGTGACGCTGGCTTTTCCCGGCCCCACTCAGGCTGGGTGAGGTCAATGTGAGTAGCAGGTTTGTGAGTTTCCTGCGAATGGAGGGTAAAACCCCCGTCGTGATATGACCATGGCAGTTGAAAGCGACGTTAAACCCCAATTAAAAAAAAAAATCTTTCATGGGAGGAGAAAGTTCAATACTTATTATATAAAATAAATAAATGATACTATAAATAAATGTGTTTCTTTGTGTTATTATATCATTTTAGTGGGTAGCGCAGAATTATAGGACTTTTTCGTGTCTTTAATATCCCAATATCTTATTTTTTCTATAATTCTGCCACTTGTGGCTGGTAACATTAAAGCAGCTACTCATTTTTCCTCACGAGGTATGAGACCCCGAACAACCAAGTACAGAGCAGAAAAAACAAGTTATCCTCCCAAATGGGAGGAATTAACTTGTCATGTCCCGGCTGGAATTCGAACCTGCGACATCTGGAATCTGTAGATCTACAGAGCGCCGGCTACCACTGAGCTACCGGGACATTCTTCTTATTAATTTAACTGCATTGTTTTATCTTTGTTTCCCTCTTCCTCCCTCTTACTTCTCCTCCTACTCTTCCTTCTGCCAGTCATTCTCATCCTATTTCTTCTACTCTCCCTCCCTTCCCTCCTCTTCCTCCTCCTCTATTTATCCTTCCTTTCCTTTCTTCTCTTCTTCCCCAATCCTTCTCCTTCCTTGATTTTTATTCCCTCGAAAAAAAAAATTCCCAAAAAAAATTGAACTAAGTTTGTACCCGTTAGCTTAAAGTGTGAAGGGAGCGAGAGGCCACCATTGGAGGAAGGGGCTAAGGGCTAGTGGGGGAGTGAGCTAGTGGCTAGTTGAGTAGGAGGCTAGGGATTAGTGGAGCAGGGAGCCAGCGGCAACAATTGGGGGAGGAAGCTAGTGGCTAGTGTAGCAGAAAGCTAGGTACTATAAGTGGGAGAGGGAGCTAGGGGCTAGTGGAGGAGGGAACTAGTGGAAAAAATTGGAGGAAGGGGCCAGGGACTAGTCGGGGAGGGAGCTAGTGGGTAGTTGAGGAGGGAGCTAGGCAACAATTGGGGGAGGAAGCAAGTGGCTAGTGCAGGAGGGAGCTAAGGGTCACAATTGGGGGAAAAAGCTCGGTACTATAAGTAGGGTGGGAGCTAGGGGCTACCAGTTTGAGAGGGTGCTAGAGGCTACAATTGGGGGAGAAAGCTAGGGGCTAGTGGAAGAGGGAGCTAAGGGCTACCAGTGGACGGAGAGGGGGGGGGGGTACCAGGAGTGGTTTAGTGGTAGGCTACAAAGTGGGAGAAGAATTTTGAGACTTTGTTAGACCTGTTTGTTCAAAGGTACTATTAATAAATTGTAAAATATATTTTCAGACACGTGTCTGAATAGGACTAACTAAAAGCGAAGAGAAAGATGAGAAGAAAAGGTATGAGGGTATAATAGAGAGGATGAGGGTTTTAGAGATAAAGAGAAAGAGAGAGAGAGAGAGGGGGAGAGAGGAAAGAGAGAGAGAGAGAAAAGAGAGAGAGAGAGAGGAATAGAGAGAGAGAGAGAGAGAGAGAGGGGAATAGAGAAAGAGAGGCAATAGAAGAAAGTAAGTTTATGGGATTATTTTTGTTTCTACTATTTTATGTTTCTGAAATTGTCTCTTGAGGGAGCGTAGTCATTCCAGGGCTCTTTCACACGATTTGTTTATAAAGTTTTCTTTTCTTTTATTATTATTATTGTAAATTATTAATATTAATATTTAAGAATATTAAATTAATTAACAAAATATATTTGTATGTATTTTGAAAATAAATAAGATGTCTGAATAAAAAACTCTCACTCCTAAAATATTCATGCTAAAATAGCGAGTATTTAAGCATCGTGTGAACGTGCCCTAGACTACACAAGTGTATGTTTCCGCCAATGCTGACTCACTCCTTAATACACCTCCTTCATTTTAGCATCGTGTGAACGCGCCCTAGACTACATTAGTTTATGTTTCCACTATTGCTGACTCACTCTTTAATACACCTCTCACTATTTTAGCATCGTGTAAATGCGCCCTAGACTACACAAGTGTATGTATCCGCCATTGCTGACTCACTCCTTAATACACCTCTCTCTATTTTATACTTCGGATTTTGGTCGTCTCTCTCTCCCCTTCACCCACTTACCGTCTCACCCCTCCCCCTCTCTTCTCCTTCTTTCGACCTCTTCTTTTCTTGTCCGTCCCGGTAGCTCAGTGGTCAACGCGTCTGACTCGTAATCCAGAGGTCGTGGGTTCAAAGACTCTGAATGTGGACCTCTCTTTAAATAAACATTAATTTGAAAAAAATGTCAATGATTTCCAAGAGTAAAAAATGAATGTTAAAAATGCTGAGCTACCCACAAAAAGTGTGAATAGTCGCTTAAAAAACTTATTTATTTTTATTTTATTTATTTATTTACACTTTATTTTTATTTTACTATTACTTTCAATTATCTATACCTATCTAACTCTCTCTGTTTCCCCTCAAAAATATCTCTCTCCCTACCATCTTCCCCCTTTCCCTCCCATCTGCTTCTCTCTGTCTCTCATTCAGACAAGTTTAGCAAGACGACATAGGTTTTCTTGTTTTGCCATTACACTATAATGACATTATTTGTATCTATTTTGTTCGTTGCGCTGGGCTGGCTTTAGTCTGGCCCGATTGTCTGTTTTATTTTATTTTTCAGAATATTTTTTTTTTGTAATCCGCCATTTCCCGTTCGAAGGGATTCGAAATTTTTGAAAACTTTTGCATTCTTCTGGGTTTTGTTCTGTAAAGAATTATCATTATTTTTCGGTACCATAAAAGTAAATAAACTAGTAAGAGGCAAATTACTAAAGGAAATTGAAATAATATAGGTACAGTTTTTCATTGTTATTTGCTATGAAGCTATTAATTTTTTAAGTAAAAAAAAGTTATCATATTTGTGTGATATCAAAACTACTCAAACTTACTTTACTAAATCTACGTTTTAACAGAAACTGGAACCACCGACCTCCAGGTTACAAGTCCGCCGTCTTATCGATCAAGCTACTGAGGTCGGTCTTATTTTTATTTTTTAAAGAAGTATTTATTACATAATTATTTTAAAACCAAAAAAAAAAACTTAAAAGGTACCCCTCGCGTTTTGAACCTGCGACCTCTGGATTACCAGAGCGCAGCCTTTACCACTGAGCTATTGGGACAGATTAGGATCATGATCCGATCACCGAAGATAAGCAACGTCCAGCGCAGGGAAGACTTTGTGATGCTGGAATTCCTGCCCAACCAAGGCTGATTGAAAAAAAAACTTTTTTAAAATGAATATATTTATTTAAAGAGAGGTCTGTAACATTCCCAATACCAAAATTTAAAAAAAAATGTTTAAATGTCATTTTTCTTTACATTAGCACCCTGTCTGACACATCCTGTATTTTACATACTTCCACAACTCTTACGACAGGAATTGTTTCCTGCACAAGATTCAGCGCGAGACAACGACGGAACATTGCCCGAATTTCTTACATTCTATTATACTCCCTATTTTGTTACTACTATTATCATTACCTATTATTATTATGATTACTACTACTACTACATTTGTTGTTGCTATTATTATTATTCCTATATTTGTTGTTGCTATTATTATTATTAGTACTACATAATTATGTTGTTGTTTCTATTATTATTATTATTAGTACTACTATATTTGTTGTTTCTATTATTATTATTCTTACTATATTTTGTTGTTGCCATTGTTGTTATTTTTATTTACAAAAGGTACTGTTTTTGTTGGACTTTTTGTTATTTATTTCCTGTTGTTGTTATTGTTGTTGTTGTGGTCGTTATCATTGTTCTCAATTGTTCTAATCCTTTTAATGTTGCCATTATGTTTAATATATACTATTAATATTGTTATTATTATAGCAATAGTAGTAGTAGTAGTCTCTTTATTTATGCGCTTTTCTATTTTCAAACAAAAACATAAAAGACAGGAAGAATTTTCACCCCGAAAAATGGTGGGGACCCTTTTTTCTCTCTCTCTTTTTGTCCTCTCTTTTCATTATCTCCCCTCCTGCTCTTTAAATATCTCTCTCTCTCTCTCTTTTTCCAGTTTATATTTTTGATTTTACATACTCTGTCTTTTTATCTCTTTCTCTCTCTCTCTCTTTGTCCAGTTTATATTTTTGATTTTACATACTCTTTCTTTTCTCTCTCTCTCCTCTCTCTCTCTCTATCCCTCTCTTTGTCCTGTTTCTATTTTAGATTTTACATATTCTTTTTTTTATCTCTCTCTATGTCCTCATAAGTTATTTATATTAGCTTAGGAGATGTTATATTTGTAAAATAAATTTTTATAAATAAAAATAAACAAATCAAATCAAATCAAAAAATCTCTCTCTCTTCTTATCTCTCTCTTTCTCTCTCAGTCCTTTATGTTATATATTTTACTTCCGATAAATTTCTAATATTAGAAATCGGAAGTATTGTGTTCGTTTTTGTAAAAAAAAATATTTTTTTGCTCCGATTTCAATTTTTTTCATATTTCTGGACGTTTCATAACCTCCTGAGCAAATTTGGTTTTGTGTCCGTCTGTCGGTCTGTCGGTCTGTCTGTCGGTCTGTTAAAACGATTCCTTGTAACGCGCAAATCTCAGAAACTACTCGACCGATTTTGATGAAATTTTGCACACATCTAGGAGACATTCTGTAGATGGTCCCATTTTAAATTCATTGAATTCGTACTAGCGGCTCTGGGTGAAAGAGACCATGCGCCTGACCACTAACTTTTTACTTAAATGCTTATATCTCGTGAACGGTACACCCGATTTTGATGAAATTTTATATGTATATGCATATTATTGTTTTACACAGGCTTTTTATATTTTCTTATTCATTAATTTTAATTTGACTCTGATATTTAAGAAAATCCGAAATTTTGGACAATAAAGTCAAAAAATAAGAACTACGACTTGCCGATACAGAATTTTTTGTAGAATCTAGAATGTAGGAAAAACGGTTTTCTACCATATAAAACAAATTTGAAGAGAATCGGTTCAGCCGTTTTGGAGATACAAGCAATTTAGTATAAAAACTCAAAATTCGCACGTGTACACAATGTGAAACAATCACGAGGAAGTATTGTGTCCATAATTGGCAGTGTTTTTTTATTTTTCTTCACATTCTTTCTCTTTTTACCTGAAAAATATTACTCTTTCTCTCTACCACATTTTCTCTTTTACTTTGATCTTGATCGACTATTCCTTAACTTTGATTTTCTTCGAACAAATTTCCTTTTAAGATAGAGTGAGAGGAGAGAGAGAGTGCGAGAGAGAGTGCGAGAGAGATAAAAAAGGGACGGTGGGCATTCAAAATATGTTAGGGTCGCTCTTCAGATGACATAAAAGCAAGTTACCTAGTAGGTATACATTTATAAATTTATACACAATTTAACTTCATATACATTCATACCTATAAAACATACATAATTATGTATAAATGTAGGAACATATTTCAGCCTTTATTTAATAATAATACATGCTTGAGCGGGATAAGACAGAGTAAAAGGAAGAAGAATGTAGGTATTACTATAATTTTGTGCACGTAAAATTTTTAATTTAAAATACATGACAGAATATGAACGTATTGTATTTAAATATAAATACGAGACATCTACTGTAGGTTGTATATTTACGAGTATTTGGTCCATACCTACCACTGACATGTGGTAATGTTTCAGGCATACAGACTATGATAATAACAATAATTCTGTGTCTGTGAGATAGGGATAGATACCTGAATCACGGTGGTGAGAGGATTATATGGACGCTCAGATCGAGGTATGTTCTGATATTCATGTAGGTACATCTAGTACAACTTCTCACTTTTCTGTTAATACTGATATACTGATTTGGTTTTTTGCTCTATTGCCGCGTTGAATTCCTATTGAATTTCGCTGTAACAAGAACTCTTTCACGTATAATTATTTAATAATCCTGATGTTAATATTTTTTTTAAAGAATTATTCAGTTAAAATATCATCCACACCATCCACTTGAGGTAGTGTGGACAGTACATAAACTATAAGAGCCTGTATACATGTACAGTAGTTAGGTAGCAATGATAATGATAACAATAGTGCCGGTTATAAGGCTTTCTTAGAAAGATATTTCAGGAAACAGATAGTGTGTGAGAGAGAGAGAGAGGGCGGGAGGGAGATAAAGAGAGAAAGAGGGATTGAGAGAGATAGAGAGAGAGAGAGGGAGACAGAAGTAGAGAGAAAGAGAGATAAGGAGAGAGAGAGAGAGAGATAGGGAGAGAGAAAAAGAGAAGGAGAGAGAGAAAGAGAAAAAGCGAATGAGGGAGGGAGAGATACAAATAGGGAGAGAAAGAGGGATTGAAAGAGATGAAGAGGGAGAGAAATAAATGAAGAATTAGAGAGAGAGAGAAAGAAAGAGAGAGAGAGAGAAAGAAAGAGAGAGAGAATGAAAGAGAGAGAGAGAGAAAAAGTGAGAGAGAAAAGGAGGCAGGGAGAGATATAAATAGGCAGATAAAGAAAGGAAGAAGGAGAGATTGAGAGAGAGAGAGAGAGAGAGAGAGAGAGAGAGAGAGAGAGAGAGAGAGAGAATTGCATCTTGAGTTGCACAAATGCACAATAGAGTTGACACGTTCAACTTTCGTTCTCTCTCTCTTTCTCTCTCTCTCTCTCTATTATTCTAGAATAGCTACTGGTATCCATTTATCTCTTTTTCATTCTCTCTGTTTAAGCTCTTGGATTTCCCCTGTCTCTCTCCCTCTATTATATCCCTCTCCTTCTCTCTCTCTCTCGCTCTTTTCTATCTCTGTCCTTCTCCCTTTATCTTGCAATAGATCTTTTCATTTCCTCGTCTCCGGAAGTAAGAGAGAATAATATTTTTCCTCTCTTTCTTCCCCTATCCTCTAACTTCCTTTTTCTCTTTTTCCCCTCTTCTCTCTTTATTTCTCTCTCCTACTCTTAATCTATCTATTGCACTTCCCTCATTTCTCTCTCTATATCTGTCCCTTTCGGTCTAGCTCTTAGTCCATCCATTTCTCTCTCTCTCTTTCTATTTTCCTTTTTCCCCTCTCTCCTCTCTCTCTCTCTCTCTCTCTCTCTCTCTCTCTCTTTAACTATTTCTCTTTTTTTCCTCTGTTCACTCTTTCTCCCTCTCACTCTCTTTCTATTTCTCTTTTTCCCCCTCCTGTCTTTATTTCTCTCTCCTCCTCAAATTCTATTTATTGCACTTCCCCTCAGTTCCTCCTTCTCTCATCCTTCTATTCTCTCTCTATCTCTGTCCCTTTCTGTCTATCTCTTAGTATATCCATTTCTCTCTCTCTTTCTATTTTGCTTTTTTTCTTCTGTTCTCTCTTTCTATTTCTCTTTCTCCCCTCTCCTGTCTTTATTTCTCTCTCCTACTCTAATTCTATTTATTGCACTTGCCTTCAGTTCCTCCCTCTCTCATCCTTCATTTCTTTCTCTATCTCTGTCCCTTTCGGTCTATCTCTTAGTCCATCCATTTCTCTCGCTCTTTCTTTTCTCTTTTTCCCCTCTCTTCTCCTTATTTCTCTCTTCTTCTCTAAATCTAACTATTGCACTTTCCCTCAATTTCTCCCTCTCTCATTCCTCTATTTTTTCTTTATCAATGTCCCTTTCGGTCTATCTCTAAGTCCATCCATTTCTCTCTTTCTAAATCACTCCTTCTACCCCTTCTCTCTCTCTCTCTTTCTAAATCACTCCTTTTACCCTCTCTCTCTTTTCACCATATTCAATTTACCATCTGTTCCCGCTTATAATGTGTTGGGTTTTATATCCCTTTCTCTCTCTCTCTCTTGTGCCCTAACACATGTATGGTATATATTTATACAAACACATAAATATATATACACTCAATCTCTTTCTCTCCTCCTTATATTTATAAATCTTTCTCCGTCTCTTTATCTATCTTCGTCTCACTCTCTTTCTCTCACTCATTCACTCCCCCTATCTCTCTCACGGTCTTTCTCTCTCCCCTTCCCCCAAAACTGCTTGTCTTTCTAAGAATACTTCTCTCTCTCTCTTTCTCACTCATTCACACCCTCTCTCTCATTCATTCACACCCTTCTTCTCTCTCTCTCTCACTCTCTCTGACTCATTTACCCCCTATTTCTCTCACTGTCTCTCTCTCTCTCATTCACACCCTTCCTCTCCCTCTCTCTCTCTCTCTCTCACTGATTCACACCCTTCCCCTCTCTCTCTCTATTTTTCTCACTCATTCATCCCCCTTCCTATCTTTCTCACTGTCTTTCTCTCTCACACACATTCACCGCTTCTATCTCTCTCACTCATTCACCTCCTCTATCTCTCTCACTGTCTTTCTCTCTCTCTCACTCATTCACCCCCTCTATCTCTCCCTCACTCTCTTTCTCTTCTTGTCTCAGTTCTTGTTTATATCTTCTGCTTTTTGCGTCATTTAAGCAGAAAATAATAGGAGGATCTCGGGTTTTGTCTCAAAAAAAGAAAGAAAAGGTTTTTACACAGGCCCATACCCTGTATACAGGGTGTATTTAAATTATATCGACGAATGTATAGCGATGATATCTCCATGATGGCATGGATATTCAGAACTATTCCAGGTATGTTCTGATACTCATGTACATCTTTTTTTATTAAATAATCATGATTGTTTCATATTTTAATATGTAAAATATTCATCCCATAAAATATATAAGACCTGTTTGACTGCTGGAGTAAAGGTACTTTTCAGTCTTACCTCGGCAGTATAAACAAGGTATATTCTATTCTATTCTATTCTAGTGCAACGTTATCATATTTGTGTTAAAAAAATTTCCAACTCATCTCCCTGGGGCACACAGACCACAACTACCGTCGCATTTCCTCTTTGAATCGATAGGCTTATTATTCATGCACTGAGAGGGATTCGAACCAACGGATCCCTACGCTACCTGGATTACCAGACTAGCGCGTTAACTACTTGACTACCAGTTGATTGAATTGAAAATCTTACTTTCTTTTATGTTCAATCGAAGTTATGAAAAATTTAGCCAGCGTCAACATCAATGGTAACTAGAAATACCTTGAATACACAATAACACGCGTTCTGTCACGGAAGTTCAGCAACGTCCAGCCTGGTTTGATTACATTTTCCGATCCAACCCAGCCTGGGTGAGGTTTTAATGTGGGTATCTGTTTGTGAATTTCCAGCGAAAATTGAATCTAAAAGCCCTTTTGGACTGGATGCGACAAATGGCGACGAATTTTATGTACACCCAGTATATATTGTACATGGGCCTCTTGTATCATATACATACATATGTACATAAACTTTTACATATAGGACTGAACAATTTTGAACATCATATTGGAAGTGTTTTTTTGGACTCCTGGTCCGAACACCCTGAAGCATGTTGAAGGAACTTTTGTTTGAAATAATTATAATTACATACAAATATTATATTTTATCATATAACAACTTCAGTGCCATTAGTCTCCATTTGGGGTCTCACAGATCTTCACCAAAGGGCCCTATTCCCAATTCCGGGCCTACCCAGGCTGGGTGAGGGTAAAACCCCCGTCTACCTGAAATCAGGATGTTAAAACCAAACAGAATCAATGGACATGAAAGGAGCCTAGACATAGGATTTGGGCGTCCATATAATCCTCTCACCACCGTGATTTAGTTTACCTATCTCACGGACACGGAATTATTATTACCAAAGGGCCGAGCCAATATTTTGATGAGTAGTTGAGAACTCATTATAATCTTTTCCCATCTGATCTGGCTGTAACTCGAAGACATCAAGAGGTCAATGTTATAAACCTTGAAGTAAAATACACCTAAAAAAAAAATATTTTAAAAAATAAAAAAATCCAAAGGTCTAAAACAATATTGTAAATTTCAGGCCTGAATTGTACGAGTATGAGGTCCCAAATGGGTACTCATGGCCCCCTGGAACAATTTTTTTTTTTTTTTTTTTAAATTGAAACATTACTTTAGATTCCAAATGGGGGCTCATGAATTGTGTTGTCATGCTGAGTTGAGATCCCAAAGGGGAACTCATGGCGAAGTTCTCTAAAACCAGCGTGGCACTGAAGTTTATGAACATAATATTTTGTTGATAATTATACAATAAAAATTAAAAAAAAAAACAACTTAATTCTCGCTTGGACAAGAACACGTATATCACAGTTTAAAATAGAGAGGTTTGTTTATACTGATTATAATAGAGAGGTTAGTTGATGGTATGTATATTGTATAATCAGAACAGAACTGTTACCTGCTGATTGGAGCAAATAATCTCGAAACAGCTGTCCAAGTATGTTCTGATATTCATGTACAATTGTACATCTAGTACAACTTCTCACTTTTTCTTCTAATATCTTTCTTCTGCACTTTCTCTCATTCTCTCACTCTCTCTCTTTCCCACTCTATACATTTATCTTTTTCTCTCGATCTCTTTTCCATATCTTTCTTCACTCTCTCTCTCTGTCTCACTATTATCCCCCATTTTCTTTCTCTCTATCTCTTACTCATATCTTTTCTCACATATCTTCTTTTTCTCTCTTTCTCTCCGTCATCATTCGTTCTCTCTATCTTTTTCTCATAACTTTCTTCACTCTCCCTCTTTCCCTCTCTATATATTTATCTCTTTCTCTCTCTCTCTCTCTCTCATTCTCTCTCTCTCTCTCCTTCATCATAATTTCTCACATATCTTTTTTCACTCTCTCTCTCTTTCCCTCTCTATACATTTATCTCTTTTTTTCTCTCTCCTTCATCATTATTTCTCTCATATTCTTCACTCTCTCTCTCTCTTTCCTTCTCTATACATTTATCTCTTTCTCTCTCTCTCTCTCTCCCCAATCTACCCCTTGATCCATTAACTTCTCCCCCCCCCCCCACATGCTGCGAGGTAAAATATCCTCCTGTAGAGGTAAATTCCGTCCCCTCCCCTCTTCTCCGGAAGTAAAATTCCCCTCCTCTCCTCCCTTGAAAGTGAAATGCCCCTCTTCTAAAGGTAATTTCTCTACGAAGCTAATTTTAGTTTGGAGGTAATTTTTAATTGTTCCCCTGGGTCCGAGGTCTCGGGAATAAAAGGATGTGAGGGGATTAGGTGACCTGTGGCAGGATTATATTCGGGGCTTCCGGCTAAATGTCCTGCTTTCCTTCTGGTTGAAATTAGCTCCCTCTTTGTAGCTTTCTGCCTCTACTTTATTCTCTCTCTCTCTATCTTTCTCTCTCTTTTTCTATAACTCTCCTTCTCAATCTCTCTCTCTAGCTATATTTTCTTCTCTCTCTCTCTCGCTTTATATCTTTCTCTATATCTTCCTCTCTCTATCTCTCTCTCTCTCTTTCTCTATCTCTTCCTCTCTCTTTGTTTCTATAACTCTTATTCTCAATATCTCTTTCTCTCTTTTCTTCGCTCTCTTTTTTTTCTCTCTCTCTCTCCGTTTCACTCTAGATAAATCTTTTCTGTCGCTCCCGGCTTGCTCTCACTCTCTGACTCTCTTTTTTCCTCACACCCATTTTATTTGTCTCTACTGTTCTTTACTCTCTCTCGCTCTTGCTCTCTATCTCTCTTTTTCTATTTCTCTCTCTCTCTCTATCTTTCTCTCTCTCTCTCCCTCTCTTTTTTCCTCACACCCATTTTATTTGTTTCTACTGTTCTTTACTCTCTCTCGCTCTTGCTCTCTATCTCTCTTTTTCTATTTCTCTCTCTCTCTCTATCTTTCTCTCTCTCTCTCCCTCTCTTTTTTCCTCACACCCATTTTATTTGTCTCTACTGTTCTTTACTCTCTCTCGCTCTTGCTCTCTATCTCTCTTTTTCTATTTCTCTCTCTTTCTCTATCTTTCTCTCTCTCTCTCCCTCTCTTTTTTCCTCACACCCATTTTATTTGTCTCTACTGTTCTTTACTCTCTCTCGCTCTTGCTCTCTATCTCTCTTTTTCTATTTCTCTCTCTCTCTCTATCTTTCTCTCTCTCTCCATCCCTCTTTATATCTCTCTCTCTCTTTCTCTCTCTCTGTGTCTCTCTCTCTATACTTCATCTGCTGTCTTCCTTTTTCTTCTAACTTTCTCTTACCCTGCACCTCTAATCACTACCTTTTATCCCCCACCCCTCCCTCCCCCATCACCACTATCCTACCCATCTCTCCTTCTACCCTTGGTCCTTATTCCTCTATCTCTCTTCCACCACCACCCCTCTCCTCTCTTGTATGACTCTATCTTCTTTCCCTAAACCATTTCTTGCTCTACACACTTTCCTCCCCCTAACCAACACCCTCCTCTTTCTACCTTCACTCCCCCCCTCCTCGAACCACCCATGCCCTCCTTTCTATCGCTCTTCCTTCTTCTTCTCACCCATTTCTTACTCTACAGGAACTCTCTCTCTCTCTCTCTTCTCCCCCAACACCCCCTCTCTCTCCCCCCTCCCTCTCTAGTTGTGTGCTGCATTGTCTTTGCAACTGACAGAAATGTACGGCTGCGGACCGGAATTTGTTAGGGAGAAAAAAAATAAATAGAGAGGAAAAAAAAAACGTAAACTTTCAGCGGTGAAAAATAAGAGAGAGAGAAAGAGTGAGAGAGAGAGAGAGAGAGTGAGACAGAGAGAAAGAGAGAAAGAGAGAGAGAGAGTGAGACAGAGAGAGAGGAAAAAAACAAAACACACAACAAACAGAAACTAAACGAGGCGAGGGTTAGATGACAAAGAAGAACGGAGTTAGAATAGTTAGAAAAATAAAGTACATGAAAAAAAAAGCAAAGAAGAAAATGAATTGAAAGGAAAGAAGAAAGATGAATTGAAAGCAAAGAGTAAAGTTGAATTGAAATCAAAAAGGAAAAAGTTGAAGATGAATTGGAAGTAAAGAGGAGAGATGAATTGAAAGCAAAGAAGAATTAGTAGAAGATGAATTGAAATCAAAGAGGAAAAAGTAGAAGATAAATTGAAAGCAAAAAAGAATTAGTAGAAGATGAATCAAAAGCAAAGAAGAATTAGTAGAAGATGAATTGAAAGCAAAGAAGAATTTGTAGAAGATGAATTGAAATCAAAGAGGAAAAAGTAGAAGATAAATTGAAAGCAAAGAAGAATTTGTAGAAGATGAATTGAAAGCAAAGAAGAAAATGAATTGAAAGCAAAGAAGAATTTGTAGAAGATGAATTGAAAGCAAAGAAGAATTCGTAGAAGATAAATTGAAAGCAAAGAAGAAAATGAGTTGAAAGCAAAGAAGAATTTGTAGATGATGAATTGAAAGCAAAGAAGAATTGTAGAAGATGAATTGAAAGCAAAGAAGAAAATGAAGAAGATAAATTGAAAGCAAAGAAGAAAATGAATTGAAAGTAAAGAAGAATGAGTAGAAAATGAATTGAAAACAAAGAAGAATTAGTATAAGATTAATTGAAGGCAAAGAATAGTTAGTAGAAAATGAACTGAAAGCAAAGAAAATTTTATAGAAGACTAGCCGTTTGCCCGTGCTTTGCAACGGGACTAAATTTCAAATTTACTAAGGCATGGCCGTACTGCTGGACAGCAATGCCTTTTTGAACTTTTTATAATTTTTCTGGACAAAGCGATAGTGGTTTTGGGGGGGTCAATTCTGAGAAATTTTTCGCTATCTCTTACCGTTTTGGCTAAACAACTCCGGACAAACAAACATAGGTACCTAGGTAGGTAGGTAGGTAGGTAGGTAGTCCTTTTTTCTGTTTTATATATAGAGATGAATTCAAAGCCAAGAAGAATCTGTAGAAGATGAAATTTCATTTGTTCCCATAGAGCTAAAACACATGTTTGGTATTTTTCTTAGATGAGTGTTTCAAAGCCTTTTTTAAATCGTAGCCATGAAACAGGAGTTACTGTAGACGCTTGTGGTCTGTGTTGTAGTCTGCCCATCCCGCTGTATGACCCCCCTCTGATGGGCGAGAAGTGACACAATACTTCCTATTTAGGTGCTGGCTCAACACAATATCCCTTACAAACAATTGTAACCAAATTAAGAATACAATTTTTTGTCAGCACGGAGTATCGAACCCGGGATCGCGCATTCTTGCTTCTTCTTTGCTTTTTTTCATCTACTTTATTTTTCAAACTATACTCTCCGTTCTTTTCTGTCATCTAACCCTCTTTTAATTTTAGTCTTTTTTAATATTTTTTTTCCCTGACAGTTCTAGCAATAGTTATTGTAATAATTATTTTGTAAAGTCCGCAGATCTGTGGGTGAGTATAACAGATGATATTAGCACGTGCCAGGCCAACACGTCCGACGAAATTCAGTAAAACAATAATAATATCGCCTTATTTGCCCGACTAGACCAACGTGCACTGGTAGACAAGTGGTTAACGCGCTATTCTGATCATATAGGTAGCGCAGGGATCCGTTGGTTCGAATCCCACCCAGTGCATGAATTTTTCCTCATTAATTTGAGTTTGTGACCACATAATAATAAGACTCTGAGGGTTAGGTGGTAGAAAATGCGACCTCTGAATTACCAAGCCGACCATTGACCACTGAGTTACAGGGACAAGTAGTACGATTAATAACCATGTTGACCCAGCACCTAAATGGGAAGTATTGTGTCACTTCTCGCCCATCAGAGGGGAGGCATACTACGGGATGGGCAGGCTACAACACAGACCACAAGCGTCTACAGTAGCTCCTGTTTCATGGCTACCAAATAAAAAAAGGCTGTGAAACACTCATCTTCGAAAAAAAAAAAAATATATAAGACTAATAATAGACTAATAATTTAATATGACTAAAAAAAACGAGTGGACTGGTGCACTAGATTTGCAAGCAAGTGACACGGGTTCGAATTCCTGCTATGAAATAAAAATGTTACAATGCCCCTCCCCCCACAACAACAAATATACAATCGCACTCAGATACATACGCACCCACACTAACCACAAACAGATGCATACCCACATCCACAGTACTCACTCACACGTACACACCCACAAGAGGGAGAGAGAGAGAGAAAGAGGGAGAGAGAGAGGAGAGAGAGAGGGAGAGAGAGAGAGAAAGAGGGAGAGAGAGGGAGAGAGAGAGAAGTGGAAGGGGGAAAGAGAGGGAAAATATCAGAAAGAGGGGTACAGAAGAATAAGAAATAGATCATAAGACAGTCATGAGGGAAAGAGAGGGAGAACAGAATAAGGAGTGAAGAGTAAGATTCTCTGTCCTTCCTATTCCATTTAACTTCTCCCTTTTCTTCCATCTCTCTTCCTTTCTTTCTCTCTCTATCTTTCTTCCTCTCTTTCCTTTCTCTCTATATATTTCTCCTCCCTCTTTATATCTCTCTTTCTTTTTTACGTATGTCCCTCTCTTCTATCACCCTTCTTCTATACCTCTCTCTCTCTCTTTCCTCTCTCTCTCTCCCTCTCCCTCTTTCCCTTCCCTCTTTCCCTCTTCTTCCTCTCTCTTCTCTCTCTCTTTCCATCCCCACAATTGTATTCCATACATCCTCTCCTCATTTATTTTTTATATTTTATTATTATAATATTATTATGATATTTCTGTGCATATTTTTTTTTATCCCAGTTCTACTTTTATGCTCAGCATTTAGATCACGTACACCCGGGGAATAGAAAATCAATCCTTGCCACCACCAGAACAGCCACTGTATTATGAATACTATGTAATATTACTTAGTATATACTTTTATATACTAATATTATTATTTATAAATGTTATTATAGTGGGTTTGTTACTGTATTCAATGTTTTTTGCTGTATAAAATTCTATAGTGTAATATTAATAGGGGAAATGTGCTAATATCGAAAAATTTTCTTTTTTACAAAATATTCAATTCTTGGATAAAAAAATAATGAACAGTTAAAGATTTTTCAATAAAACATAATCAATTGTCAACATTTATTTTTTTTTATTTTTTTTCTGCATGTAATAAAAGCAAACGTCATCATCTTTAGTTCTTCGAAAGTTTTTTTTACAAGACAAAAGCTTTAACCCGGGGGTTCGATATTGGGACCATGCGTAAATTTTCATTTATTATTTTTTAATATTTTTTTTTACAAGTATGAAAAAATTGAGAAGATACACTTGAAATAGATATAAGATTTAAACTTAGAAGTATACCTATCCCAAAATTCAAGGAAATGTCATAACTACACAGTGCACACGCCTTATTTCGGAAGGCGGGGAGGGAGGTATCAAGAAACTCGAAGGTGGGTATGAATTCCTCCCTGCCTTAACCCCGCCCCCCGTCTCTGCCTCTTATTGCATTTAATCGCAAAAAAAAAAGAATGCCTCGTGCAGTCAATATGTGGAGGTGGGTCTTAGAAGCACCCTCTACAGACTCTACACATGTTTTGTTTTCGAAAATAACTCGAAATTGACGGTCTTTTTGTAGGAAAAATCTAATTGGGACGATGCTTGTTACAGCGTTTGTGGAACTTAAGCAGAATACAAGAAATTACAAGTGCCAGCTTTAGTTTTAAGAAGCAGTTGTAATTTTAGATTTAAGTTCGAGTATGTATCTAGGAGAGAGAGAGAGAGAAGGAGAGAGAGAAAGATAAGGAGAGAGAGAAGGAGAGAAAGAAAGAGAGAGAGAGAAGGGAGAGAGAGAAAAAGAGAAAGAGAGAAAGAGAAGGAGAGAAGAGAGAAGAAGAGAGAGGAGAAGGAAGAAAAAGAAAGGGAGAGAGAGATAGAGAGAAGGGAAAAGAGAGAAGGAGGAGAAAGAGAGAGAGAGAAAAGAAGAGAGAGAGAGAGAAGGAGAGAGAAGGAAATAGAGTGAAGGAGAGAAAGAAAGAGAGAGAGAGAGAGAAGGAGAGAAAGAGAAGGAGAGGGAGAGAGAAGGAGAGAGAGAAAGAGAAGAGAAGGAGAGGAGAGAGAAGAGGTCAGATTGAGAGAGAAAGGGATTTAATGTGTAGGTAAATCTCGGCTTTGTTGCTTTTTTCCCTTATTTTTCCCTTCTTCTTTTTCTTCTTATTTATCTTCTTCTTCTTCTTCTTCTTCTCCTTCTTCTTTATCTTCTTCTTCTTCTCCTCCTCCCCAGGACGTACTGTTCCATCCCCACCATAAATTAACAACTCAGACACAGGACTCTAAAGGGTCAGGCAATTAATTCACCGATAAATTTATCTTAGCACTCGTGGCCGAATGGTTTAAGGCGCTGCGCTGGTGTTGTGGATCAGCTAGGGCGGGGATCCCTGTGTTCGAATCCCAACCATTGCATAGTTTTATTCCTATTTCTCTACATGTACTCTTATGTACTGACATTTCCGGCCTATTCAGGCTTGGTGAGGTTAATGTGGGTAGTTGTTTGTCTGTAAAGATGATAGGTATCAGATTGGAGCGTAGAGGTTCGTCTGTTACGAGCGTATTGATTTGTGAATTATTTTATTTTTTTCTTTCTAAGTTTTTTGATGGATTTTCCATGAAAACATTTTTCTGATTTTTTCAATATCAAAAACTTTTTACCATACTATTAGTGGTGATCATAGAATTTTCCTATTTAAAGTAGTTATAGTGCAATTTTCAATTTAATTTTGAATTAATTTCTAATTTTTAAAGTGATTGTCATTCATTCACCTGTGATCAAGCAGCAGGTCACGTGACTCTCCCGGGCTACCGGAGTAGCGGGGACAGGTGTGGTAAGATCACCTAGAGGAGGCCCCTATTAAAACTTTGGGTCTCAGAACAGTTACCTAACTTTGAATTATTGAATACCTACAGTACCTAGTACTTTCTATAAGATACTCTTATCAGTGTTATCTATTTCATTAACTATACCTATTTCTCTAACTGACTGCAGGTTCCGTTTCAATTTTTCTGCAATCAGTGGCGGATAACGTAAGTGGCCGTTAGCAAACAGTGGTGAATATAAACATTCGTATCCAACATTTTTTTTTTTTTTTTTTTTCATCAATAACTTCTTAACAAATTTGAAAGAGCATTTATATTTACTATGAATGTTGCCAAAGCTCATGAATGATGGACGAATTCTTGTCACCGGAGGACCACCTGCTTGGTACTGGAAACCAGGCAGGTGGCAGCATTCTGTTCCAAACGCCTCTAACAAGTAGAACTTCAACATACATTAAAAAACCATTAAAAAGGAAAAATATCTCCCCCGTCATACAAGATGTACCAGGTCCTATGCAATTCCACCAAATGCTACAGACAGTGTCAGAATCATTTGCCAAATTAGAAATCTTTGTTGATACGCAACCAGAAATAGTAAGTAAAGACTTGTTTATAGAACAAGTAAAAATTATTAAGCTGAACATGGAAAAAATGTATTATCACTACAGCGCTGTACACAATATAGCCTTTGCTTAGGGTAACTCAACCAATACAAAAGAGTTGTTAGAGATGATCTGTGAAAATGTACTGGACATTAAAGAAACAATAGCTGAGCCTCAAACTAAGACATACGCAAACGTCACTAAAATGGTAAAGTTGCCAGGAATTAATAAGCCAGTTCTTCCAAAATCCAAACCAACCGTTCTAATCTACCCAGATGAAAATAACAAAGAAATAATGACCTCGAGTAAGAAGACTAAAGAAGCCGTAATGCATGCGATCAGGCCCTCAGAAGTAGGAATTCAAATAGAAAGGGTGAAAGAAATCAGAAATGCAGGAATATGTGTGCACTTATCAAGCGATGAGGATGCTCACAAACTACAAGGTATGAATACACTCAATGAAATTGGCGTCACGTCAAAAGTTCCAGGAAAGAAGAATCCTAGGATAGCCATATACAATGTTCCATCGGAATGCGATGATAGTAAAATTTTGAGTGAGCTCTCTAAGCAAGTCCCAAACATGGATACAAATACTCTACGGCTGATAGGAAAGATGGGACCAAGGAACAGGGAAACTTTTCATGCTTTAATAGAGTGCAATACAGAAGACAGAAAAAGAATAATACAGAAGGGTAAAATATATTTGGAATGGTCAGCCTGCCCAATGAAAGACCACATAAGTATACTGCAATGTTTTAAATGTCAGGATTTTGGTCACACTGCCCAAAAATGCACCACTAGTAAGCCCATCTGTAGATTCTGTGGATTAGATACCCACGATTCAAGAGCCTGTCAAGAAAAAGACAAACCCAACTTTAAGCCTGAATGCACACTCTGTAAAAAATTTGGAGCACAGAACACTGAACATATAGCATCAGACATTAAACTTTGCGAAATCTGGAAGAAAAAATACATGGCTACACTAAGAAACATAAACTATGACTAGCACATCTACCCTAAAAATTGGACAGATTAATCTTGGAAACAGTAGAGCGTCTACTGCCGAACTCTACAATATAGCAATAACCCAAAAGTTAGACATAATACTAATGCAAGAGCCATATAACCAACTGTATCCGAATTCCAGTGTCACAAAAATACCAGGCCTTAGCAGAAATGCAAGAATTGTGAATTTTAAAACTCCAGAAAGAATTTATGCAGCAATTGCAGTCTTCAATCATAACATTAAAATTATGGCTATTGAGTCATTAAACACTATATTCTTTGCAGTTATTCTCCTCCACCTAAACAATGAAGACATTTATTTCATAAGTGGATATTTAAAGCCGAATATTGATATCAACGTACATACCACACAACTTGGTCAAATCCTTATAAAACTAGCAGGAAAGAAGATAATAATCGGAGCCGATTTTAATGCAAGATCAATAGTGTGGCACGATAGATTAACAGACAATGAAGGAAGACATGTTGAAGATTTCATATTGAATCAAAATCTTTATTTATGTATTAGACCATCTAACAACATTTTGTAGCACCACCCAAAGAAAGTCAAATATTGATCTAACCCTAGTGTCCGGAAACATGATAGGTAGAATAGGCAACTGGAAAATCAGTGAAGATCTTATCATTATTAGTGACCACAATATGATAGAATATACGATAGGAGTCACCAATGTAAGACACGAAATTATTAATAAGAACTTTAATGTTGGAGCAGCCAATTGGGATACTTTTAGAGACCGCCTGCAAAATGAATATGAAACCAGTATTTGCAACGAACAAGATGTAGATGAACTTACCAAACATATTACTAATACTTATAATAGAAAAAACAGCAAAAATATCAATACCATATTCCAATGAAATAAAAAATAAAAACCGATGGTGGAACCAACGAATAAATGAAAAAAAAAGGAGAGTAAGGAGATTGCGAAAGGAATATCAAAAAAGCCGAAATGCAAATAGAACGGAGACGTATGAGATTTTCGCGAAAGAAAGAGCTGAATACTGCAAACTAATCAAAGAAACAAAAATAAAATCCTTCCAAAAGTATATAGAGCAAGATCTTCAAAGAGATCCGTGGGGAAATGCACAAAAAATAATACGAAATAAACTGAAAGTAAATGAAGCTATGACTGAAATAAAAAGACCCGACGGAAGTATATGCTCTAATATACAAGACGCAAAAGAAGCTCTCCTAAACATAATGGTCCCTACTAGTGACAATGACAAAACAGAATTTATTGAAATCAAACAACATATAACACAAAGTAATAACACAGAAGAATCTATACACATTAACAATGATGACATAGGTGAAGTTATCCTTAATATTAAAACAAATAAAGCACCCGGACCCGATGGATTCAATGGAAAAATAATCAAAGAAGCATACAAAACTACACCAGAGATGTTCCATACTTTATACAAAAATTGCTGGAATAAAAGAGTTTTTCCAAAACAATGGAAAAAAGGTATTCTTCGAATCCTAGTGAAACCTGGTAAATCAGATTTGACTGACCCTAACTCATATCGCCCTCTAACGCTTCTCGACGTAATGGGTAAGATTTTGGAAAAAATTCTGTTGAATAAATTGTACGAGTTTTTGCCAAACCCATTCTCCGTTCATCAATATGGTTTTATAAAAGGGAGAGACACTGTCTCAGCCATTCAGAAATTGGTAAGCACAGTTAAAGAACGCACAGAAAAATATGCTGTCGTGATTTATATTGACATAGCCTCCGCATTTTCAAACGTGTCCTGGAAATACGCTTTAGAACAAATGATAAAAAAAAGAGTACCTAAAACCTTGGTTGAGATATTTTTAAGTTATTTCGAGGATAGAACTGTATTCTTTGAAGATACACATAAAACATTAACTAGATCTTGTCCGCAGGGTTCAATAAACGGACCGACAATCTGGAATTTTGTCATTGACACCCTCCTGGAAAGCGATTTCCCTGAAAGTGTGGATATCGTCGCATATGCAGACGATATTGCTATTATTGTCAAAGGAAATACACTTAAAGAGCTTGAAGACAGAATAGAAATATGTACAAACATACTAAACGACTGGATGGCTCAATCTAATCAAGAAATTGCAATTAACAAAACAAAAATGATGGTCTTTGGTAAACTAAAAACTAAACCTAAAACTAAAATCAAAGAAAGACACATACAAAGAGTAAGTACATTCAAATATCTTGGTGTTGTCATTGATGAGAAACTCTCATTCTGTGACCATATCAAATACATCTCTGACAAGTCAAAAAATATATTTTTCACCATGCGCAACTATCTAAAATTAAGTTGGAATACCGGGAAATCTTTGAGTGTTATATACAAATCTGTCATCTTACCAATAATATCCTATGGAAGCAGTGTCTGGAGCCATCGCTTGGAAATTAAAAGTCACAACAAAATTTTAGCATCTGCCCAAAGAATCTGCTTGCTAGGCGTCATCAAAGGCTATAAAACTGTATCACATGAAGCGACCCAAATAATTGCTTACGAACCTCCAATATATTACGTTGTCAAAGAAAATGCATGCCTAGAGACGTTCAGAAAACATGGAGTGTGTCAATATTTTGACCTCACCTTTAATAACGTTGATCATACCAAAAAATATGTGCAAGAAACCATAAGAAGCCACACCAACCATCTCTGGAACGAAAAGTGGGTCCAATCACAGAAAGGTAAATGCACGATGGACATATTTCCTACCGTGACAGAAAGAGCAAAATATGACTTTGTACATACCAGAGACTTGACCTGCATATTATCTGGCCATGGTGAATTCAACGTTCATCTCTTCAGGATCGGCAAAATCACCAGCCCAAACTGTCAGCAATGTTCTACACAAGACACTCCAGCCCATAGAATTGTAACCTGCCCAAAGTTCGAGGAAGAGAGAAGGAGTCTCGCCAATGAAATAGGGTCCTTTCAATCCAGCCAAGAATGCTTTCAGAAGGCATTCGAAAGAAAATTTTTGTATAAGCTAGTCTATTTTATAATAGAAATAACAAATGTTAGTAATACATAAATACATGGTTGGTTTTATATACTAGAATCAAGGGGTTAATTTCTAAGAGATATTTATCTAAGTTCAGTATTTCACCAGACAATTTTTGAAAAGCGTTAAGCATTTTTATCTATTTTATTCAAAAAAGAGCCAAAAAAAAAAAAAAAAAAAAAAAAAAAAAACATAAAAGAGCCACAACCAAATGAAAAAAGAGCCACAAAAAAAGAAGAAAAAAAAGAGCCAAAAAAAAAGAAGAAAAAAAAAAGAGCCAAAAAACATAAAAGAGCCACAACCAAATGAAAAAAGAGCCACAAAAAAAGAAGAGAAAAAAAAAGAGCCACAAAAAATAAGAAAAAAAAAGAGCCGCAAGAAATAAAAAGAAGAGCAAAAAAAAAAAAAAAAAAAAAGAGCCACTAAATAATTACCTTCCTACAAGAACGGACTACATACTTACTACTTACAATAACGGACTACTTACATACGAATACTTATACACAATTACACATAAAGAATAACACTTTACACACGAAACATTTAGACAGATTAAATTGGGTACCTTGCTGTGGTCATCCCTATCAGCAGCGAGGTACATTATACATAACATACACTGAACCCATCACACATTAAAGCACATAATATATACTTCTCTTATAAATTTGGCAATTTTAAATAATACACTAAGGTACATAATTTTCTAACAAGAGGGGAATGCGGATAGGTCTAAAAACAGGTGCCGCTCCCCGAAATCACGCTAGATACAAATCTAGCTACATTAAATCGCAATTAATTGCTACAGAGAGTTGTACTATTCCCAGCGAATGGAGTAAACCCCCTTCCTAATCCAGGACGTTAAATCAAATAGAATTGTTGGCGTTAGGAAAGGCATCCAGCCGGAAAAAAGTGTGCCCCAACCGACCTCAACCATGAGGTTGTATAACGTCGACCCTGCTTGAACGGGATAAGACATCAGAGTAAAGGAAGAAGAATATTTAATATTTATAAATACAATTTGGAATTTTATTTGAATATGTTCAGAGATAAATTCGTGCTTAAAGCTGACCCAAGGAATTGTCTTTACTGCGTTTTAAAGTTTACATTTAGAAAATTTTATATTATTTGTCTGTTGTTTGATTAAAATAAAAAACACTGCCAATTATGGCCACAATAGGTACTTCCTCGTGATTGGTTCACATTGTATACATTTGGCAATTTTGAGATTTTATACTAAATCACTACTTGTATCTCCAAAACTACTTAACCGATTCTCTTTGAATTCATTTGTATTGTGATATACTGTTTTCTTACATTCGGTTTTATAAAAAAATATGTATAGGCAAGTTGCATTCCTTATTTTTGCACCATTGGTCCAAATTTTCGGATTTTCTTTAAAATCAGAACATAATAATATTTGATTAAAAACTAATTTTATTACCAATGCATTTATACGCATGCATTAATATACACACTTCTAGGCATATATACATTTTTTTTTCTAGAGAGGAGGTCAATCTTCTTGCTATTCAAGACAAACACCAGGGACATCTCTGGCTCTGGTGGACAGTGTGAGGTTTAGGCACTGAAAACGATGTGCCATAGCCACTAAACATCCTCCTCTCTTTCTAATCTCAGTACCCTGGAACTGTTTCATAACATTACTTCAGGGTACGAGATGATAAACTCCTAATTTAGAGACCTGCTTCCTTCCTTATTACCATCATTCTGTTTTAATCTCATTATTTCTTTTAACAATTTTTTCTATTGCGTAAATTGCGTTCCAGTTGTTTTCATTTTCCAGCATTACTCTTAATATGTTTCCTGGTGTTAGAGTTGCATGCATGTTGTCCTTTGTTCCAGAAACATTTTTCTCCCATTAAGAGGCACCAAACAAGTAGCATGGAGCGCTAACGTTTTCAAACGGCAAAACTGGGCGGTACCCTCTAAAAGTTAGCACCCCTGGGCGGGGCCCAAACCTGTCCCTACTTAGGCTGGATCTTTTCTGGGCATCTTAGTGCTGAATTATAATAACAATAATATCGCCTTGTTTATACTGCCCGATTAAGACTATTAATTATTAAAGTCCCATTTTTCCAGCAGTAAGCCCAAGACATATTATTATGTGGTAAAAATCCCAAATGGGAGGATAACTTCTCACGTCCCGGCTGGGTTTCGAACCCACGACCTCTGGAATCTCCGGAATTCACAGAGTGCCGCCTTTACCACTGAGCTAACGGGACGGAATTATAGACCAAGGTTAAATCTTAATATATAAATGTCAAAGTCACTGACTGACTGATCATCGCTCTACAGCCCAAACCGTAAGTCCTAGGAAGCTGATGTCTAGATGTGCAATAAGACGGGATTTTTCGAAATTCCCACTACAACACCTGCCATTGGCGAAAAAGGATTTTTTGCTTTCACGGCCATGCCTCGGCCAGCAAAGCGGGCGACAGCCCGCTAGTTTTATATAAGCCAGAATATTATATATGAATGTATAATAATTTTTAAAGGCCAGAACCTCCCTCAAGTTAAATTTTTAACCAATCACAGCGCACTATAGCCCGAGTTGTGGGACAGTTAGGCTCATCTTAGATGATATTCCGTTTTAAAATTCAGCCATAATAAGACTCTAATAATAAAAATAAAACAAATTACAAAAAAAGAGATTGCCATAGCAATAACTCCGCCCTTTAGTTAGGAATATGTTTACATGTATATTTTTCTATTATTTCTCCTTTTTAATGTATATTGTTTCAAATTTTAATTGTTATAATAATTATTTGTACTGTACATAACTATGTCTTTTATATCTAATAAAGTGTTTAATTATAATTTTATTATTATAATTATAATGTACGCAATGCCTATCATTTTGGACAAGTGATTTTTGAATTTGAATTCGGACTGAATGATGGACAAATGAGCATAAACTAATGATTTATGCTAGTCTTATGTTTATTATACTTAATTTTATCTGTGATATTATTTTTAACTTATTGCAATTTTTCATGTTTGTTGTATGTACTTGTGACTTTTTTTTTAAATTCAAAAGATATAATATATTTCATTTAAAACATCTTCTTCTTCAGCGTGCTCATTACGGATGCCACATTTCCTTGTACCGCGAAACTCACTCTTTGTTGGAGTAGTTGTAAAAGGATTCATAACGTAAATAATATACATACCAATTTATATGTAAGTATGATAATTATTATAAAAGCACTGTATTTTTGGGAGGCGTCCTCCCGCGAAACAACCGTTTGCTTGATAATTTATGTTATTCAAAATTGCAAACTGAATAATAAATCTCTCTCTTACTGTTCTAGTTTCAGACGGTCCGCTCGAAATCACTACATTCCGATGTCTTGCAACCAAAACCAAAAATAAGTTGCATAATTCCAACTAGAGTTTCTAGTTTCACGTTATTCAAAGTCAATTCTCGCTTCTAAGGAATGGCACGAAATATACTTAGTTCAGAATTGCCAAATTCAAGTTTCTTAATTTGAAAAATCGACAACAATAAGTCAAATTAGAAAAAATATATTGTCAAATTCTATTTTGTTTCTTTTTGATGTCCTAGTAGAAAAAAATAGATAAATTTAAAATTCGTTCAAACAGAAACGTCAAAAATCGGCGAATTTAAAATTCACGTAAAAAGATCGCGGCGAAGAAAAAAAATCCCTCAAAAGAACAGCCCCTCTAGTGAGCCAAATGGGTTATGGGGTGAAATTTCGGCAATTTTTAGACAAAAAATATCGTACGCGGAAATTTTCCGACTCGGAAGAAAACACGTCGTTTCCGGCGCCTTCGTCAAACTTCGGCGGTGGAGTGAAAGAAAATTTCCGAGTTTTCTCAAATAGCCTTTTGTCCCCTCTGATTTCCCCTCCCGTATTCCCCGCCCACTTTTCCCTCCTGTCTGGCTCCTCCCCCTCTTCATTTTTATTTTCTCTTGTCTCCTCCCCTCTTTTGTTTTCTATTCTTTTCTTTGTTCTCTTTTCTTTTCTTTGTTCTCTTTTCTTTTCTTTTTCTCTTTTCTTTATTATTATTTCTAGTAGATTTCCACGTGTGGTGTGTATACACTCTGTCGCACTGTCTCACTTGTGGTGTGTATACACTCTGTCGCACTGTCTCACTTGTGGTGTGTATACACTCTGTCGCACTGTCCCACTTGTGGTGTGTATACACTCTGTCGCGCTGTCTCACTTGTGGTGTGTATACACTCTGTCGCGCTGTCTCACTAACTTGTGGTGTGTATACACTCTGTCGCGCTGTCTCACTTGTGGTGTGTATACACTCTGTCACGCTGTCCCACTTGTGGTGTGTATACACTCTGTCGCGCTGTCTCACTAACTTGTGGTGTGTATACACTCTGTCGCACTGTCTCACTTGTGGTGTGTATACACTCTGTCGCGCTGTCTCACTTGTGGTGTGTATACACTCTGTCACGCTGTCCCACTTGTGGTGAGTATACACTCTGTCGCGTTGTCCCACTTGTGGTGTGTATACACTCTGTCGCGCTGTCTCACTTGTGGTGAGTATACACTCTGTCCCACTTGTGGTGTGTACATACACTCTGTCGCCCTGTCCCACTTGTGGTGTGTATACACTCTGTCGCGCTGTCTCACTTGTGGTGAGTATACACTCTGTCCCACTTGTGGTGTGTACATACACTCTGTCGCCCTGTCCCACTTGTGGTGTGTATACACTCTGTCGCGCTGTCTCACTTGTGGTGAGTATACACTCTGTCCCACTTGTGGTGTGTACATACACTCTGTCGCCCTGTCCCACTTGTGGTGTGTATACACTCTGTCACACTCTCCCACTTGTGGTGTGTATACACTCTGTCGCGCTGTCCCACTTGTGGTGTGTATACACTCTGTCACGCTGTCCCACTTGTGGTGTGTATACACTCTGTCACGCTGTCCCACTTGTGGTGTGTATACACTCTGTCACGCTGTCCCACTTGTGGTGTGTATACACTCTGTCACGCTGTCCCACTTGTGGTGTGTATACACTCTGTCACGCTGTCCCACTTGTGGTGTGTATAAACTCTGTCACGCTGTCCCACTTGTGGTGTGTATACACTCTGTCACGCAGTCCCACTTGTGGTGTGTATACACTCCGTCACGCTGTCCCACTTGTGGTGTGTATACACTCTGTCACGCTGTTTCACTTGTGGTGTGTATACACTCTGTCGCCCTGTCCCACTTGTGGTGTGTATAAACTCTGTCACGCTGTCCCACTTGTGGTGTGTATACACTCTGTCACGCTGTCCCACTTGTGGTGTGTATACACTCTGTCCGCTGTTTGATGACCAAAGAATTTGAAGTGCACCACTTATTTTATTAAAACCCATATTAAACTCAAATCAATGAGCAAGGGCCTCCTTGAAAAGGGTATTTATTGTGCACCACTATAGTCAAATAAAAAATAGATAATAGCCCAGGCAAATTAGTGCTAAAATGGGGTCTAGCGTCAAAAAATTGCTCAATAGCTGGAAATCGTTTTAAACCCTTAAAGGGGTCCTGAATAATGGGTATATGAGTTTGCGACGGATTTTAGGTTGTGCTTCCGAGTTTAGGGCCTAAATAGTGCAAATTTTTTGCACTTTTTTTAAAATTGCGCTTATAACTCAAAATGTATTTATTCTACAGAAAATTTTACTCAGTTCTTATCTAAGGAACATAAAATTATGCGTCTAATGACGTTTGAATAATTAAAAAAGGTTAAGCCTTTCAGCCACAATCGCTCCTCAAAGATGGGTGGTTTTTTCAAACATAGCTCAAATTTTGAAAATTCTCAACTTTTAACGCCTGTAAGTCAAAAAGGACTGCACCAATTGAAAAATTTAATAGAATCGAACTTGTAGAAATGTAATTTTAAGTAAAATACTGTTTAAAATTTGAAATTTGCTCACTCCAGTGCTGAGATATGATTTTTCGTCCCTAGCGCCAAATTTCCGCTAAGGTAGTGCAACGCAAGAAACTTCATCTGAACTCTAAAATTCTCATATTCTTACAACTTTTCAAGCAAAACTGAACGTAATCTATTGAATTCAGTCGAATAGGTAATTTAAAATTTTGAGAAACTTGTACTGAATTTTACTAAGATCTTCACTGAACATGTTGTGATTTCAAGACAGCTGGCACACTATGGAGGATGTAACTTGTTTTATATGCGGGAACATTGTGCAAGAAGGAATATTAATAATAATATAATAATAAAAATGCATTTTCTTTGTGTTGTTATGTCACAGTTTTAGTGGGTAGCGCAGAATCATAGAACTTTGCCAGTTTAATTTACAATATCTTGTATTATTTGTGTGCCTATGATTCAGCCACTGGTCGCTGCTTCATATCAAAGCAGCTACTCTTTTTTCCTCACGACTCACGAAGTATGAGTGGACCCCGTACAACCGTACATCCAAGTACAGAGCTACAGAGCAGAAAAAATCCCATCCCGCTGGGAATTGAACCCAGGTCACCATGCGTGCAATGCCTAGCGCGCTAACTCACTCGGCTACAGTGACTACAACATATTAAAGGCAAAGATAGAGGAATATTAAAGGAAAAGTCACTTCGAATGTTCATTGAGGACAGCAGGAGGAGAAATGATGTGCATCACACGTGGTTACAGACTCAAAGATCTGTTATACTTCACGAGAAGTGTCGCAAAGGTGTCTACACGAAGGAGTCAAACACTGTAAAGGCCGAAAAAGAAGCAAGAAACGGAAGCCGTGTGACAAGAGGCCGTGAGGAAATACCAAAATTCAACTTCAAGGAGCTCTGCTTCTACTGTGGAAAAGATATGGAGGTTCTGGGTACTAACGACTTCTTAGGAGTGAACCACTTTTCATGGCCATCAATGGTATCCATGTTTAAATCGGCGTTGTCATATACGAATTGAGTTAATGAATTTTTAGTGATGATAAGGCCATGATACGTTCCATGCTATGGGGGGGTATTCAGTGCTTCACTCCTAAGAAGTCGTTAGTACCTAGAACCTCCATACTGAAGGTGAAATCAATCCCACTAGTGACCAGTTTGAGCGAACTCTCCCTGTTCACGCCATGTGACTCCAGTTTGAATTGACTCCAAACTTACCCCGCGCATATCACTCGATCTCTACGCCCCTAACTGTTAGAGATAACACTTCGATATCAGATGATAGGCATATCATATGATCTTACAAAGAAAGCCAGAGATTCGGTACGATAGATTGGGAACGACGATGCCTCGTTCAGATTGTAACAACCAGTGGTCAGGGTACGTCTTCTCTCCTTCCTCGATCTACCACCTTTGATCCCCTTCTAAAGGCGTAAGTACTTGGTACAAGTACTCAAGGTAAGATCATCCAATCTCATTTCATAGTAGTAGTTTATTTCTTCCTTTTATCTTTCCGTGTAAATTTAATACTCTTTAATACACCTACACCTTTCGTAGTAGCGTTATTGAACCAGCGGCCTTTCCTTCGTTAAACCCCAGTAACTGGGAAACTTAGGTCTTTCGGCTTCAAAGCCCCAGTTACTACATTAATTCACTCCCCTCGTCCAGATATACCTTGAGCTGCATCAGGATCCAAAGATGTGCGTGAATTAAAGAACATACCACGACAAGAATCGTACTTGCCTTCAGCGGCTACGAGGTCTGATTCAGTTGCCATCTTACGCAATACCACCGCCCCCATTTCATCTCCTCTGGCAATTGCAGAACCTTTAATTTTTTGCATTATTTCTTGTGTCTGAATTTCACGTCTATGAAGAGGAAGCTTTTTCTGTTTAACCTTGAAGCTTTCAGAGGCATCTTTTCCACAGTAGAAGCAGAGCTCCTTAAAGTTGAATTTTGGTATTTCCTCACGGCCTCTTGTCACACGGCTTCCGTTTCCTGCTTCTTTTTCGGCCTTTACAATGTTTGACTCCTTCGTGTAGACACCTTTGCGACACTTCTCGTGAAGTATAACAGATTTCTGAGTCTGTAACCACGTGTGATGCCCATCATTCCTCCTCCTGCTGGCCTCAATAAACGTTCGAAGTGACCTTTAATATTCCTCTATCCGCTCCTTCTTGCACAATGTTCCCGCACAAGTTACATCCTCCATAGTGTGCCTGCTGTCTTGAAATCACATGTTCAGTAAACAGATCTTAGTAAAATTCAGTGCAAGTTTCTCAATATTTTAAACTACCTATTCGACTGAATTCAGTAGATAACGTTCAGTTTTGCTTGAAAAGTTGTAAGAATGTGATAATTTTAGAGTTCAGACGAAGTTTTTTGCGTTGCACTGCCTTAGCGAAAATTTGGCTCTAGGAACTCTTTCGGTTTAAAATTCATATCTCAGCACTGGAGTGAGCAAATTTCAAACAGTATTTTACTTAAAATTACATTTCTACAAGTTTGATTCTATTAAATTTTTCAATTGGTGCAGTCCTTTTTGACTTACAGGCGTTAAAAGTTGAGAATTTTCAAAATTTGAGCTATGTTTGAAAAAACCACCCATCTTTGAGGAGCGATTGTGGCTGAACGGCTTAACCTTTTTTAATGATTCAAACGTCATTAGACGCATAATTTTATGTTCCTTAGATAAGAACTGAGTAAAATTTTCTGTAGAATAAATACATTTTGAGTTATAAGCGCAATTTTAAAAAAGTGCAAAAAATTTGCACTATTTAGGCCCTACACTCGGAAGCACAACCTAAAATCCGTCGCAAACTCATATACCCATTATTCAGGACCCCTTTAAGGGTTTAAAACGATTTCCAGCTATTGAGCAATTTTTTGACGCTAGAGCACTAATTTGCCTGGGCTATAAATAGATGTATCTATATTTTATTTTAATTCCTAAAAGCAGTCACCGAGGCCGAGTGAGTTAGTGCGTTATGCACTGCACGCAGGGTCAACTTGAGTGTATTTCTGGAGAGAAGCGAGCTGCCGAATTTCTTAACAACTTGAGTGCCATGAGATCCCAAATGGGTACTCATGAAACTTCACTTCAGTGCCAAGCTGAAAAATGACAGTCCGTGCCCAACGTGCCATGACATTTTCTTTTTCTCTGATCGATCTGAAACTTTGAGACTGTGTTTCTAGAGCATCTTAGATGAATGTTACCTATAAATAAGACCTGAATTGTGTGAGACCCCATATGGGTACTCATGGCCTGCTGGAACAGTTTTTTTTTTGTAATGAAAAAAACATCTTCTGAGAAACCAAATGGGGTCTCACTTTGAGTGCTTTCAGGCTGGATTGAGATCCCACATGGGTACTCATGGCACTGAAGTGAATTTCTCAAAAAAACAGTCTGGTACTCAAGTTGTTAAATAACGATTGAATCTGTCAATACAAAAAGGGCATGCCGTTAGCATTCTTGGGTCTACGTATAATGCCCCAACGAGAGCAAGATAGACGAAGTTCTTTATTTGTAAAAAAAAAATATATATAAATAAATATTTTGTATATAAATAAACCTTTACCTGATAAATACATAGTAGACTTCCACCCGGGTTCGAATCCCTGCTGGATAGAAAAATTTACACTCTTTAATTTGAATTTCCGGGCTCCACTTATAACGTCCACTATGTAAGTATGCAATGCGCCAAACAGAAATAGCTATAAAATCTCTAGTGGAGACGCCTGGATTACAAAGTTGTTCGTTTAAATCTATGCGCGCCGTGTTACAATATAATTATGCAATGCGCCAGACAGAAATAGCGAAAATAAGAATACATTATTATTTGGTGAAGCGCCTGGTTGATATAACTTAGGTGTAATCTATTAATTGGCGTATCTTAACCTGGTTTATTGCCTACGGAAATATATTCCACTCAATCATTTTTACTGGAAACTTACAAACCAGCTACCCACATCTACCTCACCCAGCTAGGATGGGGCCAGAAATGGCCAGATCACGAGGGTTTTAATTTGAATTGTCAACCATAATTTGAATTTTAACTGTCAAGACTCTTGACTCTAGAGATAGAGAAAGTAAGAGTAAGAGGAGAGTGAGAGAGTAAGAGGAGAGAGAGAGATAGATTTAGAGGAGAGTGGAAGTAAAGTAGAGAGGTAAAGTGTAAGAGAGGCGAGAGAGAGAAAGAGAGTAAGAGGAGAGAGAGAGAGAGAGAGAAAGAGGAGATAGAGAGAGTAAGAGGAGAGAGAGAGAGAGTAAGAGGAGAGAGAGAGAGAATGAGGATGAAAGACATTATGTAACACTAAATTATTCGTGGTATGCGTTCTCAAATATGTGGACATTTTTGCACAAGATTTGTTGTGAGCTATTTTCTCCCAAACAAAAGAACAACGAGCCAAAAAGTGAAAAGGGGATCAAAAGAGATACAGAGAGAGAGATAATATTATACATTATATAATTATATAGAATTTTTATAAGAGAGAAAGGGGGGGAGAGAGAGAGAGAGAAAGAAGGTGAGAGTGAGAGAGGGGGGAGAGAGAGATAGATATAATATAAATATATAATTATATAGAAACTTTATAAGAAAGAAAGGGAGAGAGAGAAAGAAAAGGAGAGTGAGAGAGGTAGAGAGAGAGAGAGAGAGAGAGAGTGTGTGTGTGTGGAAGAGAGAAAAAACATTAAAGAGTTATACACAAATAAGATGGAGAGATTGAGAAGAACAGCAACTTTAACCAAAATAGTACCTAGTTCTGAGAATATAATAAAAATAGTCCTGGGAATAATAATAATAATAATAATAACAAACCATAACCGACCTCAATAGCCTGAGCGATAAGGCGGCGGACTTGAAGCCTGCAGGTCGTTGGTTCAAGTCCCAAATTGAGGAAAAAGTTGGAGTAATTGTGATATCATAATTGTTGTTGGGAAGGACTACTTTGGTGTCTCGAATATATGGAAAATAAGGAACCTTTTCGAAATACACATTACGAGTATGGCACACGACACAGAAAATATAGAGACACTCACAAGTTATTATTTATTGGTTCGCTAGTTAATCGCAGTTCGCACACTGACTGATCTTGGCTATGTTTTATGTAATAATAATAACAACAATAATGTGTTTTATTCTAAATTTCTTTTACATTACATAGTTACATATAAAATATAGTACATAGGAAGAGATTTATTAAAGTGAGACTGTATGTCTTACACAGACTTGTCACACTAAGAGACCCAGTATAGTATGGGTCTCTTGTTTTTGTGACATGTGAGTATGTAAAACTAGGGTTATTTAAACAATCCTAGTTTTACATAAAATATTACATACCTATAAAAAAAATTAGTTCTATTTAGTTATAAATAAAAAATCTTATTCCGTGACCTTCCGGTATCGACCAAGGATGCCCTTCTGAATGACCAGACCAATTTTCTGGGCAATTACTTTGGATTACAAAAATAATTCCTGACCTTGGTTAGTTGGTTTCCTCTTGGTCACAATAGATCTAATAGAGGTCGGTGTGAGAATTGGGGCTTCTCTTGTGGGACCCCAACCAGTTTATAATAATAGCTGGTTCACACTTGGTCTTCTGGCTTCCTGCAGTATTGTCCCGTACGAAAATCGCTGGAACTGGTTGACTCCAGGAAACGCGATGGAACAATTGTGATTAACACAAATAATATGATCTTTTTTTAAAAACGAAACCAAGCCGGGATATGATAAACTTATCATCCTATTTGGGAGGATATGTTGTCCTCCCGTTTACACCACACCATAATACGTCTTGGGCTAGCTGCTGGCATAATGGGACTCATTCCTCCTAACTAAACAGTTAGAAGGCAATATTATTTGTATACTGTGGAGAACAAGATCCAAATAGTCAAAAAATTGTAAAGAAAAGGGAAAAAAAGACAGAAAGGATAACATGAAAGATAGAAAAGGAATGAGACAAGAGATAGAAAGAGCCCTTGAAATAAAATTTTGAGAGAAGAGAGTTAGAGACTATGTACGTATAGTTTTATATTGTATATAGTGTACATATTATGTAATATACATATTTTATGTAGGGATGAAAAGACATAGGAAAGAGGGATGAAGGAAGAGAAGAGGGATCAGAGTGTATCCAGAGGAATTTTGTCAACTTGAGAAACAAAAAATTAAAACGAGAAACACAAAAATATGTTCAAGAAATTCCTTTCAAGCTTTCAGCCGAGTAGAGAGAGAGAGAGAAGAAGAAAAAAATAGACAGAGATAAAGAAGAAAGAGAGAGAGATAGAAGAAGAGAGAGAAATAGAAGAAAACAAAGAGACAGAAAAAGAAAGAAAGAGAGAGAGACAGGGATACAGAAGAAGAAGACAGAAAGAGAGAGAGAGTAAGAAGAAAAAGAGAGAAAGATAGAAGAAGAGAAAGAAAGAGAGAGAGATACAGAAGGAGAAGAGAGAGATAAATAAGAAAAGAGATAAAGAGGGAGCGAGCGAAAAACAGGGATAAAAAGAGATAAAGAATAAGAGCGAAAGAGTAAGAAGAAAAGAGAGAGATAGAAGAAGAGAAAGGGATACATAAGAAGAAGAGAGAGAGAAATAAGAAAAGAGATAAATAGAGAGCGAAAAAAGTACAGTGATTCCATGACTGTTCTTTTTTAGAGATAAAGAAAAAGAAGAAGAACAGAAATGGGGAGAGACACAAATACGACGAGAGATAAAGAGAGAGCGAAAGAAGAACAATGATAAATAGAGATAGAGAAGAATATTGGTTGGGTGGAAGAGATTGCCACAGGCAATAACCCCGCCCTTTAGGTAGGACATTTACTTCATTCTCTTTTTTTTGTATCTTTGCTTAATCTTTTTGTTTTTCTTTATAATTTCATTGTATTTTACTGTATATATTTTTTGTTCTACCTAGTAATGCTTACTTTAATAATAATAAGAGCGAAAGAAAGATACAAAGGGAAAGAGCAGGAGAGGCTCTTAGGGGATCAAAATAAGGATTTATATATTTCCAACAAGATTATTTAGTATGAATACCTATAATAAGAAAATGAACAAACTAGTAGCTTTGAAGAAATATGATAGCAAAATAGATATAAAATTGATGGAAATTTCATAATTTGAGAGGTAAATCAATACTCGTGAAAGTGTGAGAGAGAAAGAAACAAGAATGATCTGCTTTCTGTCATTCAGTGGGCTGGGTTTCGTCTCAAAGCTGAAGAGAAGAAGAGGAGAGGACAGTATGAGAGGGAGGAGTTTCATAGTTAAATGAAGATGAGAAGAGAGAGAGGAGGAGTTAAGAAATACAAGAGGAGGAGCAAATAATAATGAAAAGCAGAGAGGGGGAGTGGTTTCAAAAAGAGTTTAATGTGGATGATAAGAAAGGAGAGGAGTTACGAAATATAAAATTAAGAGGAGGAGCAAAAAGAAATGAAAAGAAGAGAAGGGGAGTGGTTTCATTAATAGTTTCATGTGTCTGGGAAGAAAAAGGAGAGGAGCTAAGAAATATAAAATTAAGAGGAGGAGAAAAGAGAAATGAAAAGAAGAGAGGGGGGGTGGTTTCATAAATAGTTTGTGGATGAAGAGAAAGGGGAGGAGACTGTAAAGAAAAATAAAAGAAAGAATAATAGAAAGATCCTCCTGTCATCCTACTGGGAAGAGTTTATGGTTTCATACAAGACTTAAGGGGAGGAGACCGGATGTAAAAAAAAGAACATAGGAGGAGCTTTTATAGAAGCAGAGAAGAGAGGGAGGAGTCTCATAGATCAAAGATTTTACCCAACAACCATTGAGTAAACCAGGCTTGCGCATTGAACGGGATGGACAAGCTACCATACAAACCACAACACAGCCTCTCTTAGAAGCCCTTCAAAGATTAGAAGTACTTTTGTTTAAATGTTTCTTTATAAAGAAAATAAATTATTAAACTTATTTATAAAAAAACGTCTACAATAGCTCCTCTTTCACGGCTACAAAAAAAAAAACTGTAAAACACTCATCTTAAAAAAAAGAGAAAAAATCCCACCCCCTTAATTTACATATCCAGAGCTGTACTTACAAGCTACGACAGTAATTACAAAAGACATGTGGCTATATTTACACACACAGCGTTGTCTAGGTCAAGCAAAAAGTTGAGCATGTGTTAGGAAATTAGTAGACAACCTGAAAATAAACTAACAGGTAATCTAAATGTATTAGTAAGAAACCTAAATGTATAAGTAGGCAACCTAAGTGTATTAATAGACAACCTAAATGTATTATGTAAAAGGCAACCTGAAGGTATTTTGTATTAGGCAACCTAAATGTATTAGTAGACAACCTAAATGTATTAGTAGACAACCTAAATGTATTATAATGCAAACGAAATGTATTTGTAGGCAACCTCAATTTACTTATTACTAGGCAACCTAAATTTATTTAGGTATAGGCAATCTAAATGTATTTGTTTTCAGCTTAAATTTATTTGTAGGCAACTTAAATGTATTCTCATTTCTCCTAAAACATACTTAGTTATCATATTTGTGTTGATCACTTTCGTGATATTACAACTACTCAAACTAGCTTTACTATTTATTTTAAATTTATTTATTTATTTAATAACAGGATAACATATACAAAGGAATTTTTCCTAAGCAAAACCTTCTAAGAAATCTACGCAGAAACCGCGACTTGAACCACCGACCTCCAGGTTAGAAGTTCGCTGCCTTATTGATCAATATACTGAGGTCGGTATTTCTTGTTTAGATATTTAGGTCATGTTTCGTAGCGAAGCACAAGGACTACAGCTAGTGGAGAATATTTTGAAAAATAAGAGAAGTTTTGAAGTTTCCGAACTTCTCACTCCACCGCAGCTGTGATGAAAATGTTCTGAGCCTCGGGGCATGATATCATATTTGATATCTTTCTATATACAGGGTGTTGCAAAAGTTCTTCCACTCAGGATAATAATATCATATTTGATATCTTTCTATAAAAGATAAAACTGTTTGAAAATATTACTGTGTCGCCTGGCAAGCATCAATGAGATGTCAGTTAAATAAATATATAAAAAAATATAATATGCAGGTTGTTGCAAAAATTCTTCCACTCAGAATAATAATAACATATTTGATATCTTTCTATAAACAGGGTGTTGCAAAAGTTTTTCCACTCAGGATAATAATATCATATTTGATATCTTTCTATATACAGGTTGTTGCAAATGCTCTTCCACTCAGGATACTAATATCAGTAGTATATAATATGGATATATCGCGAAAAACGTGCCCATTTTTTTCAAAGCTCCGTGTGCGCGCGGGTGAGTAAGTGTGAGCAATGTGCTGTGCTGTGTCCCCCCCCCCTTTTTTCCCCCTTTTTATTACACCCTTTAGGGTATCGATTGGGGGTATTGATTTTATTGATTGGAGTATTGATTTATTGATTGGTGTATTGATTTATTGATTGGGGTATTGATTGGGTTGGGTGGAAGAGATGGTGATTGGGGTATTGATTTATTGATTGGGTTGGGTGGAAGAGATGGTGATTGGGTTGGGTGGAAGAGATGGTGATTGGGTTGGGTGGAAGAGATGGTGATTGGGTTGGGTGGAAGAGATGGTGATTGGGTTGGTTGGAAGAGATGGTGATTGGGTTGGGTGTTCCCAACCCAAAACACCATCATTAGAATGGAAAATAATACATAAAAAATTTGGGCAATCTCTTCCACCCAACCCAATCACCATCTCTTCCACCCAACCCAATCACCATCTTTTCCACCCAACCCAATCACCATCTCTTCCACCCAGCCTAATCAATAAATCAATACCCCAATCAATAAATCAATACCCCAATCACCATCTCTTCCACCCAACACAATCACCATCTCTTCCACCCAACCCAATCACCATCTCTTCCACCCAACCCAATCACCATCTCATCCACCCAACCCAATCACCATCTCTTCCACCCAACCCAATCACCATCTCTTCCACCCAACCCAATCACCATCTCTTCCACCCAACCCAATCACCATCTCTTCCACCCAACCCAATCACCATCTCTTCCACCCAACCCAATCACCATCTCTTCCACCCAACCCAATCAATAAATCAATACCCCAATCACCATCTCTTCCACCCAACCCAATCAATACCCCAATCAATAAATCAATACACCAATCAATAAATCAATACTCCAATCAATAAAATCAATACCCCCAATCGATACCCTAAAGGGTGTAATAAAAAGGGGGGGAAAAGGGGGGGGGGGGGGGGCACAGCACATTGCTTTGAAAAAAATGGGCACGTTTTTCGCGATATATCCATATTATATACTACTAATATCATATTTTATCTGTTATCAAATTACAGATAAAATATTTGGACGTATTTTATGTCTAATTATTATATTATTTTATGTTGATCATAAATAAAAAGTTCACTTAGGAGACTGACAGCGCTCCGACCTACCAAGTCAAGAAAGTTTGACCGCGCTAAAAAGTTATATTTCATCTTTTTATATTTTATCATTATACAGGGTTTTGAAAAAGTTTTTCAACCCTGGGATTCAAAAAAGAAGATAAAAAAATGAGTGTTTCACAGCCATGAAACAGGACCTGTAGACGCTTTTGGTCTATGTTGTAGCTTGCTCATCCCGTAGTATGTCTCCCCTCTGATGGGCGAGAAGTGACACAGTACTTCCCATTTAGGTGCTGGGTCAACAAGAGCGAACCGGAAGGTATTCCTTACTGTAACCAAATTAAAAATACAATTTTGGGCAAGGACTTCGATTGTTATAGACCTCTCTTTAAATAAATGTTCAATAAAAAAAAATACACTTTTTTGTTGGCATGGGAGATCGAACCCAAGACCTTCCGCATGGCAAGCGACTGCTTAACTACTGGGCTAACTTTTACATCTATATGTATACACAGTGATTTAAAAGTTTTTCCACCCCGACATACTGATATCATAGTCTCTGAGTTTTCTTGGATAGAAACTTTTGTAACACCCTGTATTAATGTATTAACAAAATATCTATTGTTTACATTTTATATACTTCTCTATTTTAATAATCTATGTAGTTATTAATATATTTATATATTCTTTCTATTTACTGAACAATACTGGTGACATTTGTTCAGGGTGGTTGATTTGGTGTAATTTGTATTTTACTCTCCTGAGACATATATACAATTTATACTATACATGCATGTAAATAACACATATGTTATTGTATATACATAACTGTCCCAGCAACTAAATGGGAAGTATTGTGTCAGTTCTCGCCCATCACAGGGGAGACAACGGAGACATACTACAGGAGCTTCTGTTTCATGGCTACAAAATAAAAAAGGCTGTGAAACACACATAATTAAAATAATAATAATTAATTTTAACATACTAGTTATAGTTTTAGTCAGATAGACTGAAATGTCTAATCACTATTAACTTAGAAGCAAAAAAAATGTATCTTCCTCGAAATAATAATAACCATATCCTACACTTTGCAGACTATAGATAACCGACCTCAGTAGCTTCATCCATGGAGCGGCGGACTTGTAACCTAAAGGTCGGTTCAAGTCCCGTTTTCAGCGTAGATTTATTAAAGCGAGTTATAGTAGTTGTGATATCACAAAAGTGATTAACACAAATATGATAACTAAATATGAAAGGGGCAAGGATTTCGATTGTCAAAGTCCTCCCTTTAAACAAATGTTCATAAAAAATAATACACTCCCAATTTATGGACAGACAAACACAAAATCAAAGTTAAACATGGGCTATGCCCGTTAATCAACAAACAAATAGTTGCTCAGGAGGTTATGAAACGTCGAGAAATATGAGAAAAATTAAAATAAAAAAGCAAAGAAATATTTTTTTTGGCAAAAAAAGAACACAATGCTTCCGATTTTTTTTATTTTTTTATGAACATTTATTTAAAGATAGGTCTATAACAATCGAAGTCCTTGCCCTTTCCGATTTCTAATATTGGAAATTTATCGGAATTATTATATGTACGTATTTGAAAACTTTGCAGAGTTTTACCCTGTAGAGTTTGCAATTCAGAACAAATATTTAGCATATCGGTTTCCTATTGGATTACTTCTGCAATTCTGGTTCTAAAAAGTTCGACAGAGAAAGATAAACAAAACAAAAAAAAATCATTCAAGAGCTCTCTCTATAGTTTCCTCTCTTTATTTACAAACTCTCCCTCTCTCTCTTTCTCCCTCTCTCTCTTTCTCCCTCTCTTCCTATCTCCCTGTCTCTCTCTCTCTCTCTGTCTCTCTTCCTATTTTCCTGTCTCTCTCTAATTCTCTCTCTCTGTCTCTTCCTATCTTCCTGTCTTTCTCACTAATTATCCTCTTATCTCTCTCTCTCTCTCTCTGTATTTATCTCTCTCTTTTTTTTTCTCTCTCTCTCTCTCTGACTTTCTCTCTCTCTTCCTATCTCCCTGTCTCTCTCTCTCTCCCTCTCTCCTTATCTCTCTCTCTCTATTTCTCTCTCTCTCTTACTATCTCTCCCCCTCTTTCTCTATCTCCCTTTTTCTCTTTCCTCTCTCTCTCTCTCTTTCTCTTCCTCTCTCCCTGTCTCTCTCTCTACCTCTCTCTCTGCCTCCCTTATCTCTCTCTCTTCTTCTCTTTCTCCTAATATCTCTCTATCTCCCTTTCTCCTCATCTCTCTCTCTTCCTCTCTCCCTCTCTTTAACTCTCTCTCTCTTTTTATCTCTCCCTCTCTCCTTCCCTCTCCCTCTCTCTCACACTCTCTCCCTCTTCCTTACCCTCTCTCTCACTTTCCATCTCTCTCTCTCGCTTTTTTACCCCATCTATATGAACACAAAGAGAGAGATAGATAGAAAAAGAGATAGCAAAGAGAGAGAGAGAGACAGCAGAGAGAGAGAGAGAGAGAGAGAGAGAGAGAGAAAGAGAGGTTCAGGGGGGGAACTTCAAAACTTTTGAAATATTTCGCAAGCAAAAAGTTCAATAAGAGATACCGATACATAAAAACTCATCCAGTATTCTCTGAGTTCATAACAACTATATTAACAATGGTATCTCATAAAATACAGTACTAATAATAATAATACACAATCTATCCATCTTTTTTTTTTGTTGCTTCACGTCGCTTTCAACTGCATGGTCACATTGGTCACCCACCATTCACAAATTCACGTTTTGAAGATCATATCAATCACCGTGATGATGTTAGCCTTATTTATTTATTTACACTTTATTAATTGGACATATTATATTATACAACACAAATAATTACAAATTTAAATACAATACAAGAGAAGAATAAGATAAATAAATATAAGTTAGTTAAAAGTTATCATATTTGTGTTAATCCGTTTCGTGATATCACAAATACTCAAACTCGCTTAACTAAATCTATGCTGAAACCGGGACATGAACCACCGACCTCCAGGTTACAAGTCCGCCGCCTTATCGATTAAGCTACTTAAAAATAAATAAATATATACATAATATTTATGTCCTAACTAAAGGGCGGGGTTATTGCCTTTGGCAATCTCTTCCCCCCAACCCAAGTCTTGATGCAGAATGCATGAATTCAGACATTGTCTCGAGCTTCGCATCGCGTTTACTGAAATATCTTTAAGGGTAGCATTGATTTCTTGTATTTTTTAACGAGGCTGTTTTCTCGCAGGAAACCCACCTTCAAATCCCGACAGACCCCAAATATTACAGAGTCGAAAAAACTCCGACCCCTCCAGGCTTCGAACCCGGGTCACTTGGAGTATGCTACCGCTGGGGGACTATAAACAGGGAGTAGACCAGCAGTCTAGCTGGGGGACTATAAACAGGGAGTAGACCAGCAGTCTGGCTGGGGGACTACAAACAGGGAGTAGACCAGCAGTCTGGCTGGGGGACTATAAACAGGGAGTATACCAGCAGTCTGGCTGGGGGACTATAAACAGGGAGTAGACCAGCAGTCTGGCTGGGGGACTATAAACAGGTAGTAGACCAGCAGTCTGGCTGGGGGACTATAAAGAGGGAGTAGACCAGCAGTCTGGCTGGGGGACTATAAACAGGTAGTAGACCAGCAGTCTGGCTGGGGGACTATAAACAGGGAGTAGACCAGCAGTCTAGCTGGGGGACTATAGACAGGGAGTAGACCAGTAGTCTGGCTGGGGGACTATAAATAGGGAGTATACCAGCAGTCTGGCTGGGGGACTATAAACAGGGAGTAGACCAGCAGTCTGGCTGGGGGACTATAAACAGGGAGTAGACCAGCAGTCTGGCTGGGGGACTATAAACAGGGAGTAGACCAGCAGTCTGGCTGGGGGACTATAAACAGGGAGTAGAATAGCAGTCTGGCTGGGGAACTATAAACAGGGAGTAGAATAGCAGTCTGGCTGGGGGACTAAAAACAGGGAGTTCTGTCAGCATGTCAATTATTAGCCTCCTTGTAAAGACAGTGGTAGAAGTGCTCGTACACAAATTAATAAGATATTAGGACAATAAAAATACGAAAAGTCCTATATCTCTGCGCTACCCACTAAAATTTGTGGTATATTAACACTAGGAAACACATTTATTTATTATCACTTTTATTGTTGTCCTTCTACTACTTTTGGTTCTTTTTGTTCTTCCTCTTCCTCAACAAGAAGAAATTCTTCTCATTTGAATGTTTCGAAAGCGGCGGAGCGGAAGCAAAGGAATACACTTGAGTCTTTTAGCTATGGGAACGAACATGGGAGAGAAGAAGAGGGAGGGAGAGAAAGAGAGAGGGAGAGAGAGAAGAAGAGGGAGGAGATAAAGAAAGAGGGAGAGAGAGATTGAGAGAGACGCAGGAACACTGGGTAGGTGCGTGAAGATAGCACCCGACATTGAAGCTAGAATTTTGTACCACCTACCATAATAATGTACTAATTATGTACTGTTAGGAACAACAAACCCCGAATTTTGTACTCCAACTGTAACCCCAGGAGAGCGGTTGAAACATGTCGGGTGCTAACTTCACGCTAGCACCCGACATTGAAGCTAGAATTTTGTACCACCTACCATAATAATGTACTAATTATGTACTGTTAGGAACAACAAACCCCGAATTTTGTACTCCAACCGTAACCCCAGGAGAGAGGTTGGAACATGTCGGGTGCTAACTTCACGATTTTAACCGATGGAGCTAGAATATTGTACCGCATACCAAAATAATCTCTGAATTATGTACTCCCGGGAACAACAAACCCCGAATTTTGTACTCCAACCGTAACGCCAGGAGAGAGGTTTTAACATCGAAAAACCCACCCCCCGCCTCGCCTATTGAAACGCAAATCACATACAGAACTACATGGAACCCCGCGCCTCACCTCTTCCATAGCAACGCAGCGATGGGAGCTGAAGTGTGGGGGGACTTCACGTTGTCGGTGCACGTATTCAACCATAGGTTCTCAAACAGTGGTACTCGGGACAATTTCAGGTGCACAAAATTGTACCTACTACCCTTTGTTACCATTTAGGTACATGTGCGAATTTGGCTTTTCTCAAATGATGTATTTGAAAAACAAGTATAGGAGTAAGTAAGATGTGTCCTCTGACATTCGCGTTAAAATAAGTAACATTTAGCCTGATATTGATGCAATTGTTTCGGAGAAGAGTAGGTAATCTCACAGAATGTAGATAGGATAGACCTTTCCATTTTTTTTCGTCGCAGATAACTCAGATGCAGGCGTTGCTGACGAAGATAAACAATCGTTTATTGATGTGACGTTTATAAGCTCACATTACTTTGGTAGGTATGTACCTACCTTATTTTTTAACGTCAGCTTCATTGTGGAATTGTGTTAAGTGTGATATTATGTAATAAGTAATAAGTTATCATATATGTGCTATTCACTTTCGTGATGTCACAACTACTCAAACTCGCTTTACTCAATCTATGCTGAAACCGGGACTTGAACCACCGACCTCCAGGTTACAAGTCCGCCGCCTTATCGGTAATAACATAATGTCATACTCTGTATACCTATTACTGTTTACTTTTATAATAAATCATAAATCGCTTCTGAAATTTTCAATTTTATATTTTCCTTTTTCCTAACAAACGGAACACTGTGACCATAGATTTTCCAAACGTCGTGGGTTCGAATCCAAGTGAGGACATGACAAGATACCTTCTGTTATTACATGATCGTGACTTGCTGCTGGGAAAATGAGACTTTAATAGTCCTAATTCGGCAGTATAAACAAGCCGATATTATTATTATTATTATTATTATTTATATAATTACATGCTATGATTAAGTAGTAGTCAAGGTGGCAGAGTGAGTTAGCGCGCTAGGCCAATACGCACGGTGACCTGGGTTCGATCCCCAGCGAGGTAGGATTTTTTCTGCTCTGTACTTAGATGTTCGGGGTCCACTCACTCAAACTCGCTTTACTAAATCTACGCTGAAACCGGGACTTGAACCACCGACCTCCAGGTAACAAGTCCGCCGCCCTATCGATTTAACTACTGAGGTCGGCCTAATCAGGTTGAATGTTACTCATTTTAACGCGAATGTCAGAAGACACTTCTAACTTACTATTATATTTGTGTTTTACAAATACAACATGAAAAGCCAGATTCGCACATATAATTATGTGGTAACAAAGGGTAGTAGGGCTTTTATTATTTTTTTGTGGAGACTTGATATTGATTTTCATCAAAAAAATCAACTTAACTACTAGTGTTAAACATATATTATCTTTCACGGTCTTTGTGTACGGTCAAAATTTTATCATATTTTGTGTACAACTGAAAATGGCTTCCCGTATGGCTGAAACGCCATCTGAAACTGCCCCGAGTACCACCGTTTGAGAACCTATGGTTGAATTCATGAGAACAACGTGGAGTCCCCCCGCACCTCTGCTCCCATCGCTTCGTTGCAATGAGAGAGGCACGGGGTTCCATACAGTTCTGCATCTGATTTGCGTTTCAATAGGCGAGGCGGGGGGTGGGTTTTTCGATGTTAAAACCTCTCTCCTGGCGTTACGGTTGGAGTACAAAATTCGGGGTTTGTTGTTCCCGGGAGTACATAATTCAGAGATTATTTTGGTATGCGGTACAATATTCTAGCTCCATCGGTTAAAATCGTGAAGTTAGCACCCGACATGTTCCAACCTCTCTCCTGGGGTTACGGTTGGAGTACAAAATTCGGGGTTTGTTGTTCCTAACAGTACATAATTAGTACATTATTATGGTAGGTGGTACAAAATTCTAGCTTCAATGTCGGGTGCTAGCGTGAAGTTAGCACCCGACATGTTTCAACCGCTCTCCTGGGGTTACGGTTGGAGTACAAAATTCGGGGTTTGTTGTTCCTAACAGTACATAATTAGTACATTATTATGGTAGGTGGTACAAAATTCTAGCTTCAATGTCGGGTGCTATCTTCACGGACCTACACTGGGATAGTGTGAGAGAGAGGGATGGAGAGAGATAGAGAGAGAGAGAGGATGGAGAGAGATAGAGAGAGAGAAGGGAAGAAGCAAGAGAGGAGAAGATAGAGAGAGAGAGACAGAAAGGGAAAGACAGAGAGAGTATGAGAGAGAAGAGGGAAAGAGAGAGAGAGAGAGAGGAGAAGAGAGAGAGAGAGAGAGAGAGAGAGAGAGAGAAGAGAGAGAGGGGGGGGGGGGGAAAGAGACGGAGAGAGAGAGAGAGACTTAGGAATTTGAAAAAACACACTTGAATATTTGGAGGAGGAGAGGGAATATGGGGTGAGAGAAAGAGAAAGAATGAAGAAAAGAGAGAGAGAGAGAGAAAGAAAGAATAAGAGAGTGAGTGATTCTTAAGAATGAATTACAGTCAAACCTGGCTATAAAAGAACTGTATATAAGAGATACCTGGCTATAAGAGAACTGTGTATAAGAGAAACCTGGCTATAAGAGAACTGTATATAAGAGAAACCTGGCTATAAGAGAACTGTATATAAGAGATACCTGGCTATAAGAGAACTGTGTATAAGAGAAACCTGGCTATAAGAGAACTGTATATATGAGAGACCTGGCTATAAGAGAACTGTATATAAGAGAAACCTGGCTATAAGAGAACTGTATATGAGAGATACCTGGCTATAAGAGAACTGTATATAAGAGAAACTTGGCTATAATAGCCTGAGTTGAGTGCTAGTCATCATAATAGGGTGGCGTCATCGTGAACGATGGTAGCCAGACAGTGGAGGAATGACTCAGCACTTCTACCACTGTCTTTTCATAGAGGCTAATAATTGAAAAGGGCCCCCAGAACCGAGTCTATAGTACCCCAGCCATACTCCTCTTATATTTATCTGATCTAAAGACCTCAGTAGCTTAATCGATAAGGCGGCGGACTTGTAACATGGAGGTCGGTGGTTCGTAGAGCAAGTTTGAGTAGTTGTGATATCACGAAATTGATTAACACAAATTAGACAACTAATAGACTAATAGTATTGAAGAGGTGCAGAATTCAACTGTCACATTGTCTTAACTGTTTAGAAAGAGAGAAAGGGAGGGAGAGAGACAGAAGAATATAAAGAGGGAGAGGAAGAGAGAGAGAAGGGGATGAGGGGGAAAGAGTGTGAGTGAGAGGGAAAGATAGGGGGAGAGAGAGAGTGAGAAAGAGTGTGGGAGAGAGAGAGAGGAATAGAGATAAAGAGGAAGGAAGAAAGAGATGGATAGAAAGAGGGATACAGAGAGAGAATAAATGGGTTTAAGGTTCATGTGGAATAATGAGTACGAATCATGCTCTCTCTTTCTTGCTGTCTTTCCCTCTCTTTAGTATTAAGAAGAAGAAGGAAGAGAGAGGGAGGGAGAGAGAAAGAGAGGTAATGAGAAATTTTTGTGGGTTAGAAGAAGGGTTGTATCGTTATCTCTGTTCCACTTGGGTGCGTCACTATTACCCTCCTTTTCTAAATGTAAGTCTTATGCGCCTTCGCTCTCTCCCCCTCTCTCTTTCCCTCTCTACCTCCCTCTCCCTCTCTTCCTATCTCTCTTTCTCTCCTCCTCTCTTCTTCTCTCTCCCTCTCTTTCTCTCTCTCTCTCTTCCTCTCTTCTTCTCTCCTCCCTCTCTCTCTCTCTCTCCCTCTCTCTCTATCTCTATCTCTCTCTACCTCCCTCTCTCTATCTCTCTCTTTAACTAGGTAAGTTTAACACCCCTTTGTTCTCTCTATCACACCCATTTAAGTATGTATCTTCTTTCTTCTCTAAACCACACTACTTCTCTCCCTCTCTTTTTCTCCCTCTCTCTCTCTCTTTCTCCCTCAACACCCCTTCGATCTCTCTATCACACCCATTTAAGTATCTATCTTCTTTCTTCTCTAAACCACACTACTTCTCTCCCTCTCTTTTTCTCCCTCTCTCTCTCTCTTTCTCCCTCAACACCCCTTCGTTCTCTCTATCACACCCATTTAGGTATTTATCTTCCTTCTTCTCTAAACCACACTACTTCTCTCCCTCTCTTTTTCTCTCTCCTCCTCTCTATTTCTCTATATCTCAAGAGTCATACAAGACAATGCATTTCAATTTAATTCTCGAAGCCTGTTCACTTTTGCTGTCCGAAATTTGAGAGAATGAAAATTTAGTGAATGCAAATTCACTGGCTGGGGGACTATAAACAGGGAGGAGACCAGCAGTCTGGCTGAGGGACTATAAACAGGGAGAAGACCAGCATTGGCTTGGTTCTGGGGGTCCTTGTCAATTATTAGCCTCCTTGTAAAGACAGTGGTAGAAGTGCTGAGTCATTCCTCCACTGTCTGTTCACGATGACGCCACCCTATGATGATGAGAGAGAGACAGTACTAAGTATGGAGAATCGAATTGAATAATAAAATTGAATTTATTTATTTTATACAATTATTTACATTAAAAAATACCCCTTAAGGTAAGTCTAACTTATTATTATTATTTTTAAACACTTTATTAGATATAAAAAGACTTTTATGTACACTAGAAACTTTTACTATAACAATGTATACAATAAAAAGGAAAAAGATTAGAAAAATATATTTAAACATAATAATATGCCCTAGTAAAGGGCGGGGTTATTGTCTATGGTAAACTCTTCCACCCAACTTATTGGGAGAGCGAGGCTAAGGAGAGGTAAAAGAGGGAAAAAGGGGTGAAAAAGAGAGAGAGAGTGAGAGAAAGAAGGAGAGAGAGAGAGAGAGAGAAAGAGAACTGCAATAATAAGAGAAAAATTTTAAGATACAGAAAATTGCACACATATTATCTTCAGTTTTTGTGATGTGTTTTTTTTCTCTCTCTCTTTTTTTCTTTCTCTCTATTTCTTCTTCTCTCTCTCTTTTCAATCTTTGGTTTTTACCCTTTTGAAATCCCCTCTCTGCTATCTTAGGTTTTCTTTTTTTCTTTCTGTCCCTTTCTTAATCTTAATCTTCCTCTTTTTCATTTCTACCTTTCATCTCTCTCTCTTTTCTCTTCTTCTCTCACTCTCTCTTGTCTCCTTATTTCTCTCTTTATTTTTCTTTTGTACCTCTTCCTCTCATATCTATTTCTTTCTCACTTTTCTTCTCTTCTCACTTTTTTTCTGATTCCCCTTTCTCTTTTCGTGCTTCCTCCTTCTCATTTCTCTCTCTCTCTATCTCTCTGTTTCTCCTTCTCGTTTTCTCTCTCTCTTCTCTCTCTCTTCTTCTCTCTATCTCTTCACTCTCTATCTCTCTCTTTCTTTCTATCTTTTTCCCTCCCTAACTTTCTCTATCCATCCCTCCATATCTCTTAACTACCTATTCTGTACTACGTCTGTCTCACTGGGATTCCCCCGTCTGGGTCTGAGTGTTATGTCTTAGATTGTGGTGGAAAAAGTCCTTGCCTGTCTCATTTCTGACAAAGTCTTTGTAATTTAAGTCGGTCGCATTCTGAGGAAACATAAGATAAAATAAAGAGCTAGTTATTTGTGTTATTATGTCACAATTTTTAGTGGGTAGCATCGACATTACGAGAACTATTATTATTAAACACTTTATTAGATAAGAAGACAAATAACTATTATAACAATGAAAAAAAAAATGGAAACAATATACTCGTAATATCTATCTCGTAATATCGCCACTGGTCGTTGCCCACTTTACAACAACCCCAATTTTCCTCACGAGGCTAGGGTAGGCCCCGACATCCAAATTACAGAGCCGGAAAAATTCCGACCTCGCCGGGATTCGAACCAGGGTCTCCTGGAGTGCAAGCCGAGCATGCTACCGCTAGGCCAAGTGGCTACTATTCTGAGGAAATAGTGAAGAAACTTTATAAACGAGCAAATAAAAAACTAACTTCGTCCTCGTAGCGTCGATGGCGCGTTAAAATCACCGAGCTTGGGATCACTGAAGTTAAGCAACGTCCAGCGATGTGAAGACTTGGTGATGCTAGCATTCCGGCCCAACCCAGCTACCCAAATGTGGGTAGCTGGTTTGTGAGTTTCCTGTGAATGAAGCTAAACATTCAATGTTTTGAATTTCCCTGAAGTCAAGCAACGTCCAGCGAGGTGAAGACTTCGTGTTGATTTTAACCTTTCAGTATATGTGGACAGTGGAGACAGTGTTATATGCATGTGATTTATGGTAATTAAGTCTTCGAGTTAGTACATTATTCCTCTCTCTCATCACTCTCTTTATTTCTCTCTCTCACTCTCTCTCTCTCTCTTACTCTTTCTCTTCCTATCTCTCTCTCTCTCTCTCTCCCCTCTTACCTCATATCCCCATTGACTCTTTCTCTTAATAATAATAATCTATTCATCTATCCTTTGTCAGGGAAATTATGCTAAACTTGAAGAGTCGCCCTGACATTGACGGATTGGATCCTCCTGAAGATATTTACAGAAATAGAGGGGGGAGAGGGGGAGAGGAAGAGGGAGGAAAGAGGAGAAAAGGGGAGAGGAAAGAGGAGGAGAGAAAAAAGATAATGAGAAAGTCCGAAGGAATTTACATAGGAAGCGAAAAAAGGAATTAACAAAGAGAGGGAGTGGAAGAGTAGGAGATGTGTAGGAGAAGGAAAATGAGAAGCAGGAAAAGTAGGAGAAAGAGAAGAAGAGTAGAAGTTGCGTAGGAGAAGGAGGAAGAGAAGTAGGAGATGTGTAGGCGAAGAAATAGGGGGAGAGGATGGGAGAGGAGAAAGCAGAGAGGAGAGAGGGGGAGAGGAGAGAAGAGGAGAGGAGAAAAGAGGAGAGGGGAGAGAAGGAGAGAAAAAAGATAATGAGAAAGTCCGAAGGAATTTACATAGGTAGCGAAAAAAGGAATTAACTAAAGAGAGGAAGAGTAAGAGATGTGGAGGAGAAGGAAAATGAGAAGCAGGAAGAGGAGGAGGAGGAGGAGGAGAAGGAGAAACAGAAAGAAAGGAAGAGTAAGAGATGTGTAGGAGAAGAAGGATAAGATATAGCAAAACACAAAGCAAAGAATATAGGGAAAAGAGAGAATGAGATAGAGAGAAAACATAGAGAATAGGAGAGGCAATAGAAAATAGCAACTGAAGAAGAGTAGGTATGGAAGAATGGAAAAATAAAAAGAAAAGTGATAAATAGAGATTTTATTCTTTATTTAATACAATAGAGAGAGAGAGAGAGAGAGAGAGAGAGAGAGAGAGAGAGTCCGTAAGAGAGAGAAAGAGAGTGGTAGTGAATGATATTGAGGGGAACAGAGAGATATAAAATGGGAGATGGAGAATGAGAGAATAACAAAAGAGAGAGAGAGAGATAATGAAGTATGAAGAATAGGTACCTAATTAGAATATTAAAACTAAAACAAAAGTGTCTAAAAAAAAGGTAGACTTTTGACGTTGATGGGGACAGGAAGGTTTATATATTAGAAATTTAAAATTGGAGGCGAGAAAATAATGTAAATGTTGATCATTATTATTAAAACACTAAGGCCCTAGTGCATAGTCAGACTTAATGGTCTCACAAACATTAATTGATCGATTAAGCTAAATGTTACATTAGAGTATAACGACTTTTCTAAAATAAGTGGTCATATACGATGTGGGTTTTACCCTCCATTTGCAGGAAACTCACAAACGTGCTACCAACTTAAACCTCACCCAGCCTGGGTTGGTCCGGAAATGCCAGCATCACGAAGTCTTCACTGCGCTGGACGTTGCTTCACTTCGGTGATTCTACGAGAACCGGTGTATTCAACGCGCCATCGACGCTGACGGATTAAGCTACCACTCGAGTGTTGAAACAAAATTTGAATTTGCGATGCCTAGTTAAAACAATAATTAATTAATTATAAGTCCTTCAATGTTATAGTCTGATCAACAATTCAACAACATTAAGTCTAAATACAGATTCAAACAGATGATTCTAGAATCTCGTTCGCAGCCATCTTTTTTTGTGTTCCAAGTCAATCATTATTATTATTATGATTCAACACTTCATTAGATATTAATGGACATGGAGATATTATGTACAATACAAATAATTATTCAATGAAAAAAATGGTAAAAATATATACAATAAAAATGAAAAAGAATAGAAAAATATATAGAAACATATATATCCTAACTAAAGGGCGGGGTTATTGCCTATGGCAATCTCTTCCACCCAACCCTTTGACGTTTCATAAAGTTCAATCAAGCTTCAGGGGACTCAAATCAAAAGCCTGGACTTGAGAAGTCTGTCTCGAACGTCTGGTAAAATCAGCTTGTCCACTCTGAGGAAATCAGCAGTGTTGCAAGCGGAGCAGATGCCTTTCAGTTTGTTCCGGTGAAAGTTGCCTCGTCCCCACCACTGCAGCCAGGAAATTCGGTCCGTCACATCGTGACACATTTGTGGACCAGGGTCCACCAGTTTGTTATGGCACACCAGAGCGACGCTTTCATCGCTTTTTGGTTCGTAGATGATTTTCCAGAAGATGTTTGGGATCGGGAGGGTGGTGTGGACAGGCGGGTCCTGATTCAAAACCAATTTGGTTCCTCCAAACCTCAGGTTCCCGTGAACTCCTGGAACGAATCAACGAGAAGATAAAAGGGGGACCGAATTATAAAAGATAAATTGGATGCATAGATTGGCGAACCAAGCAGAGAAAATAAGCATAGATTATACCTTCTTATACCTATCTAACATCAGATGACTGTCTCCAAGACAGGATATAGGTCTATTTATTGTATTCACCATTAAATTTTCATTTTGTGTTCTTTTTACATTTTATTATTTCTTTTTACTGTAACACTGGCTAACCAACATTCCTTAATGTATTATTAGATTAAGATTTACGATATTGGTACCGTCTTTGAGCATTAACCTTGCCTGGTGGTTGCCTTATATTTCTATTTATTTAATTACAATAATATCGCCTTATTTTTACTGCCCGGTTAGGACTATTAAGTCCCATTATTCCAGCAGTAAGCCCGAGACGTATTATTATGTGGTTGAAAACCACAAATGGGAGGATAACTTGTCAAGTCCCGGCTGGGTTTCGAACCCGCAACCTCTGGAACCTCTGTATCCACAGAGTGTCGCCTTTACCACTGAGCTACCGGGACAGGAATTATAAAATCCCACAAAAAACTACCGTTAAAAAAGGGCCAAGTTCCAGAACTCCTATCGAAAAAGGTTTCGCCAATGAATGCAGTGATATCTTGTTTGCGGCCAAGTTATCTTGGTACTAAACTATTTCTTTTATTAAAACCCGTTTTCTGAGTTCCTCATTTTGTATGTTTTTAACTGCAAACTATCCTCTAACTTGGCCAACTTCGCTCCTTGTGATGGTTATATTGTTATTCTGTACCTATACATATAGTCGTAATATTCCATACAACCGATGGCATAAAAGTGGCCAAGTTAGAGGATGGTTTGCAGTTAAAAACATATGTACTACTGGCTAACCAACTCGACGCTGGCTAACCAACATTCCTTAATGTATTATTAGATTAAGATTCACGATATTGGTACTGTCTTTGAGCATTAACCTTGCCTGGTGGTTGCCTTCCATTAAAGAGTCTTTGTATTTATTTTTTTACAGTAATATCGCATTATTTATACTGCCCGGTTAGGACTATTAAGTCCCATTATTCCAGCAGTAAGCCCGAGACGTATTATTATGTGGTAAAAACCACAAATGGGAGCATAACTTGTCATGTCTTGGCTGGGTTTCGTTCCCCCCGACCTCTGGAACCTCTGGATTCACAGAGTGTCGCTTTTACCACTGAGCTACCGGGACAATTATGATTATAATAGACTAATAGTATTGAAGAGGTGCAGAATTCAACTGTCACATTGTCTTAACTGTTTAGAAAAAGAGAGAAAGGGAGGGAGAGAGACAGAAGAATATAAAGGTAGGAGGTAGGAGAGACAGACAAGGGAGGTAAAAAGAGAGAGAGATAAAGAGATGAGAGGAAAGAGAGTGAGAGAGAGGGAAAGGTAGGGGGAGAAAGAGAGAGTGAGAAAGAGGGTGGGAGAGAGAGAGGGGATAATAGAGATAAAGACGAAGGAAGACAGAGATAGATAGAAAGAGGGAGACAGAGAGAGAGAGAGAAAGACTGGCCCTACCGCAAACGAAAAGGTGGTCAAGGTAGCCACCATGGGGTTCGGTGGAAGAGAAAGCCACAGGCTTTAACCTCGCCCCTTGGTTCACTACATATTCTATTTTTTTTTTAGCATGTCCTATTTTGTTGAATGTATGTAGTTGACCAATAAAGAGTTAAATAATAATAATAATAATAATAATAATAATAATAAGGTACCTGAGTAAACGTGAAGTGGTCCTCTCGTTATCGCCAGGTTCCGGATTTCTTGCTCCATCATCATGAAATTGCCGCCGTTGAGAAGCGCCCATTGAGGGGCCGCATTCACGTGGAAAAACGAGGCCGCCTGTTCGGCCCGGTACACGAAATCGCCTTTGGGGGCCAGGTGGCCTCGGGTGAAAGATTGCTTTCCATGATGAGTGAGGGTGCCGTAGGCGGTGGAACTCAGTTGGGCCGCCAGGCAGGCTTGCTGGTTCACCTCCGAGTAGTATTTGGTCAGGCTTTGCATGTGTGGGAACACTGCAGCCGCTATGAGGATAGAAGATTTTTACTGTATACACCCGGCCTTGATATCCACGGCTTTCACAGTGTCGCTATAACATAGACCGCGCGAATATCATATCAATGATATCAATGAGATTTACAGTGCTAAAATTATAGAAATAGTTCTCTTAAATCCAGATTTCTCTTATATCTAGGTTTTACTATATTAGGTGGCTAGAAGTGTTCCTCTTTTTATCACTCGCTAGAGGTCCTTAAATAGATATGGTACCAGTAATGTTAGACCAAAATAAAAACCAAAAAGCATTGGCTACCAGTTTGGCGTTAGGAAGGGCATCCAACCGTAAAATTTGGAAGTATGAGTGCCAGAACCAACCAACCTCAACCATAATGAAAAGGTTGACCATAGCCGATCGCGAGTAGACTTGGGAAAATGCAAAGAGCAACAATCAAATAAATTTTAGGACTTGTGAAAAAAAGCAGTTACTGTTCTGTCGCTAAAGTAAAGCAATGTCCAGCGATGGGTGACTATTCAAATGTGAACCCTCGTGATGCTGACTTTTCCCTGCCACACCGAGGCTGGGTGAGGTTAATGTGAGTAGTTGGTTTGTGTGTTTCCAGTGAATGGAGGGTAAACTCTCTATTGTGATACAGTTGAGAGCGATATTTAAAAAATGCCACCATCCATAGATTCGGTACTTATTTACTTACTTTCCGTGCCCATGTGTGATGTCATGGTGGTGGAAGGATTGATATGGGTGAACCCTTTGGACGCCCAGAACCAGTGTTCTGGGTTCCTTCCGTGTCCAGTGTGTAGTGTATGGTGTAAGTGCAGTGTGTTGAAATAATGCACTTAAAACAGAATTTTGTTAAAATATTTCTAAAATTTAGAGAACTTCTAATTTTGATGTTGCCTGCTAGGTGACGATTCGGTACTGATTTGGTACTTCATCATAGGGTGGCGTCATCGTGAACGATGGTAGCCAGACAGTGGAGGAATGACTCAGCAGTTGTACCACTGTCTTTACAAGGAGGCTAATAATTGACAAGGGCCCCCAGAACCAAACCAACGCTGGTCTACTCCCTGTTTATAGTCCCCCAGCTTTGTGGTACTTACGCGCAGCAAAACCGTTGTTCATGCCATGAGTATAAGCTTGCTTGTGATGTAAGGAGCTTTGAATTACATGGACTGCATATAAACCCAACACCATGTACGGATTTGTGTCGTCCACACAGACATCATACAGGTTGGTCCAAATGTCGGTGTTTCGGGGGTTCCAGAACCCAACTCTGTAGAATTTCAAGTGTCCGTGGCAGCCTATGGTGGATTTCCGAATGGTGGCTCGGGGTAGTTTGTCGCAGTTATACTCCGGATCATACAGGGTATGGCCCAAGTATTGCATTTTCCCTTTGGAACATTTGATGATAGCAAGTTTTGGTGGTGAATTTTTGATAGCTGCAATAGAAAATATTAGATATAATGAGAAAAAATCATGTCCCAGGTTGTAAGACTACGAAACTACTCATTTTTCCTCACGAGGTATGAGTGGACCCCGAACATCCAAGTACAGAGCAGAAAAATTCCTGCCCCGCTGGGGATCGAACCCAGGTCACCATGCGTGCAATGCCTAGCGCGTAACTCACTCTGCCACGGGTAAGGAGTGCATAGGTAAGTCATTTTTTCTAGGTTACTTACGTCCTGAGTATCGCAAACTGCTCAGAAAGTTGTCCTGCGAACAGACGAGCATCAATTCGTCTTTGTTCTTCAGCGTGATCCTTCCCTCCGAATTGGGATACACGAGTGTGTTGTACCTGGGATCCACTAGCCATGCGTGGTTCCATGGAAGACTGTTGATGTCAATTGAACAACCCAGGTCATCTAGGATGAAATAAAACCCCTGTCATTCTAGGTCATCTAGGATGAAAAAAAAACCCTGTCATTCTAGGTCATCTAGGATGAAAAAAAAGTCATGCCACAAACTCTAACTAGACCTGATCCAAGAAATTTACCAAGGAGGCAAGTACCCAAAATAACCATTTTTATGATAGTTCACACAGTAAAATCTCCAGGATTATCTAGTTTACCTACCTGTATTGAATGAAAACATAGAAATAATGAATTTGATCTTGTTAGAAAAGATTGTATGAATGGCCAGATTATATGTTTACTTGTTTTAATTGGCCTTTTGTAAAAATCAATTTTGATTTAAAAAATAAAATATTTTCATTCAAACTCTCAAGAACACCACAACACAACAAAATTCAGAGTACACCCAATATTAAATTATAGTGCAACATTCACATTCTTTTGGACAAAATCTAAATCTTAGTACCTACACAAATACTACCCAAAATCCTTGTGATGCAGACACTCACTTTCAAAATTCTCCTTGCTGATAAATTCTTCATGCTGATCAAAATTCTCCTTGCTGATGTTACAAATTCTTCGTGCTGATCAAAATTCCCTTGCTGATGTTACACCAAATTCTTTCGTGCTGAATTACAAATTCTCCTTGCCTGATGTTACAAATTTCAAATTCTACTTGCTGGTCTTACAAATTCAAAATTCTCCTTGCTGATGTTACCAATTCAAAATTCTTCGTGCTGATCAAAATTCTCCTTGCTGATGTTACAAATTCAAAATTCTCCTTGCTGATGTTGCAAATTCAAAATTCTACTTGCTGATCAAAATTCTCCTTGCTGATGTTTCAAATTCAAAATTCTTCGTGCTGATCAAAATTCTCTTTCTGATGTTACAAATTCAAAATTCTACTTGCTGATGTTACAAATTCTTCGTGTTGATCAAAATTCTCCTTGCTGATGTTACAAATTCAAAATACTACTTGCTGAACAAAATTCTCCTTGCTGATGTTTCAAATTCAAAATTCTTCGTGCTGATCAAAATTCTCTTTCTGATGTTACAAATTCAAAATTCTACTTGCTGATGTTACAAATTCTTCGTGTTGATCAAAATTCTCCTTGCTGATGTTACAAATTCAAAATTCTTCGTGCTGATCAAAATTCTCTTGCTGATGTTACAAATTCAAAATTCTACTTGCTGATGTTACAAATTCTTCGTGCTGATCAAAATTCTACTTGCTGATGTTACAAATTCAAAATTCTTCGTGCTGATCAAAATTCTTCTTGCTAATGTTACAAATTCAAAATTCTACGTGCTGATCAAAATTCTTCTTGCTGATGTTACAAATTCAAAATTCTACTTGCTGGTGTTACGAATTCTTCGTGTTGATCAAAATTCTACTTGCTGATGTTACAAATTCAAAATTCTTCGTGCTGATCAAAATTCTTCTTGCTGATGTTACAAATTCAAATTCTCCTTGCTGATGTTCACAAAATTCAAAATTCTCCTTGCTGATGTTATCAAAATTCTCTTGCTGATGTTACAAAAAATTCTACGTGCTGATCAAAATTCTTCTTGCTGATGTTACAAATTCTTTCGTGTTGATCAAAATTCTCCTTGCTGATGTTACAAATTATTCGTGCTGGTCAAAATTCTCCTTGCTGATGTTACAAATTCTTCGTGGTAATCAAAATTCTCCTTGCTGAAATTACAAATTATTCGTGCTAATCAAAATTCTCCTTGCTGATGTTACAAATTCTTCGTGCTGATCAAAATTCTCTTTGCTGATGTTCAAAAATCTTTGTGGCAATGACACTGAGTTTCAAAATTGCTGTCAAAAAAATAATAAAAAATATAAAAAAAAAACACAAAAGAAGAACCTTCACTACATCTTAATCAAAATTCTCAGGAACAAAGAATTCATGAAAGAGAATGTGAAAAAAAAGAAAAAGAAAAAAAAAGGACACACTTAATCAAAATTCTCAGGTAAAAGAATTCATGAAAGAGAATGTGAAAAAAAGAAAAAAAAAAAAAACGGACACACTTTATCACATCTTAATCAAAATTCCCAGGAACAAAGAATTCATGAAAGAGTATGTGAAGAAATTAATGCAGAAGAAAATGAAAATAGTTAAAAAAAAATATAAAAAAATTAAAAAAAGAAAACAAAAAATTAAAGAAAACAAAAAATTAAAAAAAAACAAAAATTTAAAAGAAAAAACAAAAAATTAAAAAAACAAAAAACAAAAATTAAAAAAAAACAAAAAATTTAAAAAAAAACAAAAAATTAAAAAAACAAAAAACAAAAATTAAAAAAAAACAAACAAAAAATTATAGTAACACAAGAAACATCATCAGCACAACTCTCTACATCAAAATTAACAGCAACCAAGATATGTATGTCAAAGAAGACTTGACAAAGATCCCAGCAACCGAAACATCATTCCAGATCCCTACCCACTCTGGTGGAAAAGTGATGGGAAGCTATCTACTCTTGGACGCATGCCTTTCCAGTATTCCCGTCCTACTCTACCTGATGACATCTCTGGTGGAAAAGTGATGGGAAGCTATCTACTCTCGGACGCATGCCTTTCCAGTATTCCCACCCCACTCTACCTGATGACATCTCTGGTGGAAAAGTGATGGGAAGCTATCTACTCTTGGACGCATGCCTTTCCAGTATTCCCACCCTACTCTACCTGATGACATCTCTGGTGGAAAAGTGATGGGAAGCTATCTACTCTTGGACGCATGCCTTTCCAGTATTCCCACCCCTACTCTACCTGATGACATCTCTGGTGGAAAAGTGATGGGAAGCTAACTACTCCTGGACGCATGCCTTTCCAGTACTCCCACCCCACTCTACCTGATGACATCTCTGGTGGAAAAGTGATGGGAAGCTATCTACTCTTGGACGCATGCCTTTCCAGTATTCCCACCCTACTCTACCTGATGACATATCTGGTGGAAAAGTGATGGGAAGCTATCTACTCTTGGACGCATGCCTTTCCAGTATTCCCACCCTACTCTACCTGATGACATCTCTGGTGGAAAAGTGATGGGAAGCTATCAACTTCTGGACGCATGCCTTTCCAGTATTCCCAACCTACTCTACCTGATGAAAATCTCTGGTGAAAAAGTGATGGGAAGCGATCAACTCTGATCCATGCTCTACCAGTATTCCCACCCCACTCCAACCTGATGAATCTCTGGTGGAAAAGTGATGGGAAGCTATCTACTCTTGGACGCATGCCTTTCCAGTATTCCCACCCCACTCTACCTGATGACATCTCTGGTGGAAAAGTAATGGGAAGCTATCTACTCTTGGACGCATGCCTTTCCAGTATTCCCACCCTACTCTACCTGATGACATATCTGGTGGAAAAGTGATGGGAAGCTATCAACTCCTGGACGCATGCCTTTCCAGTATTCCCACCCTACTCTACCTAATGACATCTCTGTGGAAAAGTGATGGGAAGCTATCTACTCTTGGACGCATGCCTTTCCAGTATTCCACCCCTACTCTACCTGATGACATCTCTGGTGGAAAAGTGATGGGAAGCTATCAACTCCTGGACGCATGCCATTCCAGTATTCCCACCCCACTCTACCTGATGAAATGTGAAGTCAAGAAAATAATGGCGTACCCAGCCCGAAGATTCTAAACCTTGTTAAAATCAATAACTCCTAAGAACCATTGTCCCAATGCCGGCAGATTCGTCCCAATGCCGGCAGATTCTTTGGCTCGTGATTGACATTTAATATAACATCCTGGGTACAGAAAGCTTCGTGTTTTTATTGCTCCTAAACAGATTTAAAGCCCTATTTTTTATTTTATTATCCTATAATAAGGAAAGTATTGTATTTTTTTATTTATTTTTTACTAAGGACTAATTGATGAACTCTAAGTGAGTAGAGCATTTTTTGAACATGTTGTTTACATTTGACATCCTAATGTGATTGTTACAAATTATTAATTTGTTATATATTTTATACTATATGTTTTATATAATGTTATAATATAATACTACATAAAAAAGAAATGCTAATTTGTTAGTAGGTAATTAAAAAAATATATACGTATTTTTTAAATTATTCTGTAATGTTCCCTTGATAATGTGTATGAAATATACGAAACTCGAGTTGGGAAAAAAAATTGAAAGTGTTTGGGCGGAACGATCTGCCACAGCAGAGTTAAAGCGCCTTACAGGAAAAAAAAAGTGAAGGTGAGCCAGCGTCAATGACACGTTGAATACACCAGTTCTCGTTCTATCACTGAAGATAAGCAACGCCCAGAAAGGTTTAGAACTTTGATGTGTTACCATTCAAATATGAATTATCGCGTTGCTCACTATTCCCGGCCCCAATGAGGCTGGGTGAGGTTGATTTGAGTAGCAGGTTTGTGAGACTTCGGCGAATAGAGGATAAAACCCCCGTCGTGATGTAACTATGCAGTTGAAAGTGACGTTAAACCAAAAAAATGAAGGTGCGTCTCTCGGACAGCTGTAATGAGCAGTAGGACGTTGGGGGGGATAACAGTTTATAATAATACTCTTTAGTGAAAGGTAACCACTAGGCAAGGATAATACTCAATGCCTATTTTTATTATTAAAAATCCTTTATTGGATAGTAAGACATACATATGTACAGTACAGAAAATGATTAGGGTCAAGGGGGGTATTTACGAACAGGGGGTAATTACGAACAGTGGTCATTGTACCTAAACAGGATAAGATATTTCGAATCTGGTGGTTGAATACTATTATTTTGAATTGTTTTTACAGGTTGAACATGAGTTTTCGATAGTATTTATTTTCAGTTGTAGTTAGTAAGCTAGTGAAAATAGATCTATCAAAAAAATTGAATTTTGAAGTTTTTGATTTTTTTAAAACAATTTTTTAGGTAAGTGTTACTTGAATTTTTATCATTATTTTACTTTTAATTATTGATAAGCATGTTTTTGGTTATTATTTTACAAAAATAATTGTTTTAACCATTTTTTAAGTTATAGTTTTTGGGTGTTCTTAATTACCCCCGCATTTTTTTGCTATGGGGTAGTTACGAACGCATATTTTGGGTGTTTGTTTTACCCTATAACTTTTTTTGTATATATCAAAACACTCAGAATGCCCCGGAACTACAAGATGAAGAAACCACCTCCTTTGTATACAGAAGCACAAATGATATATGCTATCGTATTAGATGTTTTTAATGGCAACCTGGCTGTCAGAAGAGCAACGGCAGTGTTTTGAGATTCCGCAAACCAAAGTAGAATTTTCCAAACGTAAGGCTCAAAATCCTGAAATACTGGGAGGTTGTAAGAAGTACCAAGATATTAGTACCCTAATGTATTGGACCCAATGAAGGTATTTTGTGTACTTGAACATAGCAAAAGAAAGGAAGAAAAAAAAAAACGAAAACAAATATAAGTAATAAATAAATAATAAATACCCGGTGTACGGGAGTATATTTACGGGAATAGCCCTATTTACAATGTCAACAATAAAAATGTCAATACATACAAAGATTAAAATAAAATAATGTTAAAAAGTATAGGGGGAACAGTTTCAAAAAAGAAGAAAAAAATGAAGGTAGAAGAAGACAAATCTGAGATTGACAATGACCTAGAAAACTATATTGATAAGACCAAAATCTGTAAAAAAAAAAAAAAAAAAAAAAAAAAAAAAAAAAAAATATATAAAACACCTTTCAAAAGCTCTCATAATTAACTATTACTATTATTATGCTTTTATTACCAGCCTCCGTGGCGTAACGGTTGTGACTACTGCCCGTAGTCCAGAGATCCTTAGTTCGATTCCCGGTTGGAGCAGACTTTTCGCGCAGAAAATTCTGTCCCCTCCGAACATGTGAGGCTGGCGATTCCGGCACCACCCAGGCTGGCTGAGGTCAATGTGGGTAGCTGGTACGATTCTCAGCGAATGGAGGGTGAAACCCCCGTCCTGTCTACCTCAAGTCAGGATGTTAAAACCAAATAGAATCAATGGACATGAAAGGAGCCTAGACATTGGATCTGGGCGTCCATATAATCCTCTCACCACCGTGATTTAGGTATCTATACCTATCTCACGGACACGAAATTATTATTATTACTATTATTTGCAAGATAGAGATACCCTATTTGATAAGAGCTGACTACCTTCGTGGTTAGGATTCAAACCACTATCCTGTGTGTCCATAAACTTTGCATATTGTCATACAGGTGGCTAAAGACACAAAGTACAATTTTAGTGTATTATTCGTACATAAAAAGCACATATTGCCATTAAAAAGTTCATTTTTAATATTGTATAATGTGTTCGCATTTACCCCCGTCAGGCGGGGGTAAAGGCGAACAGGCGGGGGTAAATAAGAACACCATTAAACAGATACTACAGTATGCACAAAACTATTTATAATGCACCATTAGAATGCTAAATAAGTCTATATACCAAAAAAATCACAAGACATGGATTTTACAAAAGCAACTCAGGGTTACAGATATGTTCATAAAGTGTGGCTCAAAATCGTTCGTAATTACCCCCCTTGACCCTACAAAAATTTAAAAAAAAAAAAAAAAAAAAAAAAAAAAAAAAAAAAAAAAAATGGAAACATTATAAACAATAAATTGGGAAAAAAATAGATAAATATAATTATACACACTAATAACAGTTTGGGGCAATAACAGTTTATAATAATACTCTTTAGTGAAAGGTAACCACTAGGCGAGGTTAATACTCAATGCCTATTTTTATTTTTATTATTAAAAATCCTTTATTGGATAATAAAACATACGTACATTATGTACAGTACAGAAAATGATTACAAAAATTAAAAAAAAACAATAAATTGGAAAAAAAATAGATAAATATATACACACATAATGTCCTAATGAAAGGGTGGGGTCATTGCCTATTGCCTGTCTACCTCAAGTCAGGACGTTAAAACCAAATTAAATCAATGGACATGAAAGGAGTCTAGACATTGAATCTGGGCGTCCATATGATCCTCTCACCACCGTGATTTAGGTATCAATACCTATCTCACGGACACGGAATTATTATTATTATTGCCTATGGCAATCTCTTCCACCCAACCCTTACTCAGCCATGGTGATAAAATACCTACCTAGACTGGATGAAGAGGAGGTGGATCCATAGTGGTTGTAGCCAGGCTGGGAGTTGAAAGCTTGCGGCAACGCTGACATCATCCGGGACCTGACCTTTGTCCCTTTCTTCTGCCTGGTAGTCCAGCAAGCATGCTCTGGAATAAGGAAAACAATCGGAAAACCGGGGAGAAGTTAAGGTTTACAGTTCACAGAACCACTCGTAATAATACTCTTTAATGGAAGGTAACCACCAGGCGAAGTTAATGCTCAAAGCATTTTCTACCACCTACCTAACCCTCAGGGTCTTATTATTATGTGGTCACAAACTCAAATAAATAAGGAAAAATGCATGCAATGGGTGGAATTCAAACCAACGGATCACTAAGCTAACTGGATACATACCTGAAAGTTGGTGAAAGATGACTGATAGACAAAACACTACGGGGACAGGGTTGAAATCCAGCATCGTTTTGTCTACTCCGCTAACAGCTTGTTAGAAAAAAGTCTTTACCGATCTCAGTAGCTTCCGACCCAACCCAGGCTGGGTGAGCTTGTGAGTTTCCTGCGAATGGAGGGTAACACCTCCGTCGTGATATGACCATGCAGTTGAAAGCGACGGAAAACCCAATTTTCAAAATAACTAACTTCTTTTAGCTTGATCGATAAGACGGCGGATCGATAAGACGGCGTAATCTCGAGGTCGGTGGTTCAAGTCCCGGTTTCGGCGAAGATTTGGTAGAGCGATTTAGAGTAATTGTGACATCACGAAAGTGACACAATATGATAACTTTTTTTAAAAAAGTCTTTGGATTTTAGTAAGTAAATATAACGTTATTTTTTTATTATCACTCGAAGCGAGACTTCATAACTTTTAAAAAATACAAGAACATTTTAATCATAAAAGGGTTGGGTGGAAGAGATTGCCAAAGGCAATAACCCCGCCCTTTAGTAAGGATATATTATTATGTATATATTTATTAAATTATTTTTTCTTTATTTTTTTCTCTTTTCACCTCTCTTATATTGTATATTAATGTGTAATTATCTCTGTTAGAATAGAATAGAATATAGAATAGAATATACCTTGTTTATACTGCCGAGGTAAGACTGAAAAGTCCCTTTACTCCAGCAGTCAAACAGGTCTTATATATTTTATGGGATAAATATTTTACATATTAATATATATATAAAAAAAAAAACATGTTTATTTTTTTTTAAAAAAAAGCTGAAAAGGTAAAAAAAAAAAAAAAAAAAAAATTAAATTACAAAATTACAAAAAATTGAAGAAAAATAATGTTGGTACACACACATACGCACACACACACACACACACTCACTCTCACACACACACACACACACATACACACATATATACACACACACACACACACATACACACACACACATATACCCACACACAAACACACACGTCACACCCTATGATGTATAAGGAATAGAAAGGAGATAAGGAGAAAAGGAAGGAAAGAAGACTTTAGGATCTGGCGAACAGGCCTTTGCTGACTGCTTCAATAAGGGAGATTTTAAATGAGTAGAAGGATAAAGAGTTTAAAATTGAAAAGGGTAAGGCATTCCAGAGATCTATAGATGTGATGAAAAAGGATTTGGCATAGGATTCAGTGTTGTGAGGAGGCTTATGGAGGAGAAGTTCATGAGATCGTGTCTGCCTGGAACTAACAGAGGATCGAAATATATAATTTTGATAAAGATAAGGAGGACATTCAGTAACAAGAATTTTAAAAAGGACGGAGAGAGTTAGGATTTTTCTCCTATCTTCTACTCTGAGCAGTTGGGCCCTGTTCAAGAATGGGGTTATATGTTCCCATCGCTTCACTTTGAATATAAATCGTACACAGGAATTTTGAGCCCTTTGTAGCTTAGTTGATTGTACTAAGGTTAAATTGTGAAGTAATGGTGCACAGTATTCAAAAATTGGGAGGATGTACGATTTTACAAGGAGCTTTCTAGAATTTTGAGTGGTAAAGTTTTTTATACGCCTAAGTGTCCATAGGGCCGCAAACACCTTTTTTCGAATTTTGGCCACTTCGTCAACCCAACTAAGTGATTTATCAAATATTATACCCAAATTTCTGGCAGTATCAACGATCTCAACCACGTTACCGTCTACCTCAATGTTTGGAATGGGGGTCAATATAGTGCGACGAATTCCAGGACTACAGATAAGCATAGCTTTTGTTTTTAGAGGATTAATGCGAAGACAGTTTTTTTCAACCCAGAGTACAAGATGATGGATCTCAGTGTTAACAGTAGATACTGTTTGACTGAGATCTGTTACTGAAGAAGATAGGTAGACCTGGAGATCGTCGGCGTAAAGATGATAGTTACACATAGTAAAACAGCTAGAAATGTCGTTAATAAAGAGTGAAGAGGAGAGGGCCTAGTACAGAGCCTTGTGGGACTCCAGAGAGGACTGGTTTCCACTCAGATCTGCTGCCCTCTAACCCCAGCACACATTGCTTTCGACCTGTGAGATAAGATTCAAACCATCTAATTACGTCTTCACAGAATCCAAAGGATGGTAATTTTGACAGTAGGATTTTGTGAGAGACGAGATCAAATGCTTTACTGAAGTCAAAAAGTATCAAAATGGATGCCATTTTATTATCCATAGCAGCTTGAAGATCATCAGAAACTTTCAATAAAGCAGAACACGTACTATGACCAGTGCGAAACCCGGATTGAAATGTATTGAAAAGATTGTATTTATTGAGATGCAGTGTAATCTGTTGACATACCATACGTTCCAGTACCTTAGATAACGAGCATAGAAGATTTATAGGACGGTAATCCGATGCACTAGAAGGTGTTTTAACTTTTGGTGTGGGTCGGATGAGCGACCGTTTCCATATTTCGGGAAAAGTCCCTGTACTGAGAGAAACATTGAAAATATGAAGTATTACTGGAGCTACAATATCCAGCATTCTATGGAGAAAACTGAGAGGAATTTGGTCATAGCCCATTGATGATGGATGTCCTTTTTTCAGACATTTGTGAAGTTGAGTGAGTGATAGTTCTTGAAATTCAAATTTGACCCCTTCAGGTGCTAGTAGGGTTAAATAATGTGAAGAAGTAGCACTAATAAGAGACTGGGATGGTTGAGGTAATGATGAAAATGACTCCACAAGTTCATCAGGATCGATAAGAATGTCACATTCCTTGGATATGGGTTTGATCTTCTTCACATTTTTATGAAATTCTTGTTGGGATAGGGTAGGTGGAAAAAGAGAGTGAGCATAACGTAGTTTAGCATTTCGAATCATCTGCTTAGCCTTGTTACGAATAACGGTGTATTGTAGAAAGGTAGCAGATGATTTCTTTTGCACAAACTTGCGTCTGGCTCTGTCCCGACGATTGAGCATGTTTTTAATCTCAGGGCACATCCAGGGAGCTGGCCGCTGTTTAGCAAGGAATGTGTTAAACGGCGCATGCTTATCAAAGAGAGAGATCACCAGATTATTAAAAATTGAGATTTTGGAGTCAATATCAGAAGTTGAGTAAACTGAATTCCAGTCTGCAGCAACAGAATCTTGATAAAATAAATCAGAATTAAAGTTTCTGAAGTTACGACACGTAATAAGTTTGGGGCGTGGCCTAGAGGAATACAGATTGAAAACTAAGTAGAGTAGATCATGATCTGAGCTGCCGACTGGAAGTTTACCGTGAGTGAGAACACTTCTCTTGTCACCTACCACCATGAGGTCCAAGAGAGAGTGAGAAGTACCTGAATGATAAGTAGTGTCCGTGGGAAGAATGTGGAGGTTAAGAGAACAGAAACGGTCCCGAAGTTGGACACTGGAAGAGGTGGTGGAAGAAAGATCAACATTAAAGTCACCTAAAATAAAGCTATGATGGTAGTTGGGAAGAAAAAATTCCAACACTTCTTCAAACTGATCCAAAGAACCAACTCGTGGTGGGTGGTAAACTGCTGCAACAAGTATTTTGGATGAATCAACTAATACCTCTAATATTATATATTCTGCTGTGGCGGAGTATTGCGGGGACGAAGAAGCTAGAACCGTATAAGAGAATGAACTATTAAGGTAGACGGCAACTCCCCCACCCCTCCTACCTACCCGGTCATTTCTAATTACCCGGTAGCCCAGAATTGAGACTCTGTTGTATATATTTCCAATTAATAAAGTGTTAAATAATAATAATAATAATAAAATTCAGTCTTATTTATTTATTTACACTTTATTAATGGGACATATTATATTATACAACACAAATAATTACAAATTAAAATACAATATAATAGAAAGAAAAAAATATAAAGAAAAAAATAAATAAATATATACATAATATACGTCCTAACTAAAGGGCGGGGTTATTGCCCTAGGCAATCTCTTCCACCCAACCCTTCAATGAATGAGAGCCCATCTCCGTCATCAAAACCATACAAGGTTAGCTTGAATCTCGTACCTCGTACTCTTACTGATTCAGTTATCATAACATTATTTTGTGTTTACATCATATCATCACAACTACTCAAACTCGCTTTACTATTACTTCCGAGAAATTTCTAATATTAGAAATCGGAAGTATTGTGTTCGTTTTTGTAAAAAAAAATATTTTTTTGCTCCGATTTCAATTTTTTTCATATTTCTGGACGTTTCATAACCTACTGAGTAAATTTGGTTTTGTGTCCGTCTGTCGGTCTGTCGGTCTGTCTGTCTGTCTGTCGGTCTGTATAAACGATTCCTTGTAACGCGCAAATCTCGGAAACTACTCGACCGATTTTGATGAAATTTTGCACACATCTAGGAGACATTCTGTAGATGGTCCCATTTTAAATTCATCGAATTCATACCAGCGGTTCTGGGTGAAAGAGACCATGCGCCTGACCACTAACTTTTTACTTAAACGCTTATATCTCGTGAACGGTACACCCGATTTCAATGAAATTTTGTAAGAATATACATATTATTGTTTGACATAGGTTATTTATATTTATTTTTAAATTAATTATAATTTGACTCTGATATTTAAGAAAATCCGAAATTTTGCACAAAAAAGTAAAAAAATAAGGACCACGACTTGCCGATACAGAATTTTTTGTGGAATTCAGATTGTAGAAAAAACAATATTCTACCATATAAAACAAATTTGAAAAAAATCGGTTGAGCCGTTTTGGAGATACAAGTAATTTTCTATAAAATCTCAAAATCGGCACGTGTTTACAATGTGAAGTTATCACGAGGAAGTATTGTGTCCATAATTGGCAGTGTTTTTTTTTTTAATTATCTCGGGACTTGAACCACCGACCACCAGGTTCGATCAAGCTACTGAGGTCGGTTACTTTACACAGGCCATCGTCCAAAGAGTCAATGCGGCGGCCAGACTTGGTACATTGCCTGTCAACCTAGGGTTCGATGAGGCTTTTGTACTGTGATTTAAATAAAATAAACGATTTTTTATTTGGTAAAAAAAAAAAAAAAAAAAAAAAAAAAAAAAAAACAAACAAAAAAAATCTTTACAGATAGGGGAGTCACTGTCAACAGATTTCCTGATAAATTTTATTACATATTTATGTCTTCTCACTTTGAGATGTGTAATAAAGCCGTACGATAAATAAATAAAATTCAGTTATTAATAAATAAAAGATATACAGATCACTGACAACAACTTTTGGATTTGTTCGATCATCACACATATTAGTTACCCTTTGTACTACACAAACATGGTATGCTATAACAATAGGTATGAGATGGCATGAGACGCAACAATTATTAGAAACATTTGGCATGGAAGAAAAAAATAACAATGAAAATGTTGCAATGGACACAGAATAAAAAAGTTGTTGTCTGTGATCTGTATCAGCATGGTACAAAAACTAAAATAAATTTTTGTTACTGACTCATACCTCATGAGGAAAAATAAGAAGTTATTTGCATGAGTTGCTGTCGTAGCCAGCTTTCCAATATGTATAATAATAATACTCTTTAGTGGAAGGTAACCAGGCGAGGTTAATGAATGCTCAAAGCATTTTCTACCGCCTAACCCTCAGAGTCTTGTTATTACCTATGTGGTCACAAACTCAAATTAATGAGGAAAAATTCATGCACTGGGTGGGATTCGAACCAACGGATCCCTACGTGGAAGAGATTGCCAAAGATTTTTTCTTAATTTTTTTTCTTCTCGTTTTACTTCTTCTTATATTGTACGAGTATATTAATTTGTAATTATCTGTCTTGTACAGCCTATATTGTATATCCTTAATAGTGTAAATAATAATAATAATAATAATACGCTACCTGAGCCGTATTTTTCTTTCTAACCAAAGTGGATTCAACTGGAATAAAATGAACGACTGGAAGAAAGACATTTTTCTTTTGGAAGAGGAAAAATCTTCTTTCCAGTTTGGTTAACCAAAATGGATTTAGAAAATTCTTGCTTCCAGTTCTTTTAAAGGTTGTAAATTGTTTATCTATAAAAGTACCGAAATGCATTTTTCTTTCACGAATAGTGGCGAAGTTAAGCTGGAAATATTTGGAATAAAATTGAAATATTTGGAAATACCGAATCTGGAAAAAAAAATATCCAAAAGAAAAGTACCCCTCTGGATTACCAGACTAGCGCGTTAATCACTTAATTGACTACCAGACTACCACTTTCTACAGCTAGGGGGAGTGATGGTCTGCAGGCAAATTTAGTTGGCTCGTCTCGAACCACATAGATATTTCTGATTGTGCGATCAATTTTTGTTTTTTTCGGCTTAGTTCTCACACTTCTTCTTCCTCATTTTACGGGTGCATGCCCTTCCTAACGTTTTTGTCTTTTGACCTGACAAGGCTGGCACCGCATCCATTTAACACCCCCTGCGGGTGATAGAAAGAGGACCACTCACAGGAACTAATACTGCCGAACCTCGATATATGAGAACGATTTCCATAAATTTACCTCTTTAAATAGAAAATATTTTTTTCTGATCTGTACTTGGATGTTCGTAGTCCACTAGCGTGACATTTTTGCAATAAAAATTGCACTTTCTGAAATTCATGTAAAACTCTTTGCTGGCTGAAAGTACATGAAATGCATGGGAACTATGTTTTCCATTCCTTGCACTCTGCCGCGCTGTCTCTTTCTTTGTATAGACGTTCTTCACACCTCGGTCGAGGTGTTTGATTCATGAAATGTAGGAGAATAACTCAACTTTGTTTGTATAGATAACCTGACCTAAGTATTGACGGCAGACTTGAAACCGGAGGTCCCCGCGCTTGATTTAGGGCCGACATAATAGTTGTATTCAATGGCTAAATTTGTTTGTAAGGAACACCTTCCGGCACGCTCGTGTTGACCCAGCACCTAAATGAAAAGTATTGTGTCACTTCTTCTCGTCCATCCAAAGAGAGGCATACTACGGGATGCTACAACACAGACCAGAAGCATCTACACTTCTACAGTAGCTCCTGTTTTATGGAGATTGTTTTAACACTTAGACGACCGCGTGTACCACCGGTGGTACACGCGTGTCTGTGCGGAATGGACCGGGTGTACCACCCGTGGTACACAAATGCACTACGTCTAAACATCGCCGGTCCCACGGGAGAATTCACTAAAAACCATGCCGGTCGTCTAAGTGTTAAAGTAGAGATTGCCAGAGGCAATAACCCCGCCCTTTAGTTAGGTATTATGTAAATCTTTATTTATTTTTTCTTCACTTTATTCTCGTTTTCTTTCTTCTTGTATTGTATATTAATTTGTAATTATCTGTGTTGTAAATATTTATGTCCATATTAATAAAGTGTTGAATAATAATAATATGGCTACGAAATAAAAAAGGAATGATGTTTAATCACCGTGGTCAAGTGATTCACGCACTAGTCTGGTAATCCAGGATCCGTTGGTTCGAATCCCACCCAGTGCATGAATATTTCCTCATTAATTTATATTTAATTTAAGTCTCTGAGGGTTAGGTGGTAGAAAATGCTTTGAGTATTAACCTCGCCAGGTGGTTACGTTTCACTAAAGAGTATTATTATCTACAAACATAAAGGCTTTTACTTAATTTTATTTAAAAAAATTATGGGTCTAGCCCTTTTATTTAATTTTTAAACATGTTACATATACAGGAACAATAAGACTAAATTTTATTTTTCTAGATCTGTGTTTTCAAAATTTTGTAGTTTTTTTTATTACAAATAAAATATTGCTTTCATAGAGGAAATTAAATAGGATAGTATTTCATTGGTGACTGGATTTTTGACAGTTTTTCATGAGACTGATTTTTGCCTAGGAAACATCATCTGTATCACTGGGTACAGTGTTTGAGGAAGTGTTCTGGTCACAGAGTTTGAGGAAGTGTTCTGGGTCACAGTGTTTGAGGAAGTGTTCTGGGTCACAGTGTTTGAGGAAGTGATCTGGGTCACAGTGTTTGAGGAAGTGTTCTGGGTCACAGTGTTTGAGGAAATGTTCTGGGTCACAGAGTTTGAGGAAGTGTTCTGGGTCACAGTGTTTGAGGAAGTGATCTGGGTCACAGAGTTTGAGGAAGTGTTCTGGGTCACAGAGTTTGAGGAAGTGTTCTGGGTCACAGTGTTTGAGGAAGTGTTCTGGTCACAGAGTTTGAGGAAGTGATCTGGGTCACAGAGTTTGAGGAAGTGTTCTGGGTCAGAGTGTTTGAGGAAGTGTTCTGGGTCACAGAGTTTGAGGAAGTGTTCTGGGTCACAGTGTTTGAGGAAGTGTTCTGGGTCACAGAGTTTGAGGAAGTGATCTGGGTCACAGAGTTTGAGGAAGTGTTCTGGGTCACAGTGTTTGAGGAAGTGTTCTGGGTCACAGAGTTTGAGGAAGTGTTCTGGGTCACAGTGTTTGAGGAAGTGTTCTGGGTCACAGTGTTTGAGGAAGTGTTCTGGGTCACAGTGTTTGAGGAAGTGATCTGGGTCACAGTGTTTGAGGAAGTGTTCTGGGTCACAGTGTTTGAGGAAGTGTTCTGGGTCACAGTGTTTGAGGAAGTGTTCTGGGGCACAGTGTTTGAGGAAGTGTTCTGGGTCACAGAGTTTGAGGAAGTGTTCTGGGTCACAGAGTTTGAGGAAGTGATCTGGGTCACAGAGTTTGAGGAAGTGATCTGGGTCACAGGTTTGAGGAAGTGTTCTGGGTCACAGTGTTTGAGGAAGTGTTCTGGGTCACAGTGTTTGAGGAAGTGTTCTGGGTCACAGTGTTTGAGGAAGTGTTCTGGGTCACAGTGTTTGAGGAAGTGTTCTGGGTCACAGTGTTTGAGGAAGTGTTCTGGGTCACAGTGTTTGAGGAAGTGTTCTGGGTCACAGTGTTTGAGGAAGTGTTCTGGGTCACAGTGTTTGAGGAAGTGTTCTGGGTCACAGTGTTTGAGGAAGTGTTCTGGGTCACAGTGTTTGAGGAAGTGTTCTGGGTCACAGTGTTTGAGGAAGTGTTCTGGGTCACAGTGTTTGAGGAAGTGTTCTGGGTCACAGTGTTTGAGGAAGTGTTCTGGGTCACAGTGTTTGAGGAAGTGTTCTGGGTCTATTGTTGGTTGACAGCTCCTGGGTGCCTCTCGCCTGGTCTGGCAACCCTTCTGGTCTGTATGACCCTTGGTCTACGTTGACCATTTTGAACGACTGTATAACTGTATTCTGTGTCGTTCATATTAGGCAGGGAGGCAACGGACGTTGGTGCTGAAAAAGAATACAGATCGAAACTGGATATATAAGAGATTTTTTTTGTTGTTGTAAATTCAAATTAGGATGATTACCGGGTCCGAGATCAATAGATTGGCACTCCTTTATTTTCTTATACGATCGGAAACTGGTACAATAATTACTGTCTGACAAAATATCACGGTAGTGATAAGCTAACGAGAAAATTATCCTGGGCCATATCAAGACATAGGTTTTAATAATAACACTCTTTAGTGCTCAAAGCATTTTCTACCACCTAACCCTCAGAGTCTTATTAATCTTATTATTATGTGGTCACAAACGCAAATTAATGAAGGAAAATTCATGCACTGGGTGGGATTCGAACCAACGGATCACTACCCTACCTGGATTACCAGAATATCGCGTTAACCACTCGACTACCGGTGCACACCCTCCATTCGCTGGAAACTCAAAAACCAGCTACTCTAATTAACCTTACCCAGCCTGAGTGGGGCCGGGAATAGTCAGAATCACGAGTCTTCGTATTTGAATGGTCACCCATCCAAACTCGCTGAATGTTGCTTAACTTCAGTGACAGAACTGGTGTATCGACTGGTGTAACATGCCATCGACGCTGACCAGTTATTTTTTTTATATTTTTTAAGTAACTAAGTTATCATATTTGTGTAAAATTCTTTTGTGATTTCACAACTACTCAAACTCTCTTTACTAAATCTACGCTGAAACCGGGACTTGAACCACCGACCTCCGTATTACAATTTTTTATATTTTTAAGTAATAAAAATAATATCGCCTTATTTTTACTGCCTCATTAAGACTATTAAATTCCCATTATTCCAGCAGTAAGTCCAAGACATATTATTATGTGGTAAAAATCCCAAATGGGAGGATAACTTGTCATGTCCCGGCTGGGTTTCGAACCCGCGACCTCTGGAATCTTTGGATTCACAGAGTGCCGCCTTTAACAATGAGCTACCGGGACAAACAGTAACTACGTTTAATTTATAAATAATGCACAAATTTTTACATCGCCGCTTCTGGTATCAGTCCTGTCAGGTGTAGAGGGCGCCAGAGCTAATGCCGACAGGATGGTCGCCTGAAAGAAAAAGAAGAAAACGATCAGCCTAAACAGTTGCTACCTGAAAGAAAAATAAATGCACTATGTAAAACATAAATGCACTATGTAAAACATAAATGCACTATGTAAAAGGCTAATACGCATATCCTACATACAAAATTTTATCAAAATCGGGTGTTATGAAATGTCCAGAAAAATACGAGAAATTCAGTAATCAAAAAATAAATGATCGGCGCGAACAACCTGGCCCAGCAGAGTTAAAGCACCTAAAAGGAAAAAAAAATATAATTATAAAAAATAAATAAATGAAGTAGATTATTAAATTCTTTATTAGACAGCAGACATACATTATGTACCGACACAGCACAAATAATAATTACAAAGAAAGGAAAACATGGAAACAATAAAAAGGAAGAAAAAAAAAAAAGATAAATATATAAAAAAAAAAAAAAAAAAAAAAAAAAAAAAAATTATCATTATTAATCATCTTCCGACTTGAACCACCGGACCTCTAGATTACAAGTCCGCCGCCTTATCGATCGAGCTATTATTATTATAGTAAGCTTTATTAGGTAGAACAAAATATGTATACAGTAGAATACAATGAAATATAAAGAAAAACAAAACGATTAAGCAAATATACAAGAAAAAAAGAGAATGAAGTTAATGTCCTACCTAAAGGGCGGGGTTATTGCCTGTGTCAAGCTACTGGCTACTGAAGTTGGTTTATTTTTATTTTTGTTAAATTATCAGAAGATTCACTCACCATCACAGCAATCACGAAGAGAGCCAATTTGAAATTATTCTGGAACATGATTTCCTCAGGTATCTTCTCGCTGACTCAGGACCAAGAACTAATGTCAAGTCAAGTGGCGCAGTCGATTTTTTATCTGTATCCCTTCGTGACTAAAGTCATTACTTGATATTTTTGCTTTCCATTAAATGTAGGTAGATACAGAAAATATTATTTTATTTGTTAATTATATACTAAAAAAAAAAAACAAAGTTGCTCAGAAGGTTATGAAACGTCCAGAAATATGAAAAAAATCGGAGCAAAAAAATATTTTTTTTACAAAAACTAACACAATACTTCCGATTTCTAATTTTAGAAATTTCTCGGAAGTAATATTGGTAGTCAAGTGGTTAAAACGCTAGTCTGGTAATCTAGGTTATCTTGGGGATATCCGTTGGTTCGAAACCCACTAAATGTATGAATTTTTCCTCTTTTATTTGAATTTGTGACCACATAATAATAAGACTCAGAGGGTTAGGTGGTCGAAAATGCTTTAAGCATTAACCTCGTCTGGTGGTTACTATCCAATAAAGAGTGCTATTATTATTATCACCATCATCATCATCATCATCACGACGGGGGTGTTACCCTCCATTCAGGGGAAACTAATAAACCTGCTATCCATATTAACCTCACCCAGCATGGGTCGGAGTGCCATCATCACGAAGTCTTCACCTCAGGGCCGTATTTAGGGGGGGCCAAGGAGCCCGCTCCCCCCCCCCCCCCTCGAGCTTGGCCCCCCCTCGAAATTTTCACTTGAACGCAGGATCTCGTCCCCCCCCCCCCTGCCTTGGATTTTTTTCTAGGTACATTACTATTTGCCCCCCCCCCCCCCCGACGAAAATCCTGGATACGGCCCTGCTTTACCTCTCAGATTTCGAAAGCTAGCATATTTTTCGCATGCCAGGACCTTTCTTGCTATCGATCTACCCCTAAAGTAAAATATATAGAGTAAAATAGAATAAAATTATAAAGGAAAAATAAATAGATTGAACAATGAAACAAGAACGATTTTTTCTTTGACGCACCATCAAAAATGAAATCTCAATTATTGTTTTTTATAGACAAAATTATTCTATGACATAGTCTAGCTTTAAAGATTGATAGTTTTAAGAATTAATAGCTTTAAGATTTAATCTTAATCGTAGTTTTAATAAATTGTACACTTGGGGCATTGTCCCGTTGACTTGTAAAAAAAGTAAAAAAAAAAGAACAAAAAAGAGAATAAAGCTAGTGTCCTATCTAAAGGGCGGGGTTATTGCCTGTGGCATACCTCCTATTGTAATAGAAAGTCGTGTGATGTACACACCTGTTTTTTAAAGAGTCGCAGAGCAACTTGCAAAAAGGTGGTTAAGTATCTTGCCATGTGCCGTCATGTGTAATTCGACAGCTGTGACCTCGAACTTTTTTTTTTTTTTCAGATGAGTGTTTCACAGCTGTTTTTATTTTTTTCAGATGAGTGTTTCACAGCTGTTAGTATAGTATAGTAGTGCTTTATTTAGACTGTCGGCTCGAGACAAGAAGTCCCATTATGCTAACAGTTTCATATAGCACTCTTTCTTTATTGTATATTTTATACAGGATATTATAACTAGAAAAACATAATAACTAGAAAACTAGAAAGCATCGTCGCCTGATAATGGATTTTTTTCGACAGTCTAGCTTAACCTAACTAATCCGGTTTTGATGTGGCGCGTTGAATGCACCGGTTCTCGCAGGTTAAACAAAGTCCAGTGAGGTGAAGACTTCGTGATGCTGGCATTCCGGCCCAACTCAGGCCGGGTGAGCTGAATGTGGGTAGCAGGTTTGTGAGTTTCCTGCCGATTGGAGGTAACACCCCCGTCGTGATATGACCATGCAGTTGAAAGCGACGTGAAACCAAAAAAAAAATCCCGTTTTATTATGCAGACATCAAACTTGCGTTGCCAAAGTTTTACCTATTTCGTTATTCGAACCACAAATCCTCAGATTACTGGACCGCCGCCTTATCAACCAAGCTACTGAGGTTGGCTATTTTTTTTTTTTTTTTAAGACGAGTGTATGACAGCCTTTTTTATTTCGTAGCCATGAAACAGGAGCTACTGTAGAGTCTGTAGACGCTTGTGGTCTGTGTTGTAGCCTGCCCATCCCGTAGTATGCCTCTCCTCTCATGGGCGAGAAGTGACACAATACTTCCCAATTAGGTTCTGGGTCAACACGAGCGCACCGGAAGGTATCCCTTACAAACAATTGTAACCAAATTAAGAATACAAATTTTTGTCGGCACGGGGGATCGAACCCGGGACCTTCCGCATGTCAAGCGAGTGCTCAACCACTGAGCTAAATGCTAAATGGTGTTATGGTTTTGCATAACAGGTATTGACTAAGAAATGGTTAGACCATTTGGGAAAGAAATTGATTGGAATTACGGGTGATCCCAGTTCCAATCATTTTCTTCACCAAAAAATTGGTCTAGCCATTCAAAGAGGAAATGCTTCTTGCATCCTCGGTTCCCTTCCGAAAGGACGGACGGTCCCTGGGAAAAGTTTTTTTTATATTTAAAAAAATAAAACATTAATTATAATTTTATATATGTATTGTATAAAAAAATAGGTATTATTATTAGTAATAGTATTATTACCGACCATTAGTATTATTACCGACCTTGATCGATAAAGCGGCGGACTTGTGTCCTTGAGGTCGGTGGTTCAAGTCCCGGTTTCAGCAAAGATTTAGTAATAGTCAATAGCCTCCTGTGTAAATAACATATACACGTTTTTTTATATACATTTATATTTTTCCTGGGTTGGGCGTTCTACCTTTTGTAACCACAAAGTTGTATTTTTGGGGGTATAAATACATGTAATTGTCAATAACCTCCTGTGTAAATGACATAGATATATACCTACACGTCTTCTTTATCGAGCTATTGTTATTTTGAGCTTGTAATTTGTGCGAATAACCTGTGTATGATTTATGTTTAACTTGGTTCATTAGTTGAACATAAATTGTACACATGTATTTGCACGATATTTTTTTTTTTTTTTTTTTCATCTTTCATGAGACCAGCAGTCTGGCTGGGGGACTATAAACATGGAGTAGACCACAGTCTGGCTGGTGGACTATGAACAGGGAGTAAACCAGTAGTCTGGCTGGGGGACTATAAACAGGGAGTAGACCAGCAGTCTGGCTGGCGGACTATAAACAGGGAGTAGACCAGCAGTCTGGCTGGGGGACTATAAACAGGGGGTAGACCACAGCAGTCTGGCTGGGGGACTATAAACAGGGAGTAGACCAGCATTGGCTTGGTTTTGGGTCCTTGTCGATTATTAGCCTCCTTGTAAAGACAGTGGTAGAAGTGCTGAGTCATTCATCCACTGTCTGGCTACCATCGTTCACGATGAGGCCACCCTATGATGATGATGATGTTTGTTTCTCCATTGAAAGTTTCTTTATATTGCAGAAAAACACTTGTACAGCTTTTTTTCTACCGAAAAAGCTGTCGATGTACAAAATATAAAACTTACTTTCCGTGTCCAATTGTCCATGTGTGATGTCATGGTGGTGGAAGGATTGATATTGCTGAACCCTTTAGACCCGTAGAACAAGACGTGTACTGGGCTCCTTCCGTGTTCAGAGTCTAAAGTCTAATGTATGGTGTAATTTATTGTAATGTCCGAGGAACCGTGGAGTAGTTCACCGTGGCAGAGCGAGTTAGCGCGCTAGGCATTGCACACATGGTGACCTGGGTTCGATTCCCAGCGGGGGAGGATTTTTTCTACTCTGTACTTGGATGTTCGGGGTCCACTCATACCTCGTGAGGAAAAATGAGTAGCTGCTTTAATGTGAAGCAGCGACCAGTGGCAGAATCTTAGGCAAAAAAAATAATACAAGATATTGTAAATTAAAGTCCTATGATTCTGCGCTACCCACTAAAATTGTGACATAATAACACAAAGAAAAAGCATTGTTATTATTATATTATATATTAATTGTAGTGTGTTCTAATAATGCACTTAAAACTGACATATTTAAAAATGTTAAATTTGGTAGGTATTTAAAATACCATGAACTTTCAAATTTGATGTTGCCTACTAAACTTGATGTCTGGCTCTAAGAGAATGTAATAAACCATAAAACTTTTTCCAATATTCTAGCATGGATAAGGACCCAAGAACAATAATTATTATCGATCATTCGGACTGTCTCGCTCAGAATCAGAAAAACTGTAAGGAGTCTACCTCATGAAGATGGAGCTGGATTACTAGTGATCTACTGTTAATTTGTATACCATTATTTCTTCTTCATAATGATGTCAGTCTGTTGATTAAATATAAATAAAGTTCGAAACCCAGCCGGGACATGACAATTAATTATCCTCCCATTTGGGATTTTTACCACATTATAAATTTATAATATGTCTTGGGCTTACTGCTGGAATAATGGGACTTAATAGTCCTAATCGGGCAGTATAAATAAGGTGATATTACTATGTATAATTAGTTATGTGTAGGTACAACATTTTTTTTTTTTAAATCTGTTCAGTGGTGTCTGAGATTTGCGCGTTCGCAGATATGCAAATAACGGACCGATAGACGGAGACAAAACCAATGTTACTCAGGAGGTAACGAAAAGTTTAGAAATATGTTGTTTTTTTTTTAAATCGGAGCAAAAAATATTTTTTTTTTTTTACAAAAACAAACTCTACGAGTATATTTCCGGTATTTCATATTAGGACGAAATTAATTGACGTTTTTGTTATACATACCTCTGTGACGCTAAGTCTCGGATTGCGTACTGCAGCGGTTCCCAACCTTTTTAGCTTGGGGCCCCAATAATATTTTTAAAACAATTTTGCGGCCCACCCCGATGTATTTTGCACTATTTTAATATTATTTTTTTAGTTTCGGCCAGCATCCGCGGCCCAGTAGCGAGCTGCCCGCGGCCCACCGGTTGAGAACCGCTGGCGTACTGTATAAGAGAGGTTGGGAACCGCTGGCGTACTGAAAACCTATTCTAAGCAATGACTTAAGTTATGAATTTTGTTTATTAAGTTTTTCCTACATATTCTCGGCTTCACGCATTTAGCACATGAGTTTGTTGCTAATGGCCAGTAGGTACTGTTTCCGTACAAGTGTAGGTATTCACAGATAATTAACACTAATTGCTTTTGTCATGAAATACATCATTTTTGTACCGGAACGTTCCAGATCTTTTCCAAAAAACATCATTTATGTACCAGATCTTTCCACAGTTGGTCGAGAAGGTTCCAGCAGGATTTCAATCCAGCACATCACCATGATTCTGGAAAATTTCTTTTTGGCATTTTGTCTGATCATTGGAACCGAAAGGGTAAATGAATCGGTCCAAAGAGAAAGAACCTCAGTCCAAAATTTACGATTTTGAGTTAGAGTCAGATTTGAATTCTACAAACATAAATACATTGGATCCACGCATAAACAACCTATTTTTTGATCCCTTTCCGTGTTTTTCGATGTGGTATTAGAAAGAGAAAGAACCTCAGTCCAGGACTGAGGTTCTTTCTCTTCCGAATGTCCGTTATCAGCTGATATTTGTTTACGATTTACTTTATCAGGACTCTCCGAAATAACTCTCAAATACAAAAAGTAATTATTATTTACAAAATAATGTTTAATTCTTCCTTTAAAATATGGTTTTTATGTCATATCATCCCTCTTAAAGTTGACAAAGCAAAGAGAAAGAACCTAAGTCCACCGTTCCAAAGAGAAAGAACCTAAGTCCATGACTCAAAAGTGCTGATATCTTGTCTTGTGTTACATATAAAATCAAAATATTTTGGTTGTACATATCTTATAGTAAGTAGTTTAGTCACATATTTTTCATTTTTTTTTTAAATGAGAACTTTTAAAGATAATCAGTTTTTCTCGATTTCCCAAAAAACCGATTTTTGGACTGAGGTTCTTTCTCTTTGGACCGATTCAAATGTACTTTACTGAAGACCAAGTCTCAGTTATTTTCTATTATAAAAATAAGATAATAATAATAGTAAATCTTATAAGTGCAAAGCTTTATAAATAAAGCTATTAAGCCCAGGCAAAATTATGAGGTTATGTTAATTATGAGGTATTGTTAAGATCCTAAATGTTACCTATCATTATTTGCTCCGATTTCAATTTTTCCATATTTCTCGTCGTTTCATAACATCCTGAGCAACTTTGGTTTTGTGTCTGTCTGTCGGTCTGTTAAATTTTTTCCTTGTAACGCGTAAATCTCGGAAACTACTGAACGGATTTTGATGAATTTTTGCACACATATAGGAGACGTTCTGTAGATGGTCGCCCATTTTAAATTCATCAAGTTTTTTTTTCAATTTTATAACTGTGGGTCAAGACGTAAAACTATTGCGTAATTCTTTACAAGAGTTACTTTTCTGTAACACTTTCTACTTTTTATTATCTCTTTTTTTTCAATTGATCATAATTGACGCCACCCTATGATGATGATATTAAATAAACAAATATGTAGAGAAGTTCCCCGGGACCTATAAACACTAATTCCTTCTCTTTTTTTGTGCCAGTGCACGTCTGGTATATATTACTTTTTAACATTAGTAAAATTAATAAAACATGTAACAATATTTTAAAAAGGTACTCCTGCTCCATCTTCGATTAAACCATAACCATGCGTGGGTGGTATCTGGATCCACGTAGCCTCAAAAATAGTAGAGTATAGTAGTGCTTTATTTAGACTGTCGGCTCGAGACAGGGAGTCCCATTATGCTAACAGTTTAAATAGAACCTCTTTATTTATTGTAAATTTTATACAGGATATTATAACTAGAAAAACTTAATAAGATACCGCTCGAATGAATGCGAATTGAATTTTTGTTTCCAACCAACAACTTGCTTTTCTTTCCAGGCCACCATTGCATCAGCCGCCCACACGAATTCGGCTTTCAACCACCACAGATCCGACAGCAAAAACGCGGGCGACCACGCCCGTCTGCGCATGCTCGCTACCATGGATAGGCCGCCCAAGTTCCTGGGCCATGTACCCAGGGCGGAGAACCCACACGGGAAGAGAAAAGCGGTGAAATCAACCGACGACTCCTTCCGACCCTACGCCGAAGACAACAAAAACGCAAAGTCCATCGCGACGCTACGAATCAAAACGTTCAAGGACCAACCGACCCAATTCTTGGACGAAATACCCGAACCAGAAAATCGAGTCGCGAAGAAATTGAAAGTGAAAAGTCCCAACGACTCGTTTCGGGCTTTTGATGACACCAAAAAGAACGCTAAGTCCCATGCCATGGTGCGTATGCTTGCAACCAGGGAGCCATCGACAAAATTCTTGGACGGAATACCCAAGGCGGAGAATGGGGTTGAGAAAAAGGCAAACGTGAAAGCATTCGACTACTTGTAAACATTTTAAAAGATGTGTGATGGGCACAGTGCCTCGTTCCTCAGACTTGGAACCCATTTTTTATATTTTATAAATAATTTTGTAAATAAATGTCTCGGTGCTCGGGAGCAATACATCACTTTTAAAAGATGGCTATACTAGTAGTTCTGTGAACTGTAAACCTCACTGATTCAACTTCGCATTATAAATGTTCAATCAAGCATGCGGAATTCGAGACCTTTCATTCAGAGTACCCTACTCGATAGGTCTTAACTAAAAAATATCAACCGGCCCTTTTTCGATTTATTTTTTACCACAGACCCCTTAGCTTTTACGATCACAAAATATCATTACTGAACTCAAATATATTTTCTTAACGACTCTACAAAATTTCAAGAAAACAAAGAAACTTAGGAGAGAGAGAGAGAGAGAGAGAGAGAGAAGAGAGAGAGAGAGAGAGAGAGAGAGAGCAAATAAAAAGCCGGATTTTCGTGTTTATTACGTTTTATACAGTTTTTATAAGTCTATTTTAAATTAAAATCAAATATAAATTATGTACACATTGTAAAATTCATTAAAATATCTGTCATCTCATTTCTTCAAGTAATAATTATTATTTTAATAAAAAATACCTTTTCGTTACAATATGATTCCATGTTGTTTTTTTTTTTTAATTTAGGTCAAACCAGTCGTCAAAATTGGATAGAGAACTCAGGGGACCAGAATTTTTTTTCTCTCTTATATCTACTTATCCAGGTTTCTCTCATAAAAAGGTTATTTTACCCTATAAATACTTTCCTTTCTACAGGATATGGAAAGTAAAAGGTAAACTAGGGGCAAGGACTCTGAATGTTACAGACCTCTCTTTAAATAAATATTCATTAAAAAAAAGGTAAACTGGACCTGAAAATAGTCTCTTATACCCACATTGGGACAGTATGAAGTTAAATAATGACTGTGTTGAAAAACTAATGCTGGATGAGCTGAAATCTTGTTGGGAAAAAAATCATAAAAGATGATGGTCTCAAATTTTGGGCTTTTTCCAATCAAATAAATATTAATAAGTATATGAAATCCATTTATTACATAATCAACAGAACCTTAGGACAGCTGGACAAAATGTTTTCCAATTTGGCTGAGAGTCCCAAGAACGGATTTTTAAAAATCCAAATACAATGGACAAAAACCTCAACGGTGACAAAGACCCATTTTAGCTAGTATTATTAGAAAGAGGTGTCCCGATGTATCATGTCACTAGGAAAAACAAATTTCATTCGAGCAACACCCAACACTAAGTTTTTTTTTTTTACTTGCTGAACAACACTCTCCAGTGATACTCGTACGTTTACATTTAACACAAAAAGGTTTTTTTGAGGAGATATCAACATTTTTTGCGTTTTTTTTTTTCTTCATATTTTAATGTTACAACTGACAACCTTTAAATCTGAGACACAATGTACGTGTTGTATTTTTCGAACATATATTTTTCATTCCCTGGAATTCTGTCCAGTTTTCACTCAGACTCTTTCTATTCCAGGAATTGTTACAGCCATTTCAAAGAACAAAATATTGATTCTTGAGCATTAAAAAAATAATAGCTTATTAGTGTTTAATCATCCTGATTACTGTGACTGATCTGACTGATAAATGCACCCTAGGAACCAATATTCTGTTCCTCAATATGACGGAGATACAGTTTAAAACAAGAGAAAAAACTCTACAAAATATCACCTTAGTATAGTACAAAGCAGGACAACGTCAAATATAAATTAAATAAATTAAGAAAGGATTTCACTATTTTTCATGTTATTTTGGGAGCAAACAACCCTTAAAAAAATGAGTGTTTGACAGATTTTTTATTTCGTAGCCATGAAACAGGAGCTACTGTAGACGTTTGTGGTATGTGTTGTGGCCTGCCTATCCCGTATAATGGGCGAGAAGTAACACAATAATTCTCATTTAGTTGCTGGGTCAACACGAGTGCACCGGAAGGTATCTCTTACAAACAACTGTAACCAAATTTCGAATACAAATTCTAGTCAGCGCGTGGGTTGGAATACGGGTTAAGCTTCCAGACTGATTTTTAATGGTTGTTTTCTCCCAAAATGACACCAAACGTAGTCTCCAATGTTGTCTAATAATTTACAAATAAAAAACTCTATTCTCTAGCAGTTTAAAGTTAACTGCGCAGGTCATCACACAGAAGCAGAAGTCAGGGGTGCTCAAGGCATTGAGGACAATTGGGGTATCTTTTTACAATCAAAAATATTTTCGAGAACTATTTAGTTTTTTTACAAGATTTTTAAATATTATTATTTTCTTTTTTTATCGCAACTCGTAATTTGAGGGTACGGAATGATAGCACTAAAATCCCGTCACGATTTTTCATCATGTCACTAGGAAAAATCAATTTCATTCGAGCAACAGCCAACACTTAGTTTTTTTTACTTGCTGAACAACACTCCAGAAATACTCGTACGTTTACATCACACAGAAAGGTTATATTGAGGAGATATCAACATTTTTTTGTTTCGTTGGTAACGAGACCACACAATTCTTTTGCAAGCCTCTTACGCTTCACGATATAAAAATCGGAACGAGCAACAAATCGTGCCCGGAAAGAAAGTTGTTCAGTTGCTAGCGACAACGGGGTGTCTCATTATTTCGGTCTTATTATTCCGCCCGACCACAGTAACCAGATGTTACGAGGTATAAAAACAGACTTGTAAACTGAAGATTAGTGGTTTGAGTTCGAACCACATTTATTATTTCCGATAACTTTCTAATTTTAGAAAACGGAAGTACTGTGTTAATAATAATTTCTCTTTATTGACAAGAATAATATTGACAAAGGGCGTAATTATTGCCTGAGGCAATCTCTGCCATCAAACCCATGTGTTCGTTTTGTTATAAAAAAAATCATTATTGGTGTATAAAAAAAAAAATGGTAAAAGAATAAATAACTAAAAAGAATAAAATTTAGTAAAATGGGTCTGAGTTGGCATTGACATCAATCTTGTGGTTAATTGAATTGTGAAAATTTTTGAATCTGATATTTACTATCTTTCCGTTAAGTTACTTGTGGTTTTTTCATTTTCTCTTCTATTATATTAAATTACAAAGGTATATGCCAGAAGTTTAAATAATGCTAAGAAAATCTAGTGGATTGTAGTGGAAAAATTAAGAGCTATGTACAGACTGATCTATACAATACAGTCACATGTATTACAATAAAGGTCGAGACGCTAAGAACATGGATTAGAAATGGATTTCAACTATTACAGAAAGCATATTAAGTTTTAGACCAAAGATTATTTGTACCAAAGAATTTCGATGGCTGTACAGAGGGGCAATGTTGCATCAGTGGAAGGAACCATGCCCCCCGTTGATGCATTCAACGAAATATTTATTTTATAAAAGCAAACGAATCAACGGACCCCTACGCCAGCTGGATTAACAGACTAGCGCGTTAACCACGTGACTACCAGTGCCGAAAAAACTTGTTTAATACTGCCCAATAAGAACTAAAGAGTCCCATTATTTCAGCAGATGTGCCATTGTCATGTGGTTAAAGTCTCAAATAAATTAATATAAGGAGCAAGGACTCTGTTGTTAAGTCTCCTCTGTAAATAAATATTTTAAAAAAATATATGCATTGCGTGTGGGATTCGAACCAACGTATGCCTCCGCTACCTGGCGTTAACCACTCTACCAACAATTCAAGTTGCAAACTGACTCCAAATAACTCCTTTATCCTTTGTCCCAGGTCAGACATTGACCAGGGACAATTTTGTTCATCATATATAAGTAAAAAAAATCACAATATTATCTCTATTAGGTATTCCGATCTTCATTAGGTATTTCCAAAATTCACCTTGATAAAAAAAAAGTATATATCAAAATTTGAATGCTATACAATACATAATGCAATTCATACACAAATTACTACTAATAATAAAGATGAAAAAAAAGGATGCATACTATTTATAAAACATGTAAAAAAAAAATTAAAGAAAGCATATTGAAAAGCAAGGAAAGTATATAGTAAGGTGTCATGAGTGATAAACGCTGATATGTACAAGAGAACAAAACCTATGTACAAAGTTCTATAACTATTTACACAATTCCATTCTGTTGGATTTTCTATATAAATTATTTTTAGTCTAAATATGTTCACAAAAATAAACTGTTTCTAAAAAACACAGACGTTTTTATCCAAACTATATTAAAAGAAAATATTGTACAAATAAATAAATTAAAAACACATCTTTACCACATATGTATTTGGTTTGTTTGTTGTTCTACACACGTTCAAAAAATGAAAAGTAAACCAAATTTAACACATTTTTCTGTACGATGTTGCAGCAATTTCATATTCAAAATTAACTCCAGGAAAAAAATAGAAGTGCCTAACTTTAGTTTCTTAATTTCGGTTTTCTCTACACGTCATCTTTTCTAACAGTTACTCATTCTTCACTTTTCTCAAACTGCCATTGTTTTGTTCTTCTTTTTTAACAATAACTGTTCACTTACACAAGTTCTCTATACATGTTAGGCAGTGAAATATAAAATATCAATAACAAAACTCTTCAGTGGTAGCTAACCACTAGGCGAGGGTAATGCTGAAAGCATTTTCTACCATTTAACTGACGAAAAAAAATCCAAACATTGGGTTGGATCCGATCCACGCATGCGCTAAATTGTTTACATTACAAGCACCTAAACCATAACGACTATCAATGAATAGTTGGTTTGTCATATTGGGCTTTGAAAAATATAACAAAGAGTATGTTTTACTTTCCTAAACGAACACCATTCTAATATAAGCTTGTGAAAGAGTTTTTTTTTTTTTTTTTTTTTTTTTAGCAATTACCAAAAAAAGTTTCCCTTAAATGGCAAATGTCCATTCTCACTTTTCGGTTTATACTGAAATCAAGAGGTCAGTTGATGGCATGAAAATTCAGAACTATTAGGCACCAACTGAAAGCAAATCAGCTCGAAAATTCGCAACAGCCGTGCAGATATTCCTGTATATCTCGTATAACTTCTCACTTTTCTGTTTACGAAAAAATAAAACCTAAGCACTCGAAAAATAACAAAAAACGTTGACTGCCCCAAATATGAAAATATTTTCAAAAAAAGTCGACTGCGCCAAATATGAAAATATTTTTAAAAAAAGTCGACTGCGCCAAATATGAAAATATTTTCAAAAAAATTGACTGCGCCAGATATGAAAATATTTTCAAAAAAAAATCGACTGCGCTAATTATGAAAATATTTTCAAAAAAATTGACTACGCCAAATATAAAAATATTTTCAAAAAAAGTAGACTGCGCCAAATATGAAAATATTTTTCCAAAAAAATCGACTGCGCCAAATATGAAAATATTTTCAAAAAAATTGACTGCGCCAAATATGAAAATATTTTCAAAAAAAATCGACTGCGCCAATAATGAAACTATTTTCCCATCACTTCGGCTCGTGTCGCTGCTTCTCGCGTTCACTTCGTAGGGATTTGGAATGTTGGCCTAGACGGGACGAGGCTCGTGTCTACTTGGTGGTGGGGGGATACTGGTTGATGACTGCTTGCACGGCGGCGGCTGTGGGATACAGGAAATATATTTTTTTTTTCATTTTCACAAATTAACGGGGTAAGAAATAGCGCATTTTTTATATGAATATCAAAATATTTACGAAATGGGGATCCATGTCAGATCGCGATCAGACTTTCCAAAGTTACGAATAAGAAAAATTCATATATATTTTTTTTGCCATTTTGTATTTATTTTAATTGTTTATTTGCAGCCGGACGAGATGGAAAAGAAAATATTTATTTTATTAGCTTTAAATGGCGGACAATGGAAAATACTTGCAGCCAAATCGCGACAGATGAGAAAAAATATTCGTTTTTTTATTCCATTTAAAATATTCATATAAAAAAATCGCTTTAAATAACCCTTGTTTAATATTTTAAAGTAAAAATTTATATGTATATTTTTCACATGGGGGAAGTTATGGATGATTCATAACGGCAACACAGCTCGTGTCATGGGCACCTTGCCCAGCTACTTGAGAAAGGAGGAGATTATTTACTAGTAATATTTAAAAAAGAAATTTTTATATTCAAACCAAATTTAAAAAAATTAATAATAACGTATATCTAATGGGTAATGAACCTGTCTCATATTATCGGCCATTTTGGATAGTTTGAAAACACACAACAATAACACATTGATTCTTCTACTTTACTATACTTATCATGCATTTGAAGGTGAAAATGGTAGCCATATTGAATAGTTACATATGGTGACAGGTTTGAGGTATTACGAGATCACTCATGATAGATGGAGTGGGCTGGCCCCACAGGGGCGTGTGTTATGTACATTGTATTGTATTGTACTGTACTATATTATGATTTTACACTTTATTAGATATAAATGGACATAATGTACAAAATAAATAATTATTTTAACAATGAAAAAAATGGAAATAATATATACAATAAACACGAAAAAGAAAAAAAAATATAAAAACATATGTCCTTACTAAAGGGCGGGGTTATTGCCTATGGCGATCTCTTCCACCCAATACTGTGTTGTATTGTATTGTCTTGTACTGTACTGTATTGTATTGTATTGTACTGTATTGAATTGTGCTGTACTGTAATATATTGTACTGTATTGTATTGTACTCTACCGTATTGTATTGTATTGTACTGTATTGTATTGTAAAGTACTGTACTTACTGTACTCTATTGTATTGTACTGTACTGTACTGTACTGTATTGTATTGTATTGTACTTTATTGTATTGTATTGTATTGTATTGTACTGTACTGTATTGTACTCTACCGTATTGTACTGTACTGTACTTACTGTACTCTATTGTATTGTACTGTACTGTACTGTACTCTATTGTATTGTTCTGTTCTCTCACCTCCATAAGGAGCTGGATACTGTCCGGCCGCCAGTATGGAGTACCCTAGTCCCACGTGGGTGTGATGATGGGTGTGCACATGCCTCTGGGGGGGCGGCGACGAACTACGGGCGTCCTTGCCAGGGGCGGCACTCTGGGCGGCTCCGGGGCCCATGGGGCCGCCACCCGAGGGGGGCCCGCCGCCACGCGGTGAGTCACTGGGAGGCCCGCCGGGGGCGGCTCCTCCGGGGGGGTTGAGGGGGCCCCCCGGGTGGGCGGGCGGGCCGCCAGGTTTGGAAGGCAGGGGCGAGGTGGTGGGCGACTTGAGGGCGCGCTCCTGTAGCTCGTGAATCTTGTGCTGTTGTTGGGCGGCCTGGTAGTACATGTCCAGACCCTGGAGGGGGGGGGGGGCAATCTTGGATGAGTATTTAAAAATAATATAATTGTATCTCGGTGTTTTTCTCTCATGTACTGTAAACTATCCTCAAAATTGAGAATATTATTGTCTAATAAATAAATAAATAATGTATATTTATTTTAGGTTTTTTTTTATAGAATTTTTGTGGCTCTCTCCCTCAGGAATTCTTCTAAGGAGAGACCTTACAATAGTTTTTTTTTTTTTTTTTTTAAATCCCACAATTGAGATGGTTTACATAGGTTTGACAATATGATAGTTAAAAAATAATACAGGATAAACATAACATAGAGAAACATAAAAATAAGATTTCATATAAATAGGATTGAAAAGTAAGGGGAAAATTTTACCTAATGCAAACAGTACAATAATTTATTATTTTAAGGATAAATTCTGAATAATTTCAAATACTTTAGCTTTTAACGTTGAATGACAATTTTGTTCTATAGCGATCATTGACTCATACAATTAAGAAACTTAGGAACGAAGTAGTCGGGTAATCTGCTCCCGTAGTTTGAATTAATTCTGGCAAATTGAAAATTTTGATGTTTATTTTGATTGATGTTTCTGTTCCCGTCGAGTCACCAGTTTTGACTTCTTTCGAGTGATAAGGAAAGTCGTGTGGTGTCACACCAGTTTAAGACACACAGAAGTTGCCGTGGTAGAGCGAGTTAGCGCGCTGGGCATTTTGCACGCATGGTGACCAGGGTTCGATCCCCAGCGGGGCAGGAAATTTTCTGTTCTGTACTTGGATGTTCGGGGTCCACTCATACATACCTCGAGGAAAAATGAGAAGTTACTTGTATGAGTAACGACCAGTGGCGGCATTACCAGAGTAAAAAGAAATGAATGAATGTAATGGAATAATTCGAAAAGTAAAGGAGGCTCTCAGTAATACTGCGCTACCCACAAAAATTGTGAAGAGGCCTTGTGCTTCACCACAAATAAAACCATGCATACACACAGTTACAAAGACATCATAGCCAACCTCAGTAGCTTAGTTGATAAGGCGGCGGTCCTGTAATCTGGAGGTTTGTGGTTCGAATACCGAAATTAGGAAAACTTTGGCAACGCAAGTTTGATGTCCGCATTATGAAACAGGATTTTTTTTTTTTTTTTTTTTGGTTTCACGTCGCTTTCAACTGCACGGTCATATCACGATCGAACGAAACTCACAAACCTGCTACCCACATTGACCTCACCCAGCCTGGGTTGGGCAGAAACGTCAGCATCACAAAGTCTTCACCTCCCTGGACGTTGCTTAACTTCGGTGATCCTAAGAGAACCGGTGCATTCAACGCGCCACATCGACGCCTATTTTGAGGTATCGTCAGGTACACATGAGCTTTCCTACCTTGTTCTATGATTATCAGTATAGTTTCTTTGAAAACAAAAAAAGACTGTCGCAAAAAATTCCATTATAAGGCAACGATGCTATGTTCTTGGTGGAGATGGTGCTGTGCCACTGCAACCACTTACCTTCTGCTCGGAGCTGGGCGTGCTCAGATCCTCGGGCCCGTGGGCGGGGGGGTAGCGGTGTAGCGGGTGGTGGTGGTGAGACAGATGGTGCATGGGCAGCAAGTGGTGGAGGCCGCCCCTGTGGAGTGGAGTTGAGTAGAATCAGATACGAGTAGAATAGAGAAGAATAAAATCAGATACGAGTAGAAAAGAATAGAATAAGATCAGTTAAGAGTAGAGTAGAATCAGATACGATTAGAATAGAATCAGATACAAGTAGAAAAGAGTAGAATAGAATCAGATAAGAGTAGAATAGAATAGAATAAAATCAGATAAAAGTAGAATAGAATCAGATACAAGTAGAATAAAATCAGATAAGAGTAGAATAAAATCAGATAAGAGTATAATAGCATAGAATACAATCAGTTATGACTAGAATAGAATAGAATCAGATAAGAGTAGAATAGAATAAAATCAGATAAGAGTAAAATAGAATAGAATCAGAGACGAGTAGAAAAGAGTAGAATAAAATCAGATACGAGTAGAATAGAATAGAATTAAATCAGATAAGAGTATAATCATCATAGGGTGGCGTCATCGAGAACGATGGTAGCCAGACAGTGGAGGAATGACTCAGCACTTTTACCACTGTCTTTACAAGGAGGCTAATAATTGACAACGGCCCCCAAAACCAAGCCAATGCTGGTCTACTCCCTGTTTATAGTCCCCCAGCCAGACTATAATAGAATAGAATAAAATCAGATAAGAGTGGAATAGAATAGAATAAAATCAGTTAAGAGTAGAATAGAATCGGATACGAGTAGAATAGAATCAAATGAGTAGAATAGAATCAGATGAGTAGAATAAAATCAGTTAAGAGTAGAATAGAATCAGATACGAGAAGAAAAGAGTAGAATAAAATCAGATAAGAGTAGAATAGAATCCGATACGAGTAGAATAGAGAAGAATAAAATCAGATAAGAGTAGAATAGAATCAGATAAGAATAGAATAAAATCGGATAATAGTAGAATAGGATAAAAGAATATCAGATAAGAATAGAATAGAATAAATTCTATTGATTCCACCATTGGGAAAACCCTTGAAGCTTCGCGTGCTCAGTCCTATGATTAGCTTGGACTAGGATACGTAGTGGGAAGTCCTAGTTTCTTAAGTCATTGCTTATCATAGCTTTCCCCTATTTACTAAAGCATAGCTTTCTAGTTATTTAACTCATTGCTTAGCATCGATTTCCCCTATATTAGACAGTACGCAATCCGAGACTAGGAGACTAGCACCACAGAGATGATGCAAACACGTCTATTGATTCCGCGCTGGGAAGGTCTTGAAGCTTCGCGTGCTCAGTCCTATGATAAATTTGGACTAGGACATGTAGTTGTTGTTGTTGTTGTAGCCAGCTTGGCTACAGCTGGAGGGGTGAGTGATGGTCTCCAGCCAATTTTATTTCAAAGTTGGCTCGTCCTAAACCACATATGTATTTCTATGTGCGATCAACCATCATGAGGACTTGGACTTTTCTGTACAATCCATTAAACCCTTAGGAAACTTCAAGCTAGCCTGGCTTGTAAGGGTTGGCTAGTCTGTTCTCTGTTTATAGTCCTCTAGCGAGACACTGGTCTTCTTCCTGTTTAACGTCCCCCAGCCAGACTTAGGATATGTAGTGGGGAGTTCTAGTTACCTGTACATGGGGTGGTGGGGGGTTCTACTTACTTGTACATGGTGTGGTGGGAGGTTCTACTTACATATCCATGGGGTGCTGGGTGGTTCTACTTACCTGTCCATGGGGTGGTGGGAGGTTCTACTTACCTGTACATGGGATGGTGGGGGGTTCTAGTTACCTGTACATGGGGTGGTGGGGGGGAGTTCTAGTTACCTGTCCATGGGGTGGTGGGAGGTTCTACTTACCTGTACATGGGGTGGTGGGGGGTTCTAGTTACCTGTACATGGGGTGGTGGGGGGTTCTAGTTACCTGTACATGGGGTGGTGGGGGGTTCTAGTTACCTGTACATGGGGTGGTGGGGGGTTCTAGTTACCTGTACATGGGGTGGTGGGGGGGCGGTGGACTGGGGTCACTGGGGGAGCCACTGGCGGCGGCGTAGTTGTAGGGGCCGCCCGCCGCCGCGGCGGCCAGGTAGCCGGCGTGTATGTAGGCGTACTGCTGACTGGTGGGAGCCGGTGGGGGACCTGGGGGAGAATAATAATAAGAATGCAGAATTCGATGATATCTCGGAAACTACTGAATATTTTTAATCTTACTTATAGTTATAAAGTTATCATATTTGTGTTGATCACTTTCGTGATATCACAACTACTCAAACTCGCTTTACTAAATCTACGCTGAAACCGGGACTTGAACCACCGACCTCCAGGATACAAGTCCGCCGCCTTATCGATCAAACTACTGAGGTCGGTATCTTACTTATACAGGGTGTCCCAGCAAACTTGGACACCTCAAATTACTCGGCCCCTGAAAGAGTTTTTGAAAAATAAAAAAATCTAGGGTACATGTGCTAATTATGCGGTTTCAGTTATGAAATTTTTTTTATTCAGGGTGGTTCAAAAGTCAGAAATTGAGGTGTCAACTTTCGATTTTTAAATGGATCGACCTGAATTTTATTTGATAATTTTACTTCTAAATGATTCCTGAGTACTTTTTTAAACAAAAATATTACATACAGGGTGGTTTTTTTTCGACCAATTTTTTTTCTAAATCTTGAATAACTCAAGTTCGGTTAATTTTTTCGATAACAAGAATAGAGAGTGTTTGTGTAATGAATACACGCACTTTCAATTGGCATCAAAAAAATTTATACAGGGTGGTTCACAAGTGAAATAATGACTTGATTTTTTTTAAAACCGAGTTTTTTTAATTTTTTATTTAAGATTAATAATTCTCTTCTAATTTTACACATTTTTCGTTAGTCATATCGAAAAACAAAACTCAAGTGTTGTACAGGGTGAGAGACATATTTTTTTTGTAACACCCTGTATATGGGCAGTCAAAGAGACGCAAAATTAAATATAAAGACTAAATATGCAAGAAAAACTTTGATTTTTAATTAAACTAAAAAGTTATGGTTTTTTAACTAATATTGTCGCATGGACCACCCTGTAGATATTTTCTTAAACTATCATGTAGGTACTCTAAGTTGTATAAAATTCAACGAACACTTCGAATCATGTGGGAAAAATAAGTAAAAAACACGAATTTGAAGCCATTTTCAATTAGGTGTCCACACTGAATGATTTTAAAACTTGAAATAAAAAGTAGGTAGGTGTAGACACAAAATTGAGCATGGCTTTTTGAATTCATTTTTTTTTATTTCAGATTTGGACTCCTCGTTGAATTTTAGACAGTTTCGACTACCCATATGATGGTTTAAGAAAATATCTACAGGGTGGTCCATGCGACAATATTAGTAAAAACACCATAACTTTTTAGTTTAATTAAAAATCAAAGTTTTTCTTGCATATTTAGTCTTTATATTTAATTTTGCGTCTCTTTGACTGCCCATATACAGGGTGTTACAAAAAAATATGTCTCACCCTGTACAACACTTTAGTTTTGTTTTTCGATATGACTAACGAAAAATGTGTAAAATTAGACGAGAATTATTAATCTTAAATAAAAAATTAAAAAAACTCGGTTTTAAAAAAAATCAAGTCATTATTTCACTTGTGAACCACCCTGTATAAATTTTTTTGATGCCAATTGAAAGTGCGTGTATTCATTACACAAACACTCTCTATTCTTGTTACCGAAAAAATTAACCGAACTTGAGTTATTCAAGATTTAGAAAAAAAATTGGTCGAAAAAAAACCACCCTGTATGTAATATTTTTGTTTAAAAAAGTACTCAGGAATCATTTAGAAGTAAAATTATCAAATAAAATTCAGGTCGATCCTTTTAAAAATCGAAAGTTGACACCTCAATTTCTGACTTTTGAACCACCCTGTATAAAAAAAAATTCATAACTGAAACCGCATAATTAGCACATGAACCCTAGATTTTTTTATTTTTCAAAAACTCTTTCAAGGGCCGAGTAATTTGAGGTGTCCAAGTTTGGTGGGACACCCTGTATATACAGGGTGTAACAGACTAAATGTAAAATCTCTTAAGGGGTGGTAGTATAGATCATTTCCAACCATTAATGTTCTATAACACTTTTGATTTAACTCAGTGGTTCTCGAGATATTATTTTTTTGAATTATTTTTACAAGTCCCCTGCCGCTCGACAAAGAATGGCATCTAACTCCGTAAATACAGTAGATGAAGCAATAAATTTAACTTTTTCCATAAGATAACAATATTTCACTATTATTTAGACTAGATTTATTCTTAAAAAGTGCACACGTACTGAAAAAAATCGGCAGCAGCGGAAAATTTATCGCGAACATGAAATCCACCTGAAACTTCAGCCGCCATTTTCTCAAAATACTGCCCTCATAAAGTATTGGTTTCATTTATGTAAAAACTTGCTTGAAGTCTTATCTTTCAGAAAATATGTCACACTCGATATAAAACTTTAATTTTTTATTGAAACCAAGAGAAATAAAAAAAAAAGTCAGTCAGTACTACTAACTGTACCTACTAGGCTACCATCCTACTTTTACCTCGGGAACTAATTTTTTTCTTCAATTTGACAAATTAAGGTTGCCATTTATTTTCCAACGGCCCAAAGTTTGCCTCAGTAGACTCTTAACTTGGAGGTAACTGTTTCGAGTCTCAAGTGTGGCAAATTAGTATGTATTTATCCAATATCCATGTATGATACTTTTAGCTGTGGTGCTTCAGAAATCAATATTAATCGTAATTGTTCATTTGTTCATAAGAGGGAAAGGGTCTCAATGATAAAATGGTTTGAATGAAATGAAACATAACAATGTACCTACATAGTTAACACCCACAGGTAAAGGTGGTACGGTAAATACTGAACATTCATAGGTTGGTACATAGAGGTACAAATTATTATGTTAGTAGGTACCGAATTTAATAAAACAAATGGAATACTAAAATATTAAGGTCAATTAGTAGTCACCGTGGCAGAGTGAGTTAGCGTGCTAGGCGTTGCACGCATGGTGACCTGGGTTCGATCCCCAGCGGGACAGGAATTTTTCTGCTCTGTACTTGGATGTTCGGGGTCCACTCATACCTCGTGAGGAAAAATGAGTAGTTACTTGTATGAGTAACGACCAGTGGCGGCATTACCAGAGTAAAAAGAAATTAATGTAATAGAATAATTTGAAAAGTAAAGGAGGCTCTTAGTAATGCTGCGCTACCCACAAAAATTGTGAAGAGGCCTTGTGCTTCACCACAAATAAAACCATACATACATACTAAAATATTAAGGTCAATTAATCACGATCGTGGTGTCACAATAGCTCAAACTCGTCTTACTAAATATTTGCCATACTTGAAACTCGAACCAGTGACCTCCAAGTTAAGAGTCCCCAGCCTTATCAATGAATCGACTAAGGCTAACTTTTTGGGTCGTTGGAAAGTAAATGACAACCATAATTTGTCAAATTGAAGAAAAAAATTAGTTCGCTAGGTAAAAGTAGGATGGTAGCCTAGTAGGTACAGTTAGTAGTACTGACTGACTTTTTTTTTATTTCTCTTGGTTTCAATAAAAAATTAAAGTTTTATATCAAGTGTGTCATATTTTCTGAAAGATAAGACTTCAAGCAAGTTTTTACATAAATGAAACCAATACTTTATGAGGGCAGTATTTTGAGAAAATGGCGGCTGAAGTTTCAGGTGGATTTCATGTTCGCGATAAATTTTCCGCTGCTGCCAATTTTTTTCAGTACGTGTGCACTTTTTAAGAATAAATCTAGTCTAAATAATAGTGAAATATTGTTATCTTATGGAAAAAGTTAAATTTATTGCTTCATCTACTGTATTTACGGAGTTAGATGCCATTCTTTGTCGAGCGGCAGGGGACTTGTAAAAATAATTCAAAAAAATAATATCTCGAGAACCACTGAGTTAAATCAAAAGTGTTATAGAACATTAATGGTTGGAAATGATCTAACACCCCTTAAGAGATTTTACATTTAGTCTGTTACACCCTGTATATAGTAGTAAATCTGTCTACCGACAGGTATCAACATAATGTTCTCCATTTACACGATCTTGATGTCCAAGATCTCTTTCATTTCTTCATATGTTCGTCCATTTATTATATCAGTTAGCATTCCAAATTTTCTTCTTGTCCTACTTCTTTTACCATCAATTTTACCCTGAATTATCTTCTTTGTAGGCAATCTCTTCTCAATATATGCCCTATACAGTTACTTCTTCTTTTCCTTATTGTCTTTAAAATTCTTGAGTGGAAGGTAACCACCAGGCGAAGTTCATGCTCAAAGCATTTTCTACCACCTAACGCTCAGAGTCTTATTATTATGTGATCATAAGCTCACATCTCTTATTTTACTCACTACAGTTTAATCATGAATGTTAAACCCGAAGTAATGTCATACGGTTCCGGGGTCATATATGTGAGGTGTAACACGAAGAATTTTAGTGGATTCGGATATTCGCGTGTCATGATATCAATCCCACACTCCCCAAAAAAACATGTGGTTTGAGGGTCTTACCGAAGATTTCCAATTTCTTAGAAAAAAAATTAATTTTATTTACAAGGCAATTAAAATCACAGATGATAGACTTGATCCATGCCACTTGAATGAGGCAATGTACCTAACATGCAGGTAGCATTACCTCGGTGGATCGCCAAAGAAATCCTCTGAAAGAGGATTTCTTTGGCCTTGGCGTCCCTATTGCCAGTGAAACGAACCGAAAAAGTATATTTATTCTACTTCCGATAAATTTCTAATATTTGAAATCGGAAGTAGGTACTGTGTTCGTTTTTGTAGATAAAAAATATTTTTTTGTTCCGATTTAATTTTTTTCATATTTCTGGACATTGCATATTTAAAGATAAAGTGGGCGGGGTGTTCGTTTGGGTGTTAAAAAAAAATAAATATTTTTGCTCCGATTTCAATTTTATTTCACATTTCTAAACGTTGCAGTTTTTCAGATAAAGTGGGCGGGTACCTTGCGTCTCCATGGTGGGCTTCACGCCCTGATCCTTGCTCTCCTGCTCCGCCTCCCTCTCCTTCTTGATGTCCTTGAGGGAGGAGGAGGTCTTGCCCCCCCGGGCGAGGCATGGCTGTCCTTGCTGCGAGGTCTTCCTCCCCCTCCGGCGCCTCCTGGCCGCCTCCTCCGGGTGAGTTGTACATGTAGAACCTGCTGCGGGGAGACAGACAGGAGACATGTTAGAATATGAAACTTAATAGGAGACGTGACATGTTAGAACATGAAACTTAATTTTTTTCTTATCTTAAAAAAAAAAAAAAAAAATCTCTAGAAAACATTTGATGTAAAAAAAAGAGTTACAAGATGGTCCGAGAATTTCCAAGGTAAAAACTAGTGATACCCTACAATGACTGAAGATGTACAAAAAAAGAGATTATACGAGTATAATAAAACAAAAACATTTGATACAAAAAAAAAAATTGGATGTAAAAAAAAACGGTGGTTGTGCGTCGCTAGTCCGAGCAAAGGTCGAGTTCTGGCTCACCTGTCAGGCCAGGTGTTCCAAAAATCACCACGGTAAAAACCAGTGATATCCCCAAAAAAAACATTCGATGTAAAAAAAATACGACGGTTGTTCGTCGAACAAAGGTCGAGTTATGGCTCACCTGTCAGGCCAGGTGTTCCAAAAATCACCACGGTAAAAACCAGTGATATCCCCAAAAAAAACATTCGATGTAAAAAAAATACGACGGTTGTTCGTCGAACAAAGGTCGAGTTATGGCTCACCTGTCAGGCCAGGTGTTCCAAAAATCACCAGGGTAAAAACCAGTGATATCCCCCAAAAAAAAACATTTTATGTAAAAAAAAAAATACGACGGTTGTTCGTCGGACAAAGGTCGAGTTATAAAAAAAGAAGTTACAAGATGTTCCAAAAATCACCAAGGTAAAAAACAGTGATATCCCCTAAAAAAAACATTCGATGTAAAAAAAAAAAAAAAAAAAAAAAATACGGTGGTTCTGCGTCGCTAGTCCTAGCAAAGGTCGAGTTACGCATGGCTCACCTCTCAGGCCCGGTGTTCTGCCTGCCCCCCTGCGAGTAGTTGCCGGGTAGAAGCACCTGCGCCTTCACCTCGTGTGCCTCCTTCAGGATCTGGTGATTCTCACTGCCACCTCCTCCTGTGGTCCCCTTCTCTGAGGCGTGCTGCTCCGCCATGCCTCCTGGGCCTGGGGAAGCAAAACCCGAGACGTTATCATACATTTGTGAACTAAAGACGAAATTCATAGAAAAAATGGATAACTAAAGTCATTGCTTAGCATTGGTTTTCTCCATCTTACACAGTACACAATCCGAGACTTAGCACCACAGAGTTATAACAAAAACGTCTATTAACTTCGCCTTAAGTGTTTAATGCATGGCTGGACAAGTGCTGGCAATAGATCTAATAGAGGTCGCGGTCGGTGTGATAATTGGGACTTATCTTGTAGGACTCCAACCGGTTTATAATAATAATAATGGCTGGACAACGAATCTTTATTTTTTTTTAAAAGCGTTTCTTCTCACCTCCGAGTGACTTCTCGTGAGGCATGGGCGGGACGCCGCCGCCGCCACTCAAGCTTCTGGGGTCCTGTCCGCCCGGCACCTGGGAGCCAGCAGGGGGAGGGGCACCCAGTACGCCCGAGGAGAGGGGAGGCAGGGGGGAAGCGGCGGCCGAGGGTGGCGGAACGGAGCCGTAGGGGTAACCTGGGGGGAGGAAGGAAAGGGGGTATTTTTATTTATTTATTTAGAAATTCTTTATTAGGAGAACATATATGGAGACAAATAATGGTAAAAATTAATATATAAAATTGACAATATCTTAATATATAAATGTCAAAGTCACTGACTGACTGACTGACTGATCATCGCTCTACAGCCCAAACCGTAATACCTAGCGAGCTGAAATTTGGTAGGTAGCTTTGTCTTATGGTCTAGATGTGCAATAAGAAAAAATAAGGATTTTTCGAAATTCCCACTACAACACCTGCCTTGGCGAAAAAGGATTTTTTGCTTTCACGGCCATGCCTCGGCCCGCAAAGCGGGCGACAGCCCGCTAGTTCACAATATAAACAAGAAAAAAAAAAACAAAATATATTCATAATATGTCCTAACTAAAGGGCGGGGTTATTGCCTATGGCAGTCTTTTCCACCCAACCGTTACAGCAAATCTTCAATGAAGATAGTCAAGAGATGGTCAAGAGAGTTTTAACCTAGTGAGTGGAAGATTGCAGCACAAGATAGAATTCGTTGGAGGGCTGCTATAGAGCAGACATATGGTCGTTAAGGTCGTCGTCACAATAAAGTAAAGTATTACAGCGAATGGTAATACATTAAGATGAATGTATTTAATGTCAGCATCCGTTGTGTAACAGTTGTGGCTACTGCCCGTTTAGAGATCTTGAGTTTCATATAGGGTTGAGCAGAATTTTCCAACACAAAATCTGTTTTCTCTGACGTGAATACGTGAGTCTTTTTTTATTTTCGGCCCGGTAAGGCCAGGTAATGTCTTGGTGAAGTTAATATGGGTAGCTGGTACGATTCCCAGCGAAAGGAGGGTAAAACCCCCGTGCTCAATTCAAATCAAAATCAAATAGAACCAACTGGTCACAATAGATCTCTACAGGGTGTCCCGTATACAGATGCAAATATTTTGAGGGTAGGTTCAGCCCACCGTGGACTATCATATGAGCGAAACTTGCAGTGGGGCATTTTGCTTCGTTAAAGAGTTATGGCCAAATCCCTGTTTTTCCCACAGGTCTAGAGGTCACTTAGATCGATGCACGTTTTTAAAGAAATGGTAGCCAGTAAGTAATTTTTGACTTCATGTATGGATAGTCATGCATATTTCCCTTGAAATGCAGTTGGTTGCATGAAAAAATATTGAAAGACCAGAGAGATATTTAATCATAAGTTCAATATTTTTCTAAAATTCGATTTTTCCCTGTTTTCCCTTTCGTGAATTTAGAGTACTTCTACAATTGCAATTCTGCGTATCACTAGGTAAAAAAATACCCTTTGCTATTTTGTTTCAATAAATACAAAGTTCTTTTAGACGCGTGAAGGAACGAATGAGATACGCCTTATCAAACGGCACCAGAAGGAGAGAAACACATCTTTCAAATTTTGAATCTGGGCGCGATTGCATTTTGAAGAACACTCGATGCCTGAAGCGGTCTGTGTGACTATTTTTGTGAAAGCTGCAAGTTATAAATGAAAATTTTCTGAGTACAATTAGTTCTATTAACCAACTTTATCAATCAAATCTAATATGTAGTTATAATAACAAGGCGATTAATTTGTTCGGTGCAAGAGAAAGCCACAAGCTTTAAACCTCGCCCTTGGTTCGCTACATAATTATTCTTTTGGGTTCTTTTCATTTCATGTAATGTGTTGCAGAATGTATCATATTTGTAGTTTATCAATAAACTACAAACATGTATCACTGTATCACCACCCTTGATCAGTCTTTGTTTATATTTATTTCACAAATTGTTACCATGTTCATTGTAAAAAAAAAAAAATGTAAATAAAGCTTGGTCCAATTGTTTATAAAATAAAAATAAAGTATTAATAATAATAGTAACCTTAAGGTTGGATGTTCGAGTTTTACCCAAGGTTAATTTTCGGCACTATTTGTTATGTTTTTGATATCATGATTGTGATAAACACAAAAATGATATTTTTAATTTTACTTCTAAAAATAAAATCATAATTTTTGTTGGTAGCGCAGAGTCTTTCTCCATGTGTATTCTTTTTCCATAATTACACCACTGGTTGCTGCTTTCGTTGCAGCCTCTCTCATTTTTCCTCATGATAACCCTGTGATTCCGTAACCCCATTCACATGAAAGTTCACACCGACCGACCACTGTGAATGATCAATTTCCCTCTGTTAAACATCCCAGAGCAGTGTATTTATACCTCAAATTACGCGCCAATTCTGTTAAAATTCAGCCAACTTTGAATTTTCCATCATGATTCAGAAGTGTTTTTTGAGCTTTGTGTGTACTGCGTTCCATGATCTTTAAAGTAATGTAAATGAGCTTTCTTTTTTATATAACTAAACATAATAGGGTATTTTTTTAACTAGTGATACGCAGAATTGCAATTGTAGAAGTATTCTAAATTCACGAAAGGGAAAACAGGGAAAAATCAAATTTTAGAAAAGTATTAAACTTATGATTAAATATCTCTCTGGTCTTTCAATATTTTTTTTTTTTGCAAACAACTACATTTCAAGGGAAATATGCATGACTATCCATACATGAAGTCAAAAATTACTTACTGGCTATTATTTCTTTAAAAACGTGCATCGATCCAAATGACCTCTAGACCTGTGGGAAAAACAGGGATTTGGCCATAACTCTTTAACGAAGCAAAATGCCCCACTGCAAGTTTCGCTCATATGATAGTTCACGGTGGGCTGAACCTACCCTCAAAATATTTGCATCTGTATACGGGACACCCTGTATAGTGTTAATGGTATGGAGATCTAAGTTCAGAGCAAAAAAATCCTGCCCTGCTGGGGATCGAACCCGGCTCACGGGGCAAGCTAGCCTAGTGCGCTAACCACTTGGCCACGGTGACTTCTCTTCCAACTATTTTAAGCCTCAAATTTTCCTATGGCGCAAGTTAAATATTCCGGGAAGAAATCTTTATTAGTTTGCAATATAAATGAGTGTGTCTTGAAAATGGGACATACTCCTAATTTTACTGTATACAGCTATTGAATAAAAAAAGGCATTTATTAGTTGAAACATTGGACATAAAACCTGATTTCTCCTTAAACTACGACAAATTCACAGATTTTCTGAACTCTCAATAGCAGAACCTAATTCAAAAATGAAATATCCATTAATACATTTTAAATAGGTACATAGAATTTATCAATCTATACATATAATATTTATCTTTATGTACTTAGTTATAAGAATTAGATTTATGAAAATTATTATCCTATTGTGTCGATTAATGAAACCTATATGTACATTTATGCTAGTATTGTTACATTTAATTCCTTTATTATTTGTAATGTTGCATATCTTAAAAAAAACTGAGAATTGTGTATGTCCTAGGAAAAGGGCGGGGTTGTTGCGCAGGTCAGTCTCTTCCACCCAACCTTTTAAAATCCATTATTACCTGTTTTTCCTAAAGAAAAAAAGCGTTCTATTCCATTCAGGACTTTTTGTCCTGCGATCAGATTAGATTCAATCTAGCTATGACCTATTTTAAAAAATCCCTTTATTTGTACTATGTACAGTATTAATAATGATTTATTGTATTTACTAACTCCCTTGTACTGTGAAACAATTTATTAATAATTGATGCACATTAATAAAATTAAAAAATTAAAAACCCGCTACTCACCGGGAGGAAACGAGTACGGGTAGTAGATGCCAGGCATGCCGGGGGGAGGCGGGTGGGGGGCTGGGGGGGCGTTGGGTGCCGACGGCTCCCCAGGTGGCGGTCCGCCCGTGGCTCCCGAGGTCTTGAGTAGGAGGGGGTCCTTGGTGTCGGCGGACAGAGAGCCGGTGGGGGGTCCCACGGGGGGGAGCTGCGAGGGGACACGGGTTCAATTATTAAAATAATTTTGAAATTTGTAATTTATTTGCATTAATAATTGTACATAATAGGTATAATAGAAAAACATATCGTCGCAGCTAAAGCAAGACCGCCTATCTAATTTTTTGCAATTTTACAGGAGGCAATAAGAACTGAATGATAGGCGGTGTTGGTAGCCAAAATCAGATGTGCGGAGACACTAAAAATGAAACAACAGCGCTATCTTTCGAAATTTTTGAAAAAAAACTTCGTCACAAGGTGTAAAACGATCATTTTTATTCGTTAGAACAAAAATCTCAATTTTGAAAAAATGCTACTTAGGCGGTGTTGCTTTAGCCACGGCGATATATTTAATGCGACTACCTAACACTAGAGGGGTGCAATCCTCTTGTTTTGTGGGGTAGTTTCATTTCTTAAATAGTTTTTTTTTACCCCTAACTCATAGTAGATGAACAATGTACAAAAAAAATGTTTCTACATATTTAATTACTTTTAACAATAGAATAATAATAATGTATTTTTTTTCTATGTGTCATTATGTCACAATTTTAGCCGTTAGCGCAGAATCGTAAAACTTTTTTACCATTTCATATACCATTTCTTGTTTTGCCCACTGGTGGCTGCTACACATCAAAGCAGCAACTTATTTTTCCTCACAAGGTAGAAGTGCACCAGGACATCCAAGTACAGAGCAAATTTTTTTTTTATTTTTTTTATAGGCTTTCTTTTTTTATGGTAGGATTCTCACTGGAGTGAGCTCTTCCACCCAACCATAGCTCTTCCACCCAACCATTTTCTGCTGGGAAGCGAACCCAGGTTACCATGCGTGCAATCCATTCAGCACTCTGTGAATCCAGATATTGCAGAGGTTGTGGGTTCGAAATCCAGCCGGAATATCACAAGGTATGCTCCCATTTGGGATTTTAACCACATAATAATACGTCTTAGGCTTACTGCTGGATATATGGGACTTTAAAAGAATGTTAAGAGAGACAAAATAACAATTGCAAGTTTGATTTTTGAGATGTAGTTTTATGTTTTGTAATAAAAAAAGAGTACTTTTTGCAATTACCATGTTACTGTTTTATGTATTCCCAACAATTTTTAATGTTTTCTTGTAACATTCATGTAAATAATAATAATATCGCCTGATTTATACTGCCCGACAAGGACTATTAAAGTCCCATTATTCCAGCAGTAAGCCCAAGACGCATTATTAAGTGGTAAAAGTCCCAAATGGGAGGATAAATTGTCATGTCTCGGCTGGGTTTCGAACCCAAGACATCTGGAATCTCTGGATTCACATTGTGCCGCCTTTACCACTGAGCTACCGGGACAGATGTACATAGAGCTTTGCTCGTTAAATATAATAATAATACCGTCATCTATGTTGCTTTGTAGCTAGACTGACGTATTACCTTTATTTTACATGTATTAAAATGTATGTATCAATAAAATGAAATTTCTTATAATAATAATCATAATATAATACCAATTGTAATGTTAAGTGAAGGTGTGACTTCATATAACTTCTCGAAGAACATTGAAATGGTTGGCATCCGGAAATCAGTGAAATGGAAGATCCAGAAAAGTGTCATCTTACAATCCTGCTATCTAGTCCGAAAGTTTTTGAATTCTTAATTTTTTTTTTTTTTTTAATTCTAATTTTAATACTGATCGTCAAAGTTTATGTGAGAAAGTATGAATTTACTCCTCACATAAATTAAAAAAAAAACTGTTAATAAAAGTACAAGTTCATGGTTCATAATATAAATAAAGGTCACTCACCCCAGTGCTCAGCGGGCCGCCCGGTGCTCCCGGGTAGCCCACATAGGCCGCAGGGGGGCCGCCCATCACTCCGCTGGGGGCGGGAAGCGGCCCCCGGCCGGGCCTCGTGTCTCGTCGTCACTGATGTCAGAGTAGGCGGGGCTGGACGGCTCCTCCCGGCCCACTGCTGGGCCGCTGCTGGGGGGCTCGGGGCCTGGGAACAAATGATTAATTGACGTTTTTTTAATTTCACGATTTTTTTTTGTTTTGATTTCTCTCTTTTTCTTTTCTTTTTTTTTTCTTTTTTCTTTTTCTCTCTTTTTTTTCTTTTTTTCTTTTTTTTCTTTTTTTCTTTTTTTCTTTTTTTCTTTTTCTCTTTTTCTTTTTTTCTTTTTCTGTTTCTCTTTTTTTTTTCTGTTTCTCTTTTTTTTTCTGTTTCTCTTTTTTTTTTTTCTCTCTTTTTTTTTTCTCTTTATCTTATCTTTTTCTTTTTCTTTTTTTTTTTCTTTTTCTTTTTTTCTTTTTCTTTTTTTTCTTTTCTTTTTTTTTTTTTTTTTCTCTTTTTTTTTTTTTTTCTTTTTTTTTTTTTTTTTTTTTTTTTCTTTTTTTTTTTTTTTCTTTTTTTTTTTCTTTTTTCTCTTTTTCCTCTTTTGCTTTTCTTCTCTCTCTCCACCTCCTCTTCTTCTTCTTCCAGCAGCGAGAGCTTTTCTCTTTCTCCTCCTCCATCTTCCTCTTCTTCTTGCTGTGAGAGAGCAGCAATGGCTGTGTTGCTGTTGTTATTCATTGCTGCTGCTGCGTTGCTGTTACTCGTCGAGAGATCCACTGTTGACTCATGTTGCTGTTGTCAAGACTATGTACATCTGAGAGAGAGAGAAAAAGATTTTTATTTTATTTAGTTATTTTTTTTTATTATAATTTTTTTTTTTTTTTTTTTTAACAAATTTTTATAGATGTATTTTACTACAAGGTTTATAACAGAATTCAGATATTTACACTTTATTTTTTTTACAAAACAATCAACAACAATAAATTCGTAACAATAAATTTAAAAAAAAACTTAGATATATGTACAAAAAAAATAATAAAGAACAATATTAATTTTAATTACAATATTGTTTTGTAATCCCGGGCGAAGTTATTAGAATAAAGTTATTGGAAGAGAATGCCGTAGGCATTAGCACCGCCCTTGATCAAGTTTTGTTTAATTATTTCAACTTTATTTCTTGTAAATTGTATATATACTATATTTTGTAAATAAAACTTGATTAAATCTGTTTAATAATAATATTAGACATTCTCTGCAACTCAACCAATCTGCCACTCATAAGAAATATGTATATGAACATATATGAAAAATATGAAAATAGTTATAAAAAAAAACCAACAAACAAACAAAACCAACTGTCAGCAGCGAGGCGGGACTCTTGATCTTGAATCCGCCACTGTTTAAAAAAAAATAAAAAAACAAACCCTTGAATCCGCCACTGTTTTAAAAAAAAAAAAAAAAAAACAAACCCATCTGTCAGCAGAGAGGCGGGAACCTTGATCTTGAATCCGCCACTGTTTAAAAAAAAAAAAAAAAAAAAAAAAAAAAAAAAAACAAACCCACCTGTCAGCAGAGAGGCGGGACTCTTGATCTTGAATCCGCCACTGTTTAAAAAAAAAAAAAAAAAAAAAAAAAAAAAAAAAAAAAACAAACCCACCTGTCAGCAGAGAGGCGGGAACCTTGATCTTGAATCCGCCACTGTTTAAAAAAAAAAAAAAAAAAAAAAACAAACCCACCTGTCAGCAGAGAGGCGGGACTCTTGATCTTGAATCCGCCACTGTTTAAAAAAAAAAAAAAAAAACAAAAAACAAACCCACCTGTCAGCAGAGAGGCGGGAACCTTGATCTTGAATCCGCCACTGTTTAAAAAAAAAAAAAAAAAAAAAAAAACAAACCCACCTGTCAGCAGAGAGGCGGGAACCTTGATCTTGAATCCGCCACTGTTTAAAAAAAAAAAAAAAAAAAAAAAAACAAACCCACCTGTCAGCAGGGAGGCGGGACTCTTGATCTTGAATCCGCCACTGTTGGTGCTGCTGCCGGAGCCGGACGAGGGCGGAGGAGCCACGGGCGGACCGCCCGGTGTTCCAGGCAGGGGAGGTAGGCCGCCCGGAGCCACTGGGGGCGGGGCGCTGGCACCCAGAGACGTCGGGGAGGGGGAGGGCGGGTGCCCCACGGCTCCTACGCCGCCGCCACTGGCACTGTCCCCTGGTAACCTGTTAGCAGAGGGAGGGGGGAGCGGAGAGGGGGGATTTATAAAATGGGTCTATAAAACTCATTATTATTAAAACAAACTCAAGAGATTGCTATAGGCAATAACCCCGCCCTTTAGTTAGGACATATGTATGTATTTTATTTATTTTTTTCTTGTTTATATTATTAATACTGTCAATTTTATATTTAATTTTTACCATTGTTTGTCTGTATATATGTTCTGCTAATAAAGAGTTTCTAAATAAATAAATAAATATTATTTTTCTAGGTACTAATTTTATTAATTGTATGTATTATATTCAGTTACTGTTATTTGTTTGTACCAAATTTAAAACTAAATATATATTTGAGTATCTTAAAAAAATAAATATGAAATTTGGTGCTTCTTTCTTTCAACATTCTATAATTTAGAGAATTGTCAACTCTTTACCAAGGCAATAACCCTGCCCTTTAGTGAGGATATGTATACAGAGTGAAGGAAAAGTTCTGGAACGTATTTTATCTTTTTACTTGAATTTGTGTGTAGTTCTAACGAATGTCCCAAAAGTAGTGAAACAGAATTATAAGGGATGGTTGCAAGAAATAGCCATAGGCAATTACCACGCTCTTTATTTAAAACACATTGTGTGTATATCTTCATCTATTTTCTTTCATGCTTCACGGCGAATTATAAGGGATGGTTGCAAGAAATAGCCATAGGCAATTACCACGCTCTTTATTTAAAACACATTGTGTGTATATCTTCACTTATTTTCTTTCATTTTTATTGTTTATATTTTTTCATTTTTTGTAATCATTATTTGTACTGTAGGTACTCATAAGTACTGACGTCTATTTTCGAATAAAGAATTTAAGAATGATAATAATTTCGTCGAATTCCCAAACGGGAGGATAAAGTGTCATGCCACGGCTGGGTTTCGAACCCGAGGCCTCTGGATTACCAGACCAACGTCTTGACCACTTGAGCACTCAGCTGCTTACCGACTTGATCAGTAGCTTGATCGATAAGGCGGCAGACTTGTAACCTGGAGGTCGGTGGTTCATGTCCCGATTTCAGTAAAAATTTAGAAAAGCGAGTTTAAGTATATGTGATTTTATGTGACACTAGCGGGCTGTCGCCCGCTTTGCGAGCCGAGTCATGGCCGTGAAAGCAAAAAATCCTTTTTCGCCAATGGCAGGTGTTGTAGTGGGAATTTCGAAAAATCCCGTCTTATTGCACATAAGACAAAGCTACCTACCAAATTTCAGCTTCCTAGGACTTACGGTTTGGGCTGTAGAGCGATGATCAGTCAGTGGTCAGTCAGTGGTCAGTGACTTTGACATTTATAAATATAGATTCACGAAAGTTAACCCATGTATGATAACACTCAGCTAATCGGACTGGTCACACACGAGTAGAAGCTACTCTCTCACCTCATCGAGTGCTCCGCCGTGCTCCCGTCTCCGGGAAGGTGAGGCGCGCTGGTGGACTGCACACTGCTCGCTCTCTCCTCCGTCTCGGCTGTCTCCGTGGTCTCGCCCGCCGGCGCTGTGCTGCTGGCGCTCGCACCACTGTCCTCCTCCGTGCTCCCCATGCCTGGAGAAATAAACGAGGAAGCACTACTTGTCAGCGAATGTAATGATACCGAGACTTAGGGTGGAATTAATAGAAGTTATTGTAAGAAGCAACGGCAAGCGAGGAGAAGACTTCGTGATGGTGGCATTCCGGCAAAACCCAATGTGGGTAGCAGGTTTGTAAGTTTCCTGCGAATGGAGGATAAACCCCCGTCGTGTATGACCATGCAGTTGAAATAAGACGTTGAACTCTAATAAAAAATAAATAAAACAATAATACCTCTGGGGCGCTAAATCACAGTTTGCGTTCAGTGTAAGATAGGGAAAACCGACGCTTACCAATGACTTGACTTATAGAATTTGGGCAAAATAAGGGGCGGAATTAATAGAAGTTTTCGTAATAACTCCGTGGTGCTAAGTCAAGAATTGCGTACTGTGTAAGATAGGGAAAATCGACGCTTAGCAATGACTTGTGATAAAGAATTTGTCTATTAATTTCGCATGGCGTGTGATACATCTCGTTACCTGATAACAGTATCACTAAATGAACCGACCTCAGTAGCTTCATCGATAAGACGGCGGACTTGTAACCGTGAGGTCGGTGGTTCAAGTTCCGCTTTCAGCGTAGATTTAGTAAAGCGAGTTCTCGAGTAGTCGAGAAATCACAAAAAAAAAGAAGGAAAAAAGTATGATTTGTTGTTGTTGTTGTTGTAGCCAACTTGCCTGCAGCTGAAGGGGGGAGTGATGGTCTCCAGCCAACTTTAGTTCAAATTTAGCTTGTCCTGAACCACATATTTCTACGAGCGATCTAAGTACCACCTGTAAGTAGGGCTGTCGACTACGAAAGCTCTTTGTCACTGCGACCTTAAATAGATCTTTTGACATGCCCCTGTAACTTTAAAAGGGATCAAAGCTATTAATGTAGCTTAAGATTCTTTTAGGACTGATTTCGGTAACTTCTTTAGGTGTTAGAATCAGCCTTGAGAAGTGTTTCAGTCGAGCGTGTGAGACTGCTCCACATTCACAGAGAATGTGTTTTGCTGTCTATGGGGCCTCTTTACAGAGACTGCATTTTAAGTTGCTACTCACCCCCATGCGCGTGGTTCTGGTGGTACCTCAGCCCGTTGATGTGCTTGTACTTCTTCGAGCAGTTCGGGTCGGGACACTCGAGCAGCACGGGACCCGGGGGCGGGGGGGAGGGGGAGGGCGGGGTGGGCGCACTCGTGCGCGACTTCTTGCTCTCGGAGCCCCCGCCCCCCGCCGATGAGTTAGCTCCGCCCCCTGACGCGTTAGCTCCTCCCCCCGACGAGTTGGCTCCTCCCCCCGAGGCGTTGGAGTCGTCCTTGCTGCTGCTCGCTTTCCGCTTGTCGGGGCGGGGAAGGACGAACGGGGTGGGAGAAGAGGTGCCGCCCGAGTTACCTGAGGAGGAAAAATGGTCATTGTATTTATTTTGTGTTATAATAATAATAACAACAATAACACTCCTAAGTGGAAGGTAACCACCAGGCGAGGTTAATGGTCAAAGATTTTCTCTATTATAAAGAGGTTTCTAATATAGCCAGTTCTATATTACACATAATAACACGGGAACCTGAGATTTTCTCTATTTTTTTTTCTTCTTTTTTTAGAGATGAGTGTTTCACAGCCTTTTTTATTTCGTAGCCATGAAACAGGAGCTACTGTAGACGCTTGTGGTCTGTATTTTAGCCTGCTCATCCCGTAGTATGCCTCCCCTCTGATGGGCGAGAAGTGACACAATACTTCTCATTTAGGTGCTGGGTCAACACGAGCGCACCGGAAGGTATCCCTTACAAACAATTGTAACCAAATTAAGAATACAAATTTTTGTCGGCACGGGGGATCGAACCCAGGACCTTCCGCATGGCAAGCGAGTGCTTAACCACTGAGCTAATCGCGCGCTCAAAAATATATTTAAAATATAAAACAGTTCTTCGAATGGCTCAGATAATCAAGGGGTGGGTGGAGGCATAAAGGAGAGAGGGGATGATCAGTTAATGCTTGAGAGGGTGTAGTGAGAAGAAGGGATGGTTGAGAGGGAGAGGGGGAAATAGGGTTTGTAGTAGATTGTGGAACCTTCAGAGAGGTAGGATCTAAACCATTATATGGAGGGATTATTAAGATTGAAGGTAGAAAGTTTAGAGATTAGGAGGGAATGGTCTACACAATCACTCTGCGTAGACTAATGCCGGGTCCACACTAAGCGAACATTGTTAGCTAACAATGTTCGCTAACAATGTTATTTCAAACAAGTCGTAAAAACATTTTCTAATGCCGGGTCCACACTGCGAACATTGTTAGCTAACAATGTTCGCTTAGTGTGGACCCAGCATAATACACAAAGCTACCTAGCGCGCTAACTCACTCTGCCACGGTGACTAAGATATTATTATTATTATATATCTTCAATGAAGACTAACCAGCTTTGTCCACCGTAATGCCAGTACTGTTGCTGTTGTTGGTGGTGCGTCGCTGTGTCTTGGACTCCTTCCCACTGCCCCCCGACCCGTTGCTGTTGCCATTGGAGGAGTTGCCTGGGGACGGAGATTGAATTGAATTGAATACTTTTATTTTATTTTTTATATTAAAGATGAATATTCCACAGCCTTTTTACTTTCCTTATCCTATAATAAGGAAAGTATTGTATTCGTCGAAAATTTGACCTACCCAGTTTTTCACATTTCTGGACGAATCATAGCCTCAGGATACCAAAAAAGTTGTTTTCAGCCATTGGTCCGTGCGTCTGTCTGTCTGTCTGTCTGTGTGTGTGTGTGTGTGTGTGTGTAAACAGGATATCTCAAGAACGGTAAGAGCTAGAGACTTGAAATTTGGTATGCAAATTAGTTTTATACACGAGACGAACCACGAAACTTTTGGTTGAAATCGGACGCAAGATGCGGCCGCAGGGCCGCAAATATTGGCCGCAACCGCCGCTTCTTTGAATTGGTTAAAGATACAAAAAAAATTAGAGAACAACATTTTCTCGGATTAAAAAAATAATAGGGGTCTATTCTTATCATTTTTTTGATATCTTGAACTTTTTGGAACCCGGCCCCAATTTACCGGTATTTTGGGGGGACCCGCTTGGACTAACTTTTTTATTATTAACCCTAGATGGGGGTTGCGACATATCAAATCCAATGATTTTAAGGTGCTGATTACGAATTTGGCACTGATTTTTAAGTATCCGTAACCGTTGAGTCACCAGTGGCGGAATTCGACTTCTTTTTGGGGGATAAGGAAAGTCGTGTGATGTTTACACCAGATTTTTTTATTTCGTAGCCATATAAAAATAAGTAAAATAAAATAAAAATATCGCCTTATTTATACTGCCCTATTAGGACTATGAAAGTCCCATTATTCCAGCAGTAAGCCCAAGACATATTATTATGAGGTAAAAATTTCAAATGGGAGGATAACTTGTCATGTCCCGGATGGGTTTCGAACCCACGACCTTTGGAATCTCTGGGTTCACAGAGTGCCGCCTTTACCACTGAACTGCGAAATAAAAAAGAGGCTGTGAAATATTCATCTTTAAACCAAAAGAAATCTATATATTCAAGCCCCCCATAGTCTCCAACATGCAGAGATATAACCACACTATTGATAGGCCAATTCTCAAACTCTAATTTACTTTAGTTACTTGACAACATTTTTTATAACATAGAAATGAAACAGGAGCTACTGTATACGCTTGTGGTCTGTGTTGTAGCTTGCCCATCCCGTAGTATGCCTCCCCTCTGATAGGCGAGAAGTAACACAATACTTCCCAATTAGGTGCTCGGTTTAACACGAGCGCACTTAAATTAATTTTTTTTTTTTAATTCAGTATTTAAAAAAAAACCTCCGTTTGAATTGGAGCAAATTCTTGCACTCCATAAATAAAAAAAATCTTACCTTATTTATTTCTTTACACTTTATTTTTTATACAATACAAACAACAATAAACTATTAACAAAGATAAAAAAAAAAAAATATTTACAAAAAAAAGATATAGAAAAAAAAATATTTAAATTTAAATGTACAATGTATTGTATTCCGGGGCGAAGTTAATGCCTCAGGCATTAACATTAATATTAACTTACCTCCCCCACTGCCTCCACTCTGAGAGCCGCCACTGCCTCCGCTGAGGCCCCCCGCGGCCCCCGAGCTGCGGCCCCGCTTGCTACTGCGGCCGCCCGCCCCGGCCCCGCCCCCCGCCCCCGACGAGTTCTTCGTGGTGCGGGCGTCCAGGTCACTCGTGGGCGAATCACAGAATCTGAAACAGGAGGGGCGCACGCGTTTATTTATTATTTATTTAGAAACTATTAGTAGAACATATATACATACAAATAATGGTAAAAATCAAAAATAAAATTGACAATATTAATAACATAAACAGGAAGAAAAAAATAAACAAAATATATACATATGTCCTAAGTTCCTAACTAAAGGGCGGGGTTATTGCCTATGGCAATCTCTTCCACCAAACCCTTCCACCCAAATCTCTTCCACCCTCAGCGTTCCTTTTTTATCAATGAACTTTTTATACAGGTTTTACATTATTATTATTACTATGAAACACTTTATTAGATTTAAGAAGACATTGTGCAATACAAATAATTATAGTAATTACAATTCAAATCAAGGGTGGTGTGGAAGAGAATGCCGAAGGCATTAATTATCACCACCCTTGATCAGGCTTTGTTTATATTTATTTCACAACTTATTACCATGTTCATTGTATATAAAAAATGTAAATAAAGCTTAGTCCAATTGTTTATACAAAAAAAAAAAAAAAAAAATATTACAACAATTAAAAAATGGAAACAATACCTATATACAATAAAAAGGAAAAAGAATAGAAAAATAAAAAAAAATAGAGAGGAGAAACCTGGGTCTTAGAAAAACAGTTCCAGGTCAAATTTCTTTTATTAGTGAACTTTAAAAAAAAAAGCACAAAAATAAAGATTTGATTTGATTCACTGCAAACCAAGTTATATGAAATATATGATAATAATAACCACACAAACTTTTTTGTTGTTGTAAGATCCCTCCATCCACTCCTGTTGGGCGATTGAAAGGGGGCACCTGCTGGCATTAGCCTCAATCCCCCGTTCAAACCTCCATACAGTCATCTTACTTTTTTTTCCTTCAAATTAAAACCAAGTTATATGATGATAATAACCACACATAAGTCGTATTTTTCTTTCTAACCAAAAAAAAAATTCCAGGTTAGGTTTTTTCCAAATATTTCCACTTTATTCCAAGGTCATTCGTGAAAGAAAAATGCGTTTCGGTACTTCTAAAGATAAACAATAGACTTAACCTATAAAAGAACTGGAAGCAAGAAATTTCTACTTCCATTTTGGTTAACTTTGGAAGTGGAAATTTTTCCTCTTCCAAAAGAAAAATGACTTGCTTCCAGTTTGGTTCATTTAATTCCCATTTGGTTAGAAAGAAAAATACGGCACAACTATCAACGCTTGTTTCGACCTCATCCAGCCTGAGTTGAGCCGGATATGAGTGTTACCTGGGAGGCGCCCAGTCATGCCTTGTGCAGTCCAGAAGGGTCCCCACGTAGGTTTTGCCTCGCCACGTCACATTCACCACCAGCACTCCTGAGAATGAAGGAAAAAAAAATCTGGTGTAAACATCACACGACTTTCCTTATCCCCCAAAAAGAAGTCCAATTCCGCCACTGGTGACTAAAGGGTAACAGATAGTTAAAAATCAGTGCCTAATTCGTAATCAACACCTCAAAATCAATGGATTTGATATGTCGCAACCCCCATCTAGGGTGAATAATAAAAAAGTTAGTCCAAGCGGGTCCCCCAAAATACCAGTAAATTGGGGCCGGGTTCCAAAAAGTTCAAGATATCAAAAAAATGATCAGAGTAAACCCCTATTATTTTTTTAATCCAAGAAAATGTTGTTCTCTAACTTTTTATTGTATCTTTAACCAATTCAAAAAAGCGGCGGTTGCGGCCAATATTTGCGGCCCTGCGGCCGCATCTTGCGGCCGATTTCAACCAAAAGTTTCGTGGTTCGTCCGGTGTATAATATTAATTTGTATACCAAATTTCAAGTCTGTAGCTCTTACTGTTCTCGAGATATCCTGTTTACACACAGACAGACGCACGGACCAATGGCTGAAAACAACTTTTTTGGTATCCTGAGTCTATGATTCGTCCAGAAATGTGAAAAACTGGGTAGGTCAAATTTTCGACGAATACAATACTTTCCTTATTATAGGATAAGGAAAGTAACAACCACTCAATTAAATGTATACAACTATACATATACATTATACATGTATAGAATTAAAGATAGGTTTACCATGTTTTATACATTTCTGTAAATGTCAAATAAACACTAAATTCTAAAAATTCTAAAAAATATAAGATTAAAAATATTTTTTTTTTTTACAAAAACAAACACAATTTCTTAGGTATTAGAAATTTTACAGAAGTAAAATACCTGAAAATACAATAATTTCTTTATTATAGGATAAGGAGAGTAAAAATTGGAGACCATTTTTTTTTTTTTTTTTTTTTTTTTAAGAGTTTGTCCGTTTATGATTGTTAGATAAAATAAAAGAAGTGTCATGTCTTACTGTGAGAGTAAAGGGACTCTTTAGTCTCATTCTTGCAGGATAAACAGAGTATTGTAAACAGAGTACAGTCTGTACCGGTAGCTCAATGGTAAAGGCCGCACTCTGTGAATCCAAAGACTCCAGAGGTCGTGGGTTCGAAACCTAACTAGGACATGACATGTTATTCTCCCAATTGGGACTTTTACCACATAATAATATGTTTTGGGCTTACTGCTGGAATAATGGGACTTTAATAGTGCTAATCGGGCAGTATAAATAAGGCGATATTATTATTTTTGTATGGTCGTACCTTCTGTCTCGTGCCACACGATGCCCTCCAGCGTGACACTGGTGCCTGGCTCACACGGGCCTAGACACTCCGGCTCCGTGATGGTGCCCACACTAGTGCCTATACACACGTCGGCAGTCTCCTGGTAAACAAGAAAAAAAATTACAAATTAATAAAAAATATAAGTTTAAAAATAAAAATGTCAGAAAAAAACTGACAAAAATCAGTGATATCCCCCATAAAAACATTTTGTGTGTCTGGCTCACAAGGTCCCAGACACTCTGGCTCCGTGATGGTGCCCACACTAGTGCCTATACACACGTCGGCAGTCTCCTGGTAAACAAGAAGAAAAAAAAAATACAAATGAATAAAAATATAAGTTTAAAAATAAAAATAATGTGAAAAAAAAACTGACAAAAATCAGTGATATCCCCCCTAAAAACATTTCGTGTGCCTGGCTCACAAGGGCCCAGACACTCCGGCTCCGTGATGGTGCCTACACTAGAGCCTATACACACGTCGGCAGTCTCCTGGTAAACAATAAAAAAATATAAATAAAGTGTTTAACAATAAAATAATGTGAAAAAGAAACTGACAAAAATCAGTGATATCCCCCATAAAAACATTTCGTGTGCCTCGCTCATACGGACCAATACTTACATAACATTGCATGTACTCATATGATTTTGGTCACACTTGTATATGTTGTGTAACCATACTTCGACAGTCTACAAACAACAATAAGTAAAATGAAAAGGGAGGAGAAATGTGTTTAGACATTGATATTGTTATAAATAAATTTTAAAATCAAGAACCATCTATAGATTATGAAACTAATGCTTTAAAAATAATATCCCAAAGTTATATACTTTAAATAACAGTTTCAGCACATTTCTTTAAGCCTCCATTATTTTAAGATAATGATTTCACTATGATTGAATTAAACATATTATTTATGATTTTTTTCTAAAAAAAAGTGATATCATACACACAAAAACATTTCGTGTGCATCGACACTCACCTTTTGTTCAGTCTTAATTTTGTGCCGTAAATCATGGAAGTTGGTGAGAGACAGAGAGGCGGCTGACGTCACAGAAGAGGAAGAAGAATTGTTGTTCAGAATTCCTGAGCAGGAGGAAGCAGAGGGAGTTCCTGGTGGAAGATTGAATTGAATTGAATTGAATTGAATTAAATTGAATTGAATTGAAAAAAAATATTCATCATAGGGTGGCGTCATCGTGAACGATGGTAGCCAGACAGTGGAGGAATGACTCAGCACTTCTACCACTGTCTTTACAATTGACAAGGGCCCCCACAGAACGAAGCCAATGCTGGTCTACTCCCTGTTTATAGTCCCCCAGCTATTCAAAAAATATTAGTCCTATAATAATATTTCATTCGTTGTCTAAAATTGAATGCGTGTCTCAAAAACGATTTACATTACAAATTTTGAAAAACGGGTTTACTTGAAATTGATTATCTGAGGGGGTTTAGAATCCTAGAATACCTACATCGCGTCGGTCGGCAGTATCTGAAATTTATTTATACTGCCAGAGTTGTAAAAAAAAACAGAGTTAAAAAAACGCCCCAATTGGGTTTCGAATCCACGACCTTGGGATTACCAGACCGACTCCTTAACCACTAAGCTACCGCTCCCGTATCGCATACCTTGTGCGGAGTGAACAGAGTTGAGATGGGCGAGGGGGGTGGGCGGGGGGCCGGGGGTGTTGGCCCCGCCCACCAGAAGTTCCTCCGGGTGAGGGGAGGGGTGGTAGGAGGAGGAGGGGGGAGGTCCGCTGGCCACGCTGCTGCTAGACTTCTTGTCGCCTGGAGGGGAGGGGGGAGGGTTAACAAGGGTTATAATGAATAATAATAATTGAATGGGTGAGTAGAAGAACCAGGAATGTCAAAAATCGATATTTTTTTCTTAGAATAAGAAGAAATGTACTCTTTTCTATCATCTCTGTGAATATGAAGGAGAAATAACCCTTATAAGTATAATTTTTTTCGATTTTAAAGTGGGGGAAGCATACTCATTAGCATGATAATATTTATCTCATTTTTGCTTTCCTGAAAAGTCGATTTTTGACATTCCTGGTTCTTCTACTCACCCATTCAATTATTGTTTATTATTACTTTTGCTGAAAGGTTGTCCATTTGTCTCCCATGGATCTGAGAAAACTTCCCTGATAGAGATAGCTCAGTTGTTGTTGTTGTTGTTGTAACCAGCTTAGCTAGAGCTAGGGGAACGATTCGAACCCCCCCGCCGACAAAAATTCGTTCTCAAAATTTGGTTACAGTTGTTTGTAAGGGATACCTTCCGGTGCGCTCGTGTTGACCCAGCACCTAATTGGAAGTTATTGTGTCAATTCTCGCCTATCAGAGGGAGGCATACTTCGGGATGGGCAGGCTACAATACAAACCACAAGCATCTACAGTAACTCCTGTTTCATGGCTACGAAATAAAAAAGGCTGTGAACTCATCTTATAAAAATAAATAAAAAAATCTATAAATTTACCTTTTTAAATAGAAAATAAACTCTCTCGAAGAAATACCGCATATGTTGTTGTTGTTGTAACCAACATGGCTACAGCTTGTGCAATGAACCATCGTGAGGTCCTCGGCTTTTTATTTTTACTGTGAAACCCTCATAAAAAAACATAAGAAGAGAATGCCAAAGGCATTAGCACCACCCTTGATCAAACTTTGTTTATCTTTGATTAATTATAGCTTATGACTGCACCTGTACATAAAAAAAAATTGTATTTTTTTTTTTTTTTTTTTTTTTGCAAATATTTGCCTTTTACAAAAATCACTTTTTCTCAACCCATATTCTTCCTTGAGCTTTTAGACTCAATTTCTTCCTCAAATTCTTTACTTGAAATTTTGATGCTAAAATTTTAAAATTCTAGCAAAATTTAAAAAAACTTAAATTGTTGAATAATAATAATTTGGCCCTCAGAATAGAATAAACTGGAGGCTCTTGCTCTCACCTTTCCTGTGCGTGGAGGTGGAGAATGCCAGAGGCATTATCACCACCCTTGATCAAACTTTGTTTATCTTTGATTAATTATACCTTATGACTGCACCTGTATATAAAAAATTGTAAATAGAGATTGATCAAAATTGTTGAATAATAATAATTTGGCCCTCAGACCGACCTCAGTGGCTTGATCGATAAGGCGGCGGACTTGTAACCTGGAGGTCGGTGGTTCAAGTCCCGGTTGCAGCGTAGATTTAGTAGAGCGAGTTTGAGTAGTTGTAATATCACGAAAGTGATTGACACAAATAATATGAGAATTTTTTTCACTCATCTAAAAAAAAAAAAAAATTGGCCCTCAGAATAGAATAACCCGGAGGCTGTTGCTCTCACCTTTCCTGTGCGTGGAGGCGGGACTGGCGGTGGCCGCGGCGGCGACACTGCTCCCCGCCTGCTTCTTGCTCTGGTGAGGCGAGGCCAGGGTTGAGCCACTGCCGGGAGTCGAACCCACGGGCCCCGAGCTCTCCGACCCGTTCTCTACCGAGCCTGCAACACACCGCATAGGATACGCATTAGAATTTTTTTTTAAATAAGATAAGATAAGTTAAGATTCATTTATTGGTGTACATCAAAGTCTAGCTGGAGGACTATAAACAGGGAGTAGACCAGCAGTCTGGCTGGGGGACTATACACAGGGAGTAGACTAGCAGTCTGACTGGAGGACTAAAACCAGGGAGTAGACCAGCATTGGCTTGGTTCTGGGGGCCCTTGTCAATTATTAGCCTCCTTGTAAAGACAGTGGTAGAAGTCATTCCTCCACTGTCTGGCTACCATCGTTCACGATGACGCTACCCTATGATATGATGTACATCAAATTTACAATTTGTTTACACAAGTCAAATACAGATACAGAAATGGGGTAGAGGAAGGAAAAGACATAATAGAACTTAATAATTTCTTTTCAGCTCTTTTTCTTTCTTTTTTCTTTTCTTTTTTCGTGATGTTTCTTTTTTTCTTTTCAGTTTTTGTTTCTTTTCATCTTAATTATTATGAGTGATGACAAAGTTGAATGAAGGGTTAGGTTGGGTGAAAGAGATTGCCAGAGGCAATAACCCCGCCTTTTAGTAAGGACATAATTATGTATATATTTTGTTTATTTTTTCTTGTATTATATTAATATTGTCAATTTTGTATTTTAATTTTTACCATTAGTTTTGTTTGTTTGTATATATGTTCTACTAATAAAAACTTTCATAATAATAATAATAATGTGGATTTAAAGAACTGGATATAAGAGAAACCATTATCACCACTTTTGAACAAACTTTATTACTTTCTTGTATTATATTTTGTATTGATATTATTGTTGTTATAGCCAGCTTGGCTACAGCTGGAGGGGGTATTATGGTCTCCAGCCAACTTTATTCAACAATGTTGGCTCGTCCTGAACCGCATATTTTTAAGGGCGATTGATATTGTAAATAAAGTTTGGATGAAAATGTTTCATAATAATAACAATAAACCTGAATATAAGAGAACAAGTCCTAGGTTCTCTTTCAGTCTCTATAAGAATTAGTTTTATGAAAAAATTTATCCAATCAAATCAAATAGTACATTTATAAAAAAACAAAACAACATAAGGAACATCTTACATTATCCTATTGTATCAATTAATGAAACCTATATGTATATTTTTGCTAGTATTGTTATATTTAATTCCTTTATTATTTGTAATGTTTCATATCTTAATACAAAATAAAAAAAAAAAGTATAAGGGAAATTAACCTCTACATAAGAGAACCCTTGGGAAAAAAAAAGGAGGGGAAAATCAATGAGGTATACCTGTTCTGTCTTTACCAGAGGCAGCATTGCTATTTGAGGCCGAACTACTGGTACTCGACCCGGAGGAAGTAGCACCTACAGCTGACTTGACAATCTCGTGTTGTTTGTTGCCGGATGGCTTCTGGGTTCGTTTGATTTTCATTTTGAGTCCTGAAAGAAAACAAGTGACAAATCACATCAATCAAGACAATGACAGAACACATCAAACATTGGAAATGTGACAAAAAGACAACACCCCCAAGAGCTGTCACAAAGGGAACAAAAATTAAGACACCTGACACAAGACTTTGGGTTGATAATTTTTTTTTTTATGAAATATGCCAGCCTCCGTGGCGTAATGGTTGCGACTACTGCCCGTAGTCCACAGATACTGAGTTCGATCCCCGGTTGGAGCAGACTTTTCGAAGAAAACTCTGTTGCCTTCAAACACATGAGGCTGGCATGTGGGTAGCTGGTACAATTCCCAGCGAATTGAGGGTAACACCCCCGTCCAGATCAGGACGTTAAAACCAAATAGAATCGTTGGCGTTAGGAAGGGCATCCAGCCATAAAAAACGTGCTCCACCTTACCAACCTCAACCATGAGGTTGAACAATGCTGACCCCAAATGCAACATAAGCTAATATGGGATAAAGGCAAGGGAGATACCAAAACACAAGAAAACTATATATTTTATTCAAGTCGCCCATAGTCTCCACCATGCAGAGATATAACCACACTATTGATACACCAATTCTCAAACTCTAATTTACTTAACAGCATTTTTTATATCATAGAAATAAAACAGCAGCTACTGTAGACACTTGTGGTCTGTGTTGTAGCTTGCCCATCGCGTAGTATGTCTCCCCTTTGATGGGCATGATGTAAGGGACACAATACTTCCCATTTAGGTGCTGGGAACACGAGCGCACCAGAAGGTATCCATAACAAAGAACTAAAATGCCGTTTGCATTAGCACCGCCCTTGATCAAGTTTTGTTTTGTTAATTTTAATTTCTATGTATGTATATATTCTATGTCATTTGTAAATAAAACTTGATCCAACATGTTTAATAAAATCAAATTTGAATACAATATTTTTGTTGGCTCTCTGATTCAAACCAAAATTTTCCACATGACAAACAAGTACCTTACCACTAAGTTAATTGCACGCTTTAAGTTAATTTACATGTTCAAGTCCCCCATAGTCTGTGTCAGTACCTTACCAAGTTACCACTGAGCTGATTGAGCGCTCTAAGTTAATTGCATGCTCATAAGGGTTGGGTGGAAGAGATTGCCACAGGCAATAACCCTGCCCTTCAGGTAGCACATTAACTTCATTCTCTTTTTTTCATGTATATTTGCTTAATCTTTTTGTTTTTCTTTATATTTCATTGTAATTTACTGTATATATTTTTTGTTCTACCTAATAAAGCTCTCTATAATAATAAGAAATTTGAATCTTATATCCAGTTACCTTTACCTTTGTCCACCGTGGCAGAGTGTTCCACGGCCATTGTGTTGGGGCGCACGTGAGACAGAACTGTCGGACTGCCGGTGGCGCTGAGAGCACCTGGCTTGGTGGGCGGCAGGGTGGAGCCTAGCTGAGAGGTCTTGAGGGCGGAGAGAGACGGAGGAAGCGGAGAGCTACTGCTGGGTGCGGAGGAGGGAGTTGAAGTGGTTTTCTCTATGTCGGCATCCAAGTCAATGATAAGGTCACCTGAGGGGTGGGAGAAGAATGATTTTCATTTTGTTAAACTGGCCCAACCCAGACAGGGTGAGGTTATATGGGTAGCTAATACAATTTTTAATAATAATAATAATAATAATGCCTGGTGTACCGGTACATTTATTGATGGTACAATACCTTTATACAAATTATAAACATGTCATAAACATTAAATTCTAAAAGAAGAATGGTAAACAAACAATTTACATCAGTTGAAAATTTAAATATAAAAAATGTAAAATATGAATAAGATAAAGCAGCAAAATATGTTCAAATATCACTTGCATGTCTCATCATTCAGTTGAGAGGGGTATAATTCCCAGTGCAAGCAGGGTAAAACCCCTCTACTGACCAAGACACTAAAACCTATAATTAAAATGTTGCTGTTTTAAACGAAGGGCATCAAGCTAGAAAGTGTGATACACCCAACCAACTTCAACCATGAGGTTGCACAATGACAAACCTATTATTAACAAGGTAATATGGGATAAAGTCAAGGGAGAAATACACTTAAATTGTATGTAGGATTGTATGTATAAACATAAAAAATATTAGTAATACAATACAGATATTATTTACTAAAGAGTACAAAAAATATAACATAAAAAACATGATAGATAGGTAATAAACAAAACAAAATAAAATAAATGCCCTCAAAGACAGGGTTGTTGCCTACGGCAATTTCTTCCACACAACAGCAGTACAATAATCTGAAATTTCAGTGTGGAAATAATGTCTTCTTCTTTTATATCTAGTGCTCAAAAACCAATGCTTGAAATACTTCCAGAACAATAGCACAAATTTGAAATAGTAAAAGAAACATGAGTCAATAAGCAATTCCAACTAATAAGAAGGAACCATGCCCCCCTTTGATGCATTCAACGAAATATTAATTTTATAAAAACATGTATTGAATAAACAAATCAAACATACTTTCTGCGTCATCAAACTTACCTATACCAACATCCCACTCAGTTTCATTGTCGTATTCAAAGTTGGTGGCGGCAACGGTTGCAGAGGCGGATGAAGATGTGGTCGTGGCAAAGTTTGCAGCCGGCGGTTTCTGTTCGCCTCTCATTTGATCAGCCATACCGGCAGGCTGGTAGAGACAGGCTCTTGCCGTTCCACCATTGTATTACCCTCTGAAAAATAAACAATGGAACATATGAAGGAACATACTATAGTATAAAATGGTGTGTGTGTGTGTGCCTTTCATTTAATCTGCATTTCATATCAGCAATGGTCTAACTGGGACCCACAAGGCCATTTTCAGGGAACTGCAAAACCATTGAAAGTCTCAATTTGGTTTTTCACAATTAAATCTCACCATATTTCAAAAGTGGAGCCCTTTCACAAAAGCCAGTGCAACATGAGAAGTACAAGGCCCTTTTTGAATCTTAAGAAGTACAAGAAATCACCCCCTGAAGATAGTTGAAAAACTTTTGAAACACCCTACCTACATTTAAGTAGAGTTTACTGACCAAGCACATTTCTTATTATGTGCTACTGATTATTTAAAACATTTTTTATACGTATATAAAGTATATTTATCTATAAATAATACATAAAAATTCAACAGTAAAATATGGACATTCATGTACCATATTCATAAGAAAGGGCCATCACTTTCTTGTGATGACATAATGATGTGCTACCGATTCTTAATGGCTCTATTTTACAATCAAACCCTATCAACTAATAAGTCTAATTAGTATTTGATTATAATTAAATTAAAAATCAAATAGTGTTAATTCCTATGCCATGCAATTTATTAAAGTGCACTTAGACAAGAAGTTTGAAGGACATATGGGTCTTATCAGTCACTGACAATTGCAGTTTTCAAATTCTTAGCTCTGTCAATGCATCATTGACACATGGTACAGGCTTTATTGATATTCATTAAGTTCATACATATTACATCTATTTTGAATTGTAACCTATCTGAGAGTTGACTCTTCAGTCTCCAAGTTCAGTGGGTAAATACAGTTGCATCTGGATATAAGAGAACAATTTCCAATTTACCTCTACAAGATAAATTGGACCTCTTTATAAGAAACCTGGATACAACAGAAAAAAATTATGGTTCCTTGTATTCTCTAATTCTCTTAAATTACCAAATTATGGATAGTGTTTTAATTGTTGTAACCAGAATTGCTACAGGGGGAAATAATGGATGTGTTGAACCAAATATTCTCATGTGCAATCAACAATTATGAGAACATGGGCCTTTTTTTTACAGAATAGCTTTTTTTATGAAACATATTAAGTAGTGTCTTCAATTTAAAATGTTCAATTGGAATATTTCCTTCACAGTCACTACTCTCTTTTCCAATGATCAATTCCATCCGCATGCCCCAACAACAACTCTCCAGTTCTCCATCTTCTCCTAGCTCTTCTTAAGTACATACTTTATGTACACTAGGCAGCAGTGGAAAACTAGAAGCTAGCATGGTGTGTTGGGTTTGTCTGGTCTATACTCAAGTTCTAATCATATAGTTGCTGTTCTAACCAGCTTGACTATAGCTGGGGAGTGACAGCCTCCAGTCAACTTCAATTGAAAGTTGGCTTGTCCTGAACCACATATTTCTATGTGTGAACCACCAACATGGAGACTTAGGCTTTTACTCTTTGAGTCCTTGGAAAACTGCTTGTTTGGGTTGACTGTTCTCTTTTAATAGTCCTCTTGCAAGACACTGGTCTTCTCTTTGTTTCACACCCTCCATCCACCCCAAGTTATGGTCATTTAGTAAGACACTGGTCTTCACCCTGTTTAATGTCCCCTAGCTATTATCACAATTTGCATAAGTCAATCAGTATTCACAAGGTGTAATATACCGTAATAGTGCAGTATTAAGCTTATTATCTTGGCTTAAAATTTACAGAGAGTTATATCATTAACTGAACAAACAATTTTACAGATATTCAACTAATGATTTTTATAGTTCAAGATTAAATAAATTAGTGACTTGCAACTGAATGAATGAAACACTAAATTAAATCTAATTATAATTATAACAACTATCAATAATTTTAAGATTGATTTTGTTCTACCCATCATCAAACTTTTTCAAATGAGTGAGTAAATATGCAGATTAGGAGATTCCAATGACACCATAGATGGGTATTAACGTTAAACTTTTAAGGTAATTTATTGAGCACGGATATTGGTATTTTTGATGAAAATTCTTTAAAACTAATCCCAGTTTAAGGTATTCACCATCAATTTGATGTGCACACAATATTTGATAGATATTTGACATTTCTTCACCAGAGGTTCAATCACTACTTTACCTTGAAAAAGCCAGTAAATGGGGCTGAGACTGGAGAATACAGATGTGAAACATATATGACGGAGTTTAGAAATAGCTTGAGAATTTCATTTTTCATTTATTTATTAACACAAGGGTAAAACGCACAGGGAATCTTCTCCTTGGGAAGGAAACTCTCAAACTATATTTACAAGTTTAATGACAATTCAAGTTACAGTGGGCACAACAACGCGGTTATACACTGAAAGAAAAAGAACCATTAAAATTACATAAAACTCTTATCTAGAAACTGTGCAGAGTGAGGCGAATGCTTTGAAGGGTTCTCAATTTAGGTAGGAAATAAAAAATGGACTGAATTTGGTCTGTAAGTCATTTGAGAGGAAAGAAAAATATTTTCCTAATTATTTTTTTGGTATTTGATCAAAAAGAATCACAAATAAACACAGTTGAAAAAGTTGTCAGCCATTTTTGTTTTAAAATGCACTCTCTTCGGTGTTGCCGGATGACACGTTGGAATTTTTCCTATGTTGTATCCGGCTAAAATAGGAACATTATTATTATTATTACATTATTTTATTTGGTACCTACATTACCTACAATACCTACACACTAGGAGATAAAGTAATATTTTACGACTTTTTCGAATCTTTCATATCTCAATAGGTAAATTATTTTGACCATTATCGCGCCACTGTAGGGAGATATTTCCTGTTAAAGGGCATTTGAGGCCTCCTCGTTCAATTTTTCATTTTAAAAGTAGATAGGTCGGCTGTGGAGACAATTTAAAAATTTATTATAACGTGCAAAAATCTCTTTTTATGGCTTGGTGTATATTATCGTGCATTTCTCATAGAGCGCCTTAAAAAATGAAACTTAAACTAATTTATAAACTATTTTTTTCGCATTATATTATATTTCTAAACGGTTCTTTAATTCTTTTTTCAACAGGTCATTCATAATATAATTATATATGTCAAGACCATCTGTCAAATTATATAAAAAAATCTAAAATTTGCTGAGTCAAACTAGAAAAGGACGCAAAAGTTCAGAAGGCGCCAATCTAAGAGGATTTAGTAAGGCCTCCTAGGCGCCAATCATCGGAGCCCATGAAACCTATTTCTTAATTCAAAAAAGCCACAGTGCTATTATGCTATTTAATTATAAGCGCATGAATAGCTCAGTGGTTAAGCACTCACTTGCCATATGGGAGGTCCCGGGTTCGAACCCCCGCGCCGACCAAAAATTTGTATTCAAAAATTGGTTACAGTTGTTTGTGAGGGTTTCTTTCCGGTGCGCTCGTCTTGACTCAGCACCTAAATGGGATGTATTTTGTTACTTCTCGCCCATCAGAAGGGAAGCATACTACAGAATGGGCAGGCTACAACATACAGACCACAAGCGTCTACATTAGCTCCTGTTTCATGGCTACGAAATAAAAAAGGCTGTGAAACACTCATTTTTTTTCTCGATATAATTATTCTCAAACATAATTATATAAATAAGTGGCCAGTGCGTGGAACTCCTTGATTGCATGCGCATTTTAGTGGCTCTGGGGCTCACAACATACCCTCTGCATATTTATTATATAATAAATTATAATATCCCCTCAGACCGACGTTAAGGACAAAATTAATAGACAAAGTCTATATCACAAGTCATTGCTAAGCGTCAATTTTCCCTATCTTACACAGTACAAAATTCGTGACTTAGCGCAGCAGAGGTATTACAAAAACATCTATTAATTCCGCCCTAAATAAACAAGCACCACACTTCGCATTATTTCTCAATGCTTTTATAGCCGGAAAAATAAATAAATATGCAACTGGCAACATGAGATATTTTATTACTGTTGTCGGTGGTCTAATGTTTTCGATTTCATAATTGCTTCCTCAATATTTTTTTCCTTCGATTTCGCGTTTCTAATAAGAGAGAAGTTTTTGAAATATCTGATTAAACTTTTACTTTTTCAGTATGTGAAAACTGAGCTTTAATAGAATGATGTTAATTTATCAAAATAGCATACATTCTATTTAATCCGATATAATATTTTCTAGTAAATTTATAATGGTATCTACCCGGTTTAAAAATCATCTTTTGCAAAGCTTCTTGATTTCAATAGATTTTAATGAGGAAGCAGATTTCATTGATCATTTCTGATTGGCTGTTATTTATCAGCCATTGGTTGACTGTGATTGGCTCTCAGATCCCGCGAAACTTTTAAATTTCAAACTCATTAATATTTTTTTTGTCGAACAAGTGATCTGTCATCTGTCAATCTGAATAAAATTTTAATTGAAATCATTTAATCGTTATACTTCGTCATTGTTGGAATGTCTCTTTGATTTGATAACTATCAAACTTAGGTATCATGTTCATTTATAAATAATGAAAGGAAGCCAAGAGTGTTTATTTTTATCTGATTTTTTAAACTCCTTTTCCTTGGAGTGAGGTGTCAGCTAAAAAGCAACACCAAAGACAGGTTTCTCTTTCTACTGTGAGTAGCTCTCTAGAAACTGGTCTTCAAATAGTAGTCAACACTCAAGGACATTGCATGTAAGTATCTAGAAATATCAAGTTCCAAATCATTGACATGGTTAAAATTTGGGTTTTATGAAGTTCACATCTCATTTCTTTTTATCAATACACCTTATTGATATAAAAACACTTTAAAAAAATTCAACTCTACTTAAATCTGCTTTTTTTAAGGAGAGGTGGTAAAATCTGAAGACGAACACTAGATTTTACCCTAGTGAACAGTGTGAGTACTGAGATGCGGACAACAGTGCATCATCCTCACTAAAAACCACCTCTCCCCCTAAACATATGATCCCGGAACTGTTCAAAACATTACATCGGGTATACTTAAATCTGCTAAACCTTTTGGTTTTAATAGAAAATCTGTTCTTTGTTCTAAGAGAGATTATATTTGGGCTGAATTATAAAACAGGATTAGAGTCAAGACAAGCACCAAGCACCTAGCTGGGGGACGTTAAACAATGAGAAGACCAGTGTCTTGCTAGAGGACTATAAACAGATAATAGACTAGCCAATACTAACAAGCCAGACTAGCTTGTAGTTTCCCAGGGTTTTAATGGGTTAGAAAGAAATAGTCCAAGTTTTCACTTTAGTTGGTCACACACATAAATATGTGTTTCAAAACAAGCCAATTTTTATATTTAATTTGGCTGAAGACCACCACGCCCCCAGCTGTAGCCAAGCTGTTTACAACAACAAGAACCCAGCACCTAAATATTAAATATTGTGTCACTTTTTGCCCATCAGATGGGAGGCATATTACAGGATGGGCAGGTTACAACACTGACCACAAGTGTCTACAGTAGCTCCTGTTTCATGGCTACAAAATAGAAGAAGCTGTGAAACACTCATCTTAAAAAAAGCTATCACAGTGCACTTTATCTTAAATTACAATGATGAAAAAATAATAAATTTTACAATAATTATCAATAATCTTATGCTGCTACCTATAAGAATAACAATAATTGAACTGTCATAGACTGGAGTAGAGTAAAATTCAATAATCATGTCCCATTTATTCACTGTCAAATAATTAGAACATGTACCCTATTTAAGTATTTTTTAAAAATTCATTTGGTATTTATAACAGGCCATGTAAATCCTTGGTATCCAAAAGAGTTCTTTATCACCAGGGCTGCGGAGCTGCGGAAAAAATTTGAGCTCCGGCTCCAGCTCCTCTTTGTATTATTTTCTAGCTCCGGCTCCAGCTCCGGCTCCTGGAGCTAAGAGAAAAAAAAACTGGCTCCGGCTCCGGCTCCTGGCTCCAGTAATGTGCATCTTATTTGAATACAAAATGTATATATTAGTATAAACTGAATACCTATCATTGGTTGTATCGAAAAATGTGTTTAAACACTTACATTATGTTCTATAACTTTTCCCCTTATCTAGAACCATTAAATCACAAATTAATAACTCTTAGGTACATTTTAGATTTTGTATTGTATTTTATTGTACATAAGAACATTATTTACATTAGATTTGAGGATGGTGCTGGAATAGTGGATGTGGTGGAGTAGTGTTATTTATTTTTAATAGGTAATAATAATAATAAATAAAAAAAACCACTCATTATTTTTTGAGAAATAATAAAAAAAAAAATTGATATCTAATTGGTCAATATTGAATAAGTTTGTGCTTAAACGAGTAAAATTTTGTTCATAGGTTTGTACATTTATTTAACATTCGAAGAATAAAGTGTCCTTAAGAACAATATAACTTTTTTCAGAGAGGAAATACTAGTAATTCATTTTTAAGTCAGAGCTGGATGCGGAGCCAAGTTTTTGAAAATTTGGCTCCGACTCCGGCTCCAGCTCCTCTTTACTAAAATAATTGGCTCCGGCTCCAGCTCCGGCTCCTTCAGACCAAAAAATGTTAAGCTCCGGCTCCTTAGCTCCGGCTCCGGCTCCGACTCCGCAGCCCTGTTTATCACATTGTATTATTTCTATGAACCAGAGAAAAATACCATTTTTTTTGCTCTAGAATTTTTTCTTCAAATAGGTGGATTGAAAGAGACAGGTACATAAAAAAAAAAGTTTATTACAAAATATCTTCTAATTATATCATGCATTATTTTTCAGCTTCTCTCTCTCAGCCATATCTAAATAACAATGTCAGAAAATCCCGTCAAGTATTTATTTGCTGGTGGAGTGGGTGGAATTTTTACTGTCCTTACTGGACATCCTTTTGATACGGTTAAAGTTCGTCTGCAGACTATGTCCAGTGAGAAGCCACAGTATAAAGGTAAGAATTATATATTAATTAGTATATGAACCACAATACAACAATGAAACCAAAGAAAGAAGAAAAAAGCTCTGTAATTTTTTTTTTAATTATAGGAATTTACTATTTTTTCTGTCATTTTGTGAGTCCAAGGAAATGTCACTCTTTCTTTTACTTTCCTTTACCCAACTTATTCTTTGTTGAAAAATTGTACAACTCTGCAGTTACATATTATTTATAATCTTGATGTATTTTTGTCTCTCAGTGGTAAAGGCGGCACTCTGTGAATCCAGAAGTTCCAGAGGTCGTGGGTTCGAAACCCAGCCGGGACATGACAAGTTATCCTCCCATTTGGGATTTTTACCACATAATAATATGTCTTAGGCTTACTGCTGGAATAATGGAACTTTAATAGTCCTTATCGGGCAGTATGAAAAAGGCGATATTATTATTATTATTATTATTATTTCCCCCTCCAGGTACACTTGACTGCTTCACCAAAATTGTTCGTCTCGAGGGTCTCACAGGCTTATACAAGGGTATGGGAGCCCCTATCACTGGTGTGGTACCTATATTTGCACTCAGTTTTTTTGGCTATGGTGCAGGAAAAAGCTTGCTCACTCCTGAGGACAATACTAGTGGAAAACTCACACCTCTACGGTACTTCATTGCTGGTTGTATGAGTGGCATCACCACAGCAGCAATCACAGCACCAGGTAATTTCTTTTGTTTTTTTTTTTTTTTTAGGGGGATTGCTTTTAACTGCTTGGTCATATCGCAACAAGGGTTTTACACTCCATTTGCTGGAAACTCATAAACCAGCTACCCAAATTAACCTGAGTAAGGCCGGAAATAGCCAGCATCAACAGGGTTTCGAATTTGAATTGTCACCCAACTAAGTTCCAACCTTCCTAGACGTTGCTTAACTTCAGTGACAGAACAAGAACTGGTGCAACCACTGTTCCATGTATTTTTTTCTGTTTCATTTTGCCACAATAATGTTACCTGCTGTTACCATAATGGGACTCACTGTATTTTGAATTGATTTTTAATAATAATTTTTAAGACTCCCTGTCTTTTGAATTGATTTTTAATAATAATAACACTAAACTTTTTAGTGGAAGGTAATCACCAGCCGAGGTTAATGTTCAAAGCATTTTGTACCACCTAACCCTCAGGGTCTTATTATTGTGTGGTCACAAACTCAAATTAATGAGGAAGAATTCATGCACTGTGTGGGATTCAAACCAACGGATCCCTACGCTACCTGGATAACCAGACTAGCACTTTAACCACTTGACTACCAGTGCAAAAAGATGATTTGAACCATCAAATTCCTTTTTCTGAGTGCTTATCATAAATTATGACTCGGTATACTTTCCCCACTTGTGCTTCTAATTCTAATGTTTTGAGTGGTTCTCAAGATATTGAGGGTGCCAGCCTCCGTGGCGTGATGGTTGTGGCTACTGCCGACTCTAGGTTGGGGCAGACTTTTCAAAGAAATTTCTGTTTCCTCCAAACACGTGAGGCTGGTATTTCCGGCCCTACTCAGGCTGGGAGAGGTCAATGTGGGTACCTGATTCCCAGCGAATGGAGGATAAAATCTCCGTCTATCTCACTCAGGACGCTAAAACCAAATAGAATCAACCGGTCACAATAGATCTAATTAATTAGGTCGCAGTGTTAATTGTAAGGGTTTCACTGAAAACCCTGCAACCAGGTTGGATATTAATAAGAAAATATACTGAGGGTGGGTTGAGACTTCAAGGGGTTTTTTTAATTGAACGAAAAGCCTGAACGAGACCGAACCAAGTATTTACAAAAGTTAAATAAAAAAACACAATATTTTTTTTAGTTACGATGCAACACATTGTGTCCTATAAAATTACTGTGCACAATTTTGTTACTGTTTGGCTAAAGTACTGACAATTTTGGCGAGCAGACAATCACCAGTCTTGAATATTCTCTCTAGTCAGCTTTTCTCAACTTTTGTGGCCAATTATTTCCTCTCTAGTCAGCTTTTCTCAACCTGGGTGGCCAGTCATTTCCTCTCTAGTCAGCTTGTCTCAACCTGTGTGCCAGTCTTGAATATTCTCTCTAGTCAGCTTTTCTCAACTTGTGCGGCCAGTCATTTCCTCTCTAGTCAGCTTGTCTCAACCTGTGTGCCAGTCTTCTCTCTAGTCATCTTTTCTCAACCTGTGGGCCAGTCTTGAATATTCTCTCTAGTCATCTTTTCTCAACCTGTGGGCCAGTTTCACTCGGATGCCGGACTCGGGTCGCAGGATCAACTCGTTCATGAGAGTGAGATTCTCGAACTTTTCCGTGGCCGTGACAGTGAACTTTCTGAGAACGGATGCCAGCATGCACTTCTCCTCCAGGAGGGCGAACTTTTGACCTGGGGAAAAGAGCGGAGGGGGGGGGGGGGGTTAGGGGATGTTATTAAAATATTTTACATGCAACAGTGAAGGTTTCCAGCATTTCCGGCCCTACCCAGGCTGAGTGAGGTTTATGTGGTAGCTGGTACGATTCCCAGCGAATGGAGGGTAAAACCCCCGTCCTAATCCAGGGCGTTAAATCAAATAAAATCGTCGGCGTTAGGAAGGGAATCCACAGCCGTAAAAAATGTGCCAAAACTAATCAACCTCAACCATGAGGTTGAACGGTCTGGCTGGGGGACGTTAAACAGGGAGAAGACCAGTGTCTCGCTAGAGGACTATAAACAGAGAACAGACTAGCCAACCCTTACAAGCCAGGCTATCTTGCAGTTTCCTAAGGGTTTAATGGCTTATAAAGAAAAGTCCGAGTCCTCATGATGGTTGATCACACATAGAACTATGTGATTCAGGACGGGCCAACTTTGAAATAAAGTTGGCTGGAGACCATCACTCACCCCTCCAGCTGTAGCCAAGCTGGCTACAACAACGACAACAACAACAACAACATGAGGTTGAACAACGTCAACCCTACTTGAAAAACACTCATCTTTAAAATAAATATATAAAAAAAATCCTAGGTTAAAGAAGACTTTTATCCCAAAAAATTTGTTACTTATCTACAAAAAACATGTGAGGCTGGCATTACCGGCCCTACCTAGGCTGGGTTGGCTGTGTGAATTTAATCTGCGCTGGGGAAATATAAGTTCTAACTCGAACTTGTGATTATATCTATGAATTTCGCCCTTAGCTCCGTAAGAAATGTATGGAAATAAGTAGGTCAACTTAGGGCGCAATGAGTGTGAGGTTATCATATCGAAGGGTCAAGTTTCAAATTTCAACTAACTCAATTCTTATCACTGTAAAATTGTACCTGGTGAACTTATTTCGTTTCACAATTTGGATATTTTAGCTGTACCTGTGACCAATAAATTGAGACTTTGTTTAGACTGTCAGAGTAAAGAGACTGTTTAGTCTCATTCTTGCAGGATAAACAGAGTATTGTATAGAACGGATTGAATTTGTACAAGTCTTAGCAATGAGTTGGACAGAATTAACATTCACCTATACAGTTGCGAGGTCTGAACATTATCTGACAAAAAGTTGTCCGGATTGAATTGATTCGACTCTTGGAAATGATCCGGACAGTATTAGCACTCACCTATACAGTTGCGAGGTCCGGCACTGAACGGCACATAGGAGTAGGGATGCCGGCTCTGCACATTCTCCGGTAAGAAGTTGTCCGGATTGAACTGATCCGACTCATTGAACTGATTCGACTCTTTGAAATGATTCGACTCTTTGAACAGATCCGAACAGTGTTAACACTCACCTATACAGTTGCAAGGTCTAAACATATTCCGGCTAGAATTTGTCCTGATTGAACTGATTCGACTCTTTGAACTGATCCGGACAGAACTAACACTCACCTATACAGTTGCGAGGTCCGGCACTGAACGGCACATAGGAGTAGGGATGCCGACTCTGCACATTCTCCGGCAAGAAGTTGTCCAGATTGAACTGATTCGACTCTTTGAACTGATTGAGTGAGTGTTAATACTGATCCGGACAGTATTAACACTCACCTATACAGTTACAAGGTCTAAACATTATCTGTTCAGAATTTGTCCAGCTTGAATTGATTTGACTCTTAGAAATGAGCCGAACAGTATTAACACTCACCTATACAGTTGCGAGGTCTAAACATTATCTGACAAAAAGTTGTCCGGATTGAACTGATTCGACTCTTTGAAATGATCCGACTCTTTGAACTGATTCGAATCTTTGAACTGATCCGACGGTATAAACACTCACCTATACAGTTGCGAGGTCCGGCTCTGAACGGCACATAGGAGTAGGGATGCCGGCTCTGTACATTCTCCGGCAAGAAGTTGTCCGGATTGAACTGATTCGACTCTTTGAACTGATCCGGACAGTATTAACACTCAGGGCGGAATTAATAGACGTTTCTGTAATATCTCTGTGGCGCTAAGTCACGGATTGCGTACTATGTAAGATAGGAAAAACCGACACTTACCAACGACTTAAGTTATTGATGTTGTCTATTAATTCCGCCCTCACCTATACAGTTACAAGGTCTAAACATTATCTGTTCAGAATTTGTCCAGCTTGAATTGATTTGACTCTTAGAAATGAGCCGAACAGTATTAACACTCACCTATACAGTTGCGAGGTCTAAACATTATCTGACAAAAAGTTGTCCGGATTGAACTGATTCGACTCTTTGAAATGATCCGACTCTTTGAACTGATTCGACTCTTTGAACTGATCCGACGGTATAAACACTCACCTATACAGTTGCGAGGTCCGGCTCTGAACGGCACATAGGAGTAGGGATGCCGGCTCTGTACATTCTCCGGCAAGAAGTTGTCCGGATTGAACTGATTCGACTCTTTGAACTGATCCGGACAGTATTAACACTCAGGGCGGAATTAATAGACGTTTCTGTAATATCTCTGTGGCGCTAAGTCACGGATTGCGTACTATGTAAGATAGGAAAAACCGACACTTACCAACGACTTAAGTTATTGATGTTGTCTATTAATTCCGCCCTCACCTATACAGTTACAAGGTCTAAACATTATCTGTTCAGAATTTGTCCAGCTTGAATTGATTTGACTCTTAGAAATGAGCCGAACAGTATTAACACTCACCTATACAGTTGCGAGGTCTAAACATTATCTGACAAAAAGTTGTCCGGATTGAACTGATTCGACTCTTTGAAATGATCCGACTCTTTGAACTGATTCGACTCTTTGAACTGATCCGACGGTATAAACACTCACCTATACAGTTGCGAGGTCCGGCACTGAACGGCACATAGGAGTAGGGATGCCGGCTCTGCACTTCTCTCATTTTCCCAACTATTGAATGGATTACTCATGAAAAAACTTCAAATTTATCAAAATGCTTGCGTACGTTATATCTTCGGGTTGAAGAAATATGACCATGTTTCTGACCTCAGAAGATCGCTGACGTGGTTGACTATTACGAGAAGACTGGAGCATCAGACATTATGTCTTTTGTGGAAATTAATGAACGAAGAATCATCATCTTCATTCTTCAATTCATTCATTACAAACTTTTCACTCACACAACACACGATCTCGTCATCTTCTAGATATCCCCATTCATCATACAGATTTCATGAGTAAGAGTTTCGCTGTTAATGCTGCAAGGTTGTGGAATCGACTTCCAGAGGAACTGAGAATCTCGGAAAGTCGTACGTCGTTTAAGATGAAATTAAAAGAATATATGTTTACCTTGGATTAATAACATATATAAGTTGCTAATACCCCCCCCCCCCCCCCCCCCCCCCGCCCCTTATCAAATTTTAATTGTTAATTTTGTTTTAATTGTAAATATTTTGTATTATACTTTCCAACTGTTTATATATCCTGTTATCAAGGGTGGTGCGGAAGAGAATGCCAAAGGCATTATCACCACCCTTGATCAAACTTTGTTTATATTTATGTAATTATTCCTTTTGACTGCACCTGTATATAAAAAATTGTAAATAAAGATTGATCTAAATTGTTGAATAATAATAAATAATAATTCTCCGGCAAGAAGTTGTCCGGATTGAACTGATTCGACTCTTTGAACTGATCCGGACAGTATTAACACTCACCTATACAGTTACAAGGTCTAAACATTATCTGTTCAGAATTTGTCCAGCTTGAATTGATTTGACTCTTAGAAATGAGCCGAACAGTATTAACACTCACCTATACAGTTGGGAGGTCTAAACATTATCTGACAAAAAGTTGTCCGGATTGAACTGATTCGACTCTTTGAAATGATCCGACTCTTTGAACTGAGCCGGACAGTATAAACACTCACCTATACAGTTGCGAGGTCCGGCACTGAACGGCACATAGGAGTAGGGATGCCGGCTCTGTACATTCTCGGGCAAGAAGTTGTCCGGGTTGAATCGGTTGGGCTCGGGGAACTGGTCTGCACAGCGGTGCACATGGAATATCTCCACGTTGACAAAGGTTCCAGCAGGCACCAGGTATTCACCTGAGGGTGGAATGGCAACCGAATAAATCATCAACGTCTGTCCCGGTAGCTCAGTGGTAAAGGCGGCACTCTGTGAATCCAAAGATTCCAGATGTCGTGGGTTCGAAACCCAGCCGGGACATGACAAAAAACATCCCATTTGGGATTTTTACCACATAATAATATGTCTTGGGCTTGCTGCTGGAATAATGGGACTTTAATAGTCTTAATCGGGCATTATTATTATTATTATTCCACCCAACACTTTTCGACCACCCACTCACCGAACTGAGTGTCCTCCGCCAGGACTCGCCCAATGAAGGGCACACTCGGGAACAGCCGCAGACTCTCCTTGATCACCCGCTCGAGATACTTCATCTCGTTCAGATCCCTCATCGTGATTCTTCGGGTCGGCTCGTCGGCAAAGATCGTGTCCAGTTCGGCGACCACCCGATCCTGGACCTCGGGATGCGAGCCGAGGAGGAAGAGGGACCAGCAGATGCCCGCGGTGGTGGTGTCGTGACCCTGCGGGGGGGGAGGGAAGAGGTTGAGTTAGAAGTAATAAATTGAAGAGGTTGAGTTAGAAGTAATAAATTGAAGAGGTTGAGTTTTTTTTGTTTTTTTTTTTTTTTTTTTTGAGAAAGAGGTAGGGGAAAAATCTTTTAAACCCGGAAAACATGGGGAGTGGGATTTCCACCCACTAAAAAACCTATCTCTCTTATTACTTAAACATTACTTCAGAGTTAGAAGGTATTGAAGAGGTTAAGTTAGAATGGATTGAAGAGGTTGAGTTAGAAGGGATTGAAGAGGTTGAGTTTGAAGGTATTGAAGAGTTTTAGTTAGAATGAATAGAAGAGGTTGAGTTTAAAGGGATTGAAGAGTTTGAGTTAGAAGGGATTGAAGAGTTTTAGTTAGAATGAATTGAAGAGGTTGAGTTAGAAGGGATTGAAGAGGTTGAGTTTGAAGGAATTGGAGAGGTTGAGTTAGAAGTGATTGAAGAGGTTGAGTTAGAAGGTATTGAAGAGGTTGAGTTTGAAGGTATTGAATAGGTTGAGTTAGAAGGGATTGAAGAGGTTGAGTTTGAAGTGATTGAAGAGGTTGAGTTAGAAGGTATTGAAGAGGTTGAGTTAGAAGGTATTGAAGAGGTTGAGTTAGAAGGTATTGAAGAGGTTGAGTTAGAAGGTATTGAAGAGGTTGAGTTTGAATGGATTGAAGAGGTTGAGTTTGAATGGATTGAAGAGTTTCAGTTAGAATGGATTGAAAAGGTTGAGTTAGAAGGGATTGAAAAGTTTTAGTTAGAATGAATTGAAGAGTTTGAGTTTGAAGGAATTGAAGAGGCAAAAATAAAATAAACATCACAATAAACACCACAAAGTCCACCAAAGAGTTCTTCAGGAAGGCTTAAATGATTTGAGGGTACCCTAACCTCAAACGTGAAGATGTACATTTGTACATTCTCGGATATCATTTCTTTTTTTACTGATGAGTCTCACATTTTTCTACCGGGGTTAAGTGGCAGAGAATGCCTTAACTTCACCCCGGATTACAGAACAATTCTAATTAAATATTGATCTTTATTTCATTTTTTTGTACATACTGCTAAGTTTTTTTAAATTTAATGTTATTATTATTTTTTGATGATTTTTTTTCTCTATTATTAGGCACTTTAACCATTTACTGTATGGTCGTTCGTGCCGATCCTCTCAAGGTCTACCTAAATAAGTTGAAGGAGGTTGATACTTCTCAAAAAAGGCATTAACTTCGCCCCGGATTTACAGAACAATTCTAATTAAATATTGATCTTTATTTTTTTTTTGTACATACTTCTAATTTTTTTTTTAAATTTAATGTTATTATTTTTTTTTGATGATTTTTTTTCTCTATTATTAGGCACTTTAACCATTTACTGTATGGTCGTTCGTGCCGATCCTCTCAAGGTCTCCTAAATAAGTTGAAGGAGGTTGATACTTCTCAAAAAAGTCATAAGTGAGTCCACTTCGCTGGTAGAGTTCAGTAGAGATGGTTTTGGGTCATACGATTGGCGGTTTGCATTGTAAGTGTGACATTCGTTTACGATGTTTTGTAAAATAAAAAATAAAGTGTAATTAAATAAATAAATAAACAAATGAGTTGGATGATTTGAGGGTACGCTTACCTCAAACATGAACGTGTCCACCTCCTCTCGTATCTCGACATCAGTCAGTGGCGTAGTGGCGTGCTCGGAGGCGGCCAGAAGCAGGTCGAGGAAGGCACTCCTCTTCTTCTTCCCCACATCCTCATCCTCCGTCGACACTGGTTTCGCCTCGGGCGCCATCTTCCTCGCCTCCAGCAGCTGTTTGCGCTCGCGAATGACCTTGAGAAATAAATAATAATTCAAAATCGAATGTTTTTTTTATTGATTATACAAGTGCATATACAAAACAGTTCATAAAAACCAATTACATTGTTAATACACTATATCGTCGCTTAAGAAGAGGTACCTCGTAAGTCCGATTTTTGAACTTTTCAGGAGATAGTAAAAACTGATTATAAAGTTGTGGATAGGTTTGAAAAAAATAAAAAAATCAGTGTAACCATAAATATATACCTGTTTTATCGATTGAAATTACTATTTATTTGATAAAACTTGTATTTTTAGGAGATATATCGGACATACGAGGTACCTCCCAACTGATTCTTGTAAAATTTTGAGAAAAATCTGATTATAAAAACTGATTATAAAGTTGTGGGTAGGTTTAAAAAAAGTAAAAAAATCAGTTTAACCATAAACAATTATACCTGTTTTATCGATTGAAATTACTACTTTTTTTGATAAAACTTGTATTTTTAGGAGATATCGGACTTACGAGGTACCTCTGTACAATTTGCAATAGAAATATGGACGCCCAGATCCAATGTCTAGGCTCCTTTCATGTCCATTGATTCTATTTGATTTTAAGGTCCTGACTTGAGATAGACAGGAAGGGGGTTTTACCCTCCATTCGCTCGGAATCGTACCATCAGCTACCCACGTTAACCTCACCCAGCCTGGGTAGGGCCGGAATTGCCAGCCTCACATGTTCGGAGGGAACAGAATTTTCTGTGCGAAAAGTCTGCCTCCAACCGAGAATCGAACTCAGGATCTTTGGACTACGGGCAGTAGGCACAACCGTTACGCCACGGAAGCTGGCATAATAATAATATCGCCTTATTAATTTATACTGCCCGATTAAGACTATTAAAGTCCCATTATTCCAGCAGTAAGGCGAAGACATATTATTATGTGGTAAAAATCCCGAATGGGAGGATAACTTGTCATGTTCCGGTTGTGTTTCGAACCCGCGACCTCAGGAAACTCTGGATTCACAGAGTGCCGCCTTTACCGAGACAGACGTATACCTATTGTATATCACTTGCTGTCTGTATAATGTCTGGCTGGGGGACTATACACAGGAAATAGACCGGCAGTCTGGCTGGGGGACTATAAACAGGGAGTAAACCAGCAGTCTGACTGGGGGACTATAAACAGGGAGTAGACCATCAGGCTGGTTGGGGGACTATAAACAGGTAGTAGACCAGCAGTCTGGTTGGGGGACTATAAACGGGGAGTAGACCAGCAGTCTGGCTGGGGGACTATTAACAGGTAGTAGACCAGCAGTCTGGCTGGGGGACTATAAACAGGTAGTAGACCAGCAGTCTGGCTGGGGGACTATAAACAGGGAATAGACCAGCAGTCTGGCTGGGGACTATTAACAGGTAGTAGACCAGCAGTCTGGCTGGGGGACTTTAAACAGGGAGTAGACCAGCTGTCTGGCTGGGGGACTATAGACAGGCAATAGACCGGCAGTCTGGCTGGGGGACTATAAAAAGGGAGTAGACCATCAGGCTGGTTGGGGGACTATAAACAGGTAGTAGACCAGCAGTCTGGCTGGGGGACTATAAACAGGTAGTAGACCAGCAGTCTGGCTGGGGGACTATAAACAGGGAATAGACCAGCAGTCTGGTTGGGGACTATTAACAGGTAGTAGACCAGTAGTCTGGCTGGGGGACTTTAAACAGGGAGTAGACCAGCTGTCTGGCTGGGGGACTATAGACAGGGCAATAGACCGGCAGTCTGGCTGGGGGACTATAAACAGGGAGTAGACCATCAGGCTGGCTGGGGGACTATAAACAGGTAGTAGACCAGCAGTCTGGCTGGGGGACTATAAACAGGGAGTAGACCAGCAGTCTGGTTGGGGACTATAAACAGTGAGTAGACCAGCAGTCTGGCTGGCGGACTTTAAACAGGAGTAGACCAGCTGTCTGGCTGGGGGACTATAGACACGCAATAGACCGGCAGTCTGGCTGGGGGACTATAAACAGGGAGTAGACCATCAGGCTGGCTGGGGGACTATAAACAGGGAGTAGACCAGCAGTCTGGCTGGGGGACTATAAACAGTACACCAGCATTGGCTTGTTTCTGGGGGCCCTTGTCAATAATTAATAGGCTCCTTGTAAAGACCGTGGTAGAAGTGCTCAGTCATTCCTGAACTCTCTGGGTACCATCGTTTACGATGACGCCACCCTATGACGATAATATATCACTTCCGAAAAATTTCTATGATTAGAAATCGGAAGTATTGTGTTTGTTTTTGTAAAGGCCCCCCGAACCAAGCCAATGCTGGTCTACTCCCTGTTTATAGTCCCCCAGACAGACTTATTATTATTTTTACGCGCTACGGGTTCGGGGGATTAAAGTTTAAAACGCACTTGAATTTACTATTAAATAATTAAAATAAAAAGTAAGTTTATTATGAAAAATTATAAATCTCGAAAAGTACAATATGTCTTATAACAGTTCTACTATCACGTAACACAAAGTCTAATGCTTAAACTGACTCTTAACGCACGCTTAACTGTCTCTTATCACTTACGAATACACTCTGGAAAAACTACTGTACTATCCGCGGAAACTACTATCGCACTACTAATCACTAATATCGCGATATCGCACTATCTCGAATTCACATAACTCGCACAACTCAGTATTTCAACTCACTCCCACAACCACCGTGCTACCATTATATATCTCACATAAAAGAGCGAGAACACTCCAGCACATTCCGCTCAGAAAATTCGAGAGAAATCGAGATTCGATACCTGTAGCTCACTCTATGATTAAAAACACCGAACTAATTTCCCCTCTCAACAGCTGATTGCTCACACATTTCACAGGGGTTTTCAACTTGCTTGAAGCAAAGGGGTATTCAACTTGCTTGAACCAAATCATAACACTATCCCCTCCTTAAAAATTGTTCGTCCCGAACAGTAACTTGCTAATCTTGGGACAACTCAGGTTCTAAATAGGGAGCTAATCTATCTAGATGAATAACTTTAAACTTGCCTCTAATTCCTTTCTGAATCCTATAAACTACATCATTTATCCTAGTTATTACATGATAAGGGCCTTCCCAATTTTGCTGTAACTTGGGGCAACGACCCTTTCGTCGTTTGGGATTATACAACCATACGAGATCTCCTACCTGAAAACCTACAGAATTACATAATTGGTCATATCGAGTTTTCATTCTGTTGCTTGATAAATTCAATCTGTCACGGGTCCGGGCGTGGATCTCCTTGAAGTCTTGACGAAGGTCCGCCACATAGTCATTGGTCTCGATTCTGTCCTCGCTGGGTGAAGTTCCAAATCCAAGTTCACTGGGCAAACGAATCTCCTTGCCAAAGATGACCAGTGCAGGTGATTGGCCAGTGCTATTGTGCGTCGCAGAACGGTAGGCCATCAGGAACAGCGGTATATGCTTGTCCCACTCTCGTTGATGATCATCAACCACTTTTCGCAGGTGTTCAAGGAGCGTGCGATTAAACCGCTCGACCATTCCGTCTGACTGTGGGTGAAGAGGGGTTGTCCTAGTTTTCTTGATTCCAAGTGTGGAGCAGACTTGCTGGAAAATTTGGGATTCGAAATTTCTCCTTTGGTCTGAATGAAGTTCAAGGGGAACTCCAAATCTGCTAATCCAATGGTTGACAAGGCAGTCTGCTACAGTGGTTGCTTCTTGGTTGGGTATAGCAAATGCTTCGGGCCATTTGCTGAAATAGTCCATCACTACAAGAATGTAGCGGTTCCCATTGTTAGTTACAGGAAACGGTCCAGCAACATCTATGGCTACACGTTCAAATGGGGCCCCAACGACATACTTCTGTAATTCACCACGGCTTCGGGTACGCGGACCTTTAGATCCTGCACAACAAGAACATCGGCGAATCCAGTCTTCAACATCTTGTCTCATATGTAGCCAGTAAAATCTTTCTCGTAGCTTATCGAGAGTCTTATTTACGCCGAGGTGACCTCCGGATGCTACTCCATGTAACTCTTCGAGCACTTCCTTAACACGGGACTGGGGTAATATTATCTGCAGTCGACAGGATCTTCCATTGATTGACTCCCACTTCCTCTTGAGAATCCCTGACTCAAGGACTAAAGAGTCCCACTGTGTCAGATAGCTCTTGGTTACTACACTCTTGTCGGATATGTCTTTCCATTGGAGCTTCACCTCTCGCTCCTTCCAAGTGATGACGGGAGAGATATCGCTGTCTTCAAGTTGATCTTTCCGCAACTCCTCAGTGGTCCAGCCAGGGTGCGGACTAACAGTAATACGTCGCACTTGGGTGACAATCTGCTTCTCTTCCATACATGTACAGTTTTTACAGTGCCGCGCCTCTGGTGACTTAGATCGCCAGTTGAATTTTTCTTGTTCTCCCCTCGTGTAGGGGAACCGTGAGCGTGTTCTTTCAGATCGGCGGCGCTTAGTGCAATCACTTTGTAAATGACCTTTCTCGCCACAGGACCAGCACTCTAATGAATTTGAGGCTCGTTTCCTCTTCTTACAATCCCGTTGAATGTGTCCTGGAGTATTACAATTCCAACAACGGATCTCGGTGTTCACGCGTCGCTGGGTAGATGAAGAATAGTGGTCAATCTCGTCAGCTACTGTCACTTGACGGATCCGCAAGGCGTTACGGGATGCTTGCTTCGCTGATTCAAAGGCGAGAGCATAAGCTAGGGCCTCCGCTGTAGTTTTCTTTCCCGCTAGGCGAACAGCTTGCTGTATCTCACGATCGGCGATGGCGTTGACGAAAGCCTCAGTAGCCACCTCACTGAGAAACTCGGGATTTCCATTAGAATAGGACAGATGAGCTAGCCTCTCAACATCTGATTGAAGTTCTTGTAGAGTCTCGCCGCTTTTCTGCATTCGGTTCCGTAGCTGGATTCGGTAGACTTGGTGCATGTGTTCATCACCAAACCGGAGCTCTATGGCACGAACCAACTCGTCATAGGTAACTTGGCTATCGGCTGGAAGCGTCTGGATGAGGTCAGCCGCGGGTCCCCGGAGCGCCAACATGAGAGCAGTCGCTTTTTCGCTCGCACCCCATAAGTTGCTTGCACACGCCGCCTCGAACTGTCTCTTAAAAATAGACCACGCCATCTTGCCATCAAATACGGGAGGTTTCATCTTAATCGGGTTAGCTCGCTCAACAGGATGGGCAGGTGACACCGTGGGGACACAGGAAACAGCCGGAACAGATGAAACAGGGAAAGCGGCAGGGGTACACGACGAAGCGACAGGGCCGGACGAAACAGGTAGGGTTATGATGCTCCTCACCTCGGCTAATTTTCTTTCGAACTCTTTGTCCCGATCTTCAATTCGATCTTCAATTCTCCTTTCCATCTCGACCACGCTGTTGCCTAATTGAGAGACATCCTGCTTGATTTTGTCCACTTCCGACTGAAACAAATCCATCTTAGACTCTAAGCTGGTCTGTAAATCAAGAACACGGCTATTAGTCTTTTCGTTAGCAGCCTCAATTTGCTCAGTTACCGAATTTATTTGCTGAGCGGTCTGTATATTTAGAGTCTTAATGGTCTGGGTCAGACTAGCAAACATCATGGCTAAATTATTACTGTCTGAATTTTCGTTAATTTCGTCTTCAGGCTTACCTTCATCTGTGCCATCCGGCACATCAAATGTTACCTCTGATATGTCTATGGCCTCTTGACTTAAGGCCGCAGCTAACCGTGAACTGAGGTCTGACTTGTTTCCAGAAGTCGATAGCCCTCGGCTCCTTAGCTGGGCTGAAAGCTCTTTGCAGGTCAACTCGCTGAAATTCTTTACTGGCATTGCGAAAGAAACACTTCACACGCAAAATAACGATGTAAAAATAAATGAAATAAAATAACCGATACGAACGCGCGGAAAACCGGAAAGTAGAACTTAAATAAATAATAATAATTATAATAACACTGATAAAATAAAACTTTAATCGTCACTTCTGACACCACTGTTACGCGCTACGGGTTCGGGGGATTAAAGTTTAAAACGCACTTGAATTTACTATTAAATAATTAAAATAAAAAGTAAGTTTATTATGAAAAATTATAAATCTCGAAAAGTACAATATGTCTTATAACAGTTCTACTATCACGTAACACAAAGTCTAATGCTTAAACTGACTCTTAACGCACGCTTAACTGTCTCTTATCACTTACGAATACACTCTGGAAAAACTACTGTACTATCCGCGGAAACTACTATCGCACTACTAATCACTAATATCGCGATATCGCACTATCTCGAATTCACATAACTCGCACAACTCAGTATTTCAACTCACTCCCACAACCACCGTGCTACCATTATATATCTCACATAAAAGAGCGAGAACACTCCAGCACATTCCGCTCAGAAAATTCGAGAGAAATCGAGATTCGATACCTGTAGCTCACTCTATGATTAAAAACACCGAACTAATTTCCCCTCTCAACAGCTGATTGCTCACACATTTCACAGGGGTTTTCAACTTGCTTGAAGCAAAGGGGTATTCAACTTGCTTGAACCAAATCATAACATTATTATTATAAACTCACCTTATTGGTGAACCCATGCAGGACCTTCAGGCATTGGTTGTAGCGGCGCCCATACTTGGTGAGTCCGAATATGAAGGGGTGCCACAGCCAAGGGCGCACAGACCGCACGATGGTCAACTCGGATATCTCGTAAACGGCGCGAACGTAATCGGATTTGGTGTCGCTTTGGGCGTTGATTTCGATGCCCATCGCGGTTTCTGAAAAACGATATGATGGAAAATATAAATTAGTGAATGTTATTATTAATAAATTCTTAATTAAATAAGTAAATGTGTTTCTTTGTTTTATTAAATCACAGTTTTTAGTGGGTAGCGCAGAATTATAGGACTTTTCCATATCTTTTAATATCCTAGTATCTTTAATATCTAATGATGGAAATTATGAACAGTATACCTCTATACCTAAACAAGAAAAATAATAATGAATAACATAGATAAAATATGCACAGATGCAGTCCTAACTAAAGGGCGGGATTATTGCCTATGGCAATCTCTTCCACCCAACCCTTTTGTAAAGCAATATTGGCACTCAAATTAATGGGCTAGGGCTTTCTTTGAAAGGGTTTATTATATATTTAATTACCTATCTGTTAGCATGAATATAAATAAGTTAAAAGTTATCATATTTGTGTTAATCACTTTTGTTATCATATTTGTGTTAATCACTTTTGCGATGTCACAACTACTCAAAGTCGTTTTACTAAATTTTTGCTGAACTTGAGACTCGAAGTCCGCCGCCTTATCTATCAAGCTCGGTAATTTTTTTGTGAATGTTATTTTTTTTAAATTCTTTATAAATACGTAATTACATATATATAATGAGGAAAAATTAAAATATAAAATTGGAAATAATTGTAATTATTGTTCATGCTACTCGCATATGATTATCTCATTAATTTCGCGAAGAAATTTCCCAGGCCAATTTAAAACGTGGCTAAAGAAGCATAGTTTTTAAAATAAATTACGGATATGATTTTTTTTACAAGCTACTTCCTTGTTACGCAAACCAGAGAAAACTGCTCACTGGATGCATACTTGCATAGGTACCTTGTTGTTTCCTAGTTACACCCGTATATATGAAAAAAAGTCAGGAGAGTCTAATTCGTCCAAAAATGGTATCAGCTCGATGTCGAAAAAACCGACCGAAAACATTACTTTCTATCTTTATAGGTAATAGAAAGTAAAAAAAATCAAGACAAAATCGAGTCACACTTGACGAAGAACAAATTCAAGCTAAAGCCCCCCCCCCCCCCCCCCCACCAAAAAAAAAACTTACCGCAAATGATGTCCATGGCACAGCGCGTGATGAACGGATACACATCGAAAGCCTCGCCTTCGCTCTGATCCGCTAGTTTGTCTCCCAGTTTGTCCGTCCTGTCCGCTAACTTGTCCACTTGTCCGTTCAGTTTGTCCGCTTGTCCGTTCATTCGTTTGTCCGCAACTCCCTTCGACAGCGTGTCTGCTAGCTTGTCCACTTGTCCGTTCAGTTTGTCCCTCTTGTCCTGCTCGAGTTTGTCCGCCAGTTTGTCCACCAGAATCTGGCACTTCTCCACGAACACATCGACAAACATGTCTAGGATCTTGAAGTGAAATGTGGGGGTGATCATCTTACGGTGGGAATGCCATTTGGCCCCTGGAACCAGAGGAAACTATTGTTAAGTGCCACATTATCAAATAGGTTTAAAGTTATAAGATAAGCCAAACTCGGTGGTCTCAAGTCGGAGTTTCAACCAATCTAAGGGTCAGCTGATAAAATCTAAGGGTCGGCTTGGATTTACTAATCCTGTTTCATAATAGGGTAAGGTTGCTATATTTGGGGAGGTTTCCTAATTTGGGGAGGCGGTGTTTCTCCTCAAGCAGATGCTGCTGCTTGTGGTTAATGTCAGAATTATAAATGTAAACAACTTCCATGTGATTCACGATCATAATCTAGTTTAAATTAATTGCTCGAGAGAAAATATTTACAAAAATGTGATTTGTGCTCCTTCAAATTTTTTTTAAAAGTTAAAACTAGTGAAGTTTGGTCAACAAAAAGGTAAGAAAATTATATTTTTGCTTTAATAATCCATGTAAAAATAGTTTGTTCTTTCATATCTCAGCTCTGAAGTTTTCTTTTAATTCTGTGTAAAAATAGAAAATTATTTTTGTTCTTGCATATCACTTTGCCCAATTTGGGGACCCAATTTGGCGGTTTCTTTTTCACTATGAATTTTTTGTAGAATCTAGAATCGTGGTTCCCAATTGGCCGTCCCTGTTCTAGGACCGATAGCTACAGGTATAACTCACCTGTGGATGTGAGAAGTCCAGTCCCGAGCCACGGATGCAGGAACTTATAGACGAGGCTCTTGGTGATGTGCTTGCTGCTGTTCAGGATGAGCTCCACGTGCTCCGGCCTCGTCAGATGGATGACAGCCACCGGGCCTCCCCACTCCCGGTAGATGGGCGAGTACTTGCTGGAGCGGGCCATCCAGGTCTTCATCAGCTCTGCGAGAGAATAGAATAGAATAGAAATAGTATAGAATAGAATAGAATATAGATGGGCGAGTACTTGCTGGAGCGCGCCATCCAGGTCTTCATTAGCTCTGCGAGAGAATAGAATAGAATAGAATAGAAGAGAAGAGAAGAGAAGAGAAGAGAAGAGAAGAGAAGAGAAGAGAAGAGAAGAGAAGAGAATAGAATAGAATATAGATGGGCGAGTACTTGCTGGAGCGGGCCATCCAGGTCTTCATCAGCTCTGCGAGAGAATAGAATAGAAGAGAAGAGAAGAGAAGAGAAGAGAAGAGAAGAGAAGAGAAGAGAAGAGAAGAGAAGAGAAGAGAAGAGAGAGAAGAGAAGAGAATAGAATAGAATATAGATGGGCGAGTACTTGCTGGAGCGGGCCATCCAGGTCTTCATCAGCTCTGCGAGAGAATAGAATAGAATAGAACAGAATATGAATAGAATAGAAAAATAGAATAGAATAGAATAGAATAGAATAGAATAGAATAGAAATAGTATAGAATAGAATAGAAATAGAATAGAATATAGATGGGCCTCCCCACTCCCGGTAGATGGGCGAGTACTTGCTGGAGCGCGCCATCCAGGTCTTCATCAGCTCTGCGAGAGAATAGAATAGAATAGAAATAGTATAGAATAGAATAGAATATAGATGGGCGAGTACTTGCTGGAGCGGGCCATCCAGGTCTTCATGAGCTCTGCGAGACAGGAGGGCACCAACAATTAGGGGGGGTGTGTTAGGGGGGTTTGTGGGGGCAAGAATTAGGGGAGGTCGGTTAGGGGGGGGGGCAACAATAAAGGGGAGCTAGGTTGGGGGAGGGGCACCAACAATCAGGGAAGGTAAGTGAGAAGCTCACTCCAGTGAGTATCCTGTCATAAAAAAAAATATGGTCGCCATTTTCACTCACGAATAATTGGTACAAACAAGTAGATACCCTTATAGTGATAGAACAATACATGGTTATTAAAACTAGTTATGCCGACTTCCGTGGCTCAGTGGTTAAGAGCATTCGTTGCTGTCCCGGAGGTTGCGGGTTCGAATCCCGGCCGGAACAGAAAATTCTGACCGAGTTTTTCGTTTCCAGAATGGCATGGATGAAAATAGCATGAAAAGGTAAACTGCCCTGAAGTAATGCGAAAGCTGTTCCGGGGAACAACTACCTTCAAAAAAAAATAACTATAGTTCTTTTTTTTTACTATAGTTATACTCACGGTTTCTAGGCACGGCATTGTCCAAGGCATTGCCGAGCAGAGGCAGGGCCGGAGGTCCGGGCAGCTTGTTGATGAGTTGAATAAACTGGAAGCGTCGCTTGAGGAACTTGAAGAGATATGAAGAGGTGATGAAGAGGAGGACGCAAGTGAGAAGAAGCGTGACCAGGTCCATCGTGACTGAAGAGGCAGACTTCTTTGAGAAGATAGCGTCCTTTTAGAGATTAAAAAAGAAATAACGAAAAAATGTTCTGAACATGAAAAGTACGAAAACGTTCAGGAAACAAAAAAAACTTGTGAAGAACCGTGGTTAAAACAAAACGTACGGGTATAATTGTATAATTGAAACCAGCAGAAGTCTTTTTTAAAGTTCAATAGTACCACAGAAAATAGGAAAAGTGACGGAAATATTTAAATTTAGCAATGTAAAACAAGGTAAGTTTCAGAATTTAAATTCTAGACATTTTTCAAAGAAGTTTTTGATAAAATTAAACAGGAACTTTTGATCAGGTACTTGATGATAATGTAAAAATGAAAGAAATTTTAACGAAGTTGAATAATATATTAATGATACTAAAAATAGAAACGTTGGTTGTTGGTTATAGTATTAAACACGAAAAGTTTGTCGCAAAATCGTTTGATTAAGTTAAAAATTAAGTATGACTTGTATTAAATAATCTTTGTTTAAAACAATGACAAGTTAAATTTAAACACGTTTAAGTTGAAAATTAAAAGAGTTTTTTTTTTTTTGGATTTTTCGAAAGACTTTGATAGTTCACAACAACAACTAAAAATGACATTAATTTACAATGAATTAATTTATTTTATTGTACAATTAGTGGTGATGTGTTCTCGGGTAGAGTGGAATTGTTTCTGAGGGGCTTTCGGAAATTTCAGTTGTAGATATAGGGTGGTGTGCCCCAAAGGTCGGTTCTCTGTCCATAGGATTTTTACCCAGCAGAACCTTTGTACCTGGGGTTATGGAAAATTATATTAATGATGGAAAATTATAGAAATTAATAGAAATATGAAAGTTGTGATAGTGTTTGAATGAGATTAGAAGCAGTGTCGAATCGCGAATAATATTTTGTTTGAGGGCCGAATTGTAAATAGTATTAAATTTAATATAAGCCAGACTGTTCCTCAATTCAGAGTTTCAACCAATCACAACGCACTAGAGCCGAACTTCAGAGAGAGTCTTGAATTTAATCCTGATTTTTAATTCAGCCCTTACATGTATAGAAATTAAAGCATTATCGTTGGTGGAAGTGGTCAAGGCGGTAAGTATGAACAGAATAACTAATAAACAGAAAATTTCTCAAATAAATAGGTACTCTGGGAAAATAAATAATGCTCGAGACCTTATCAAAGCGAAATTATCTGGTTATAATACAGCTGTTAGAACGCTAATAAAGGAAATGTTTTTTCTCCATTGAATAAATAAATTTGAATTGAATGAATAATTTAAAAAATTGATGCTCCACGGATTCCACACGAATGATCTAATCTAATAAGTTGTACCCTTCTTTAGTTTTAATACATAGGTATAATATTTTCTAAAAACCTCTTATTATTTGCCTTGTTTTAGTTTAAGTTGAGCCTGGATACTGGATGTATGAATTGGTTGGTTCGAATCCTACCCAGTGCATGAATTTTTCCTCATAAATTTGAGTTTGTGACCACATAATAATAAGACTCAGGTGGTAGAATATTTTCTAAAGACCTCTTATTACTTGGCTTGTTTTAGTTTAATTTGAGACTGGATACTGGATGTATGAATTGGTTGGTTCGAATTCCACCCAGTGCATGAATTTTTCCTCATGAGTTTTAGTTTGTGACCACATAATAATAAGACTCAGGTGGTAGAAAATGCTATGAGCATTAACGTTATCTTCCACTTAAGAGTATTAGAGTATTATTTTCTGGTATACTTTCCAGGTTTTTTCTTATGGGCGGTTGTTTCCCTTTTTTCCTTATTATTTTTTCCTATATTATAAATTTTGACAGTTTCGACAACTGCAGGTTTAAATAACCTCAAGTCATTTTCGGTCAGTCTAAAAATAAGTTCTGTCAACCTTATTAATTTTAGCTGGTAAAAAATGGGTAGTTTTATTAAAAAGTCCTTTTAATAAAACTACTCATTCAAATTGTTTCTTTTTAAGTCAAACTATGATTATTTGGGATGCCAGCAACCGTGGTGTAACGGTTGTGACTACTGCCCGTAGTCCAAAGATCCTGAGTTCGATTCCCGGTTGGAGCAGACTTTTCGCACAGAAAATTCTGTTCCCTCCGAACATATGAGGCTGGGAATTCCGGCCCTACCCAGGCTGGTTTCCCAGGGAATGGAGGGTTAAACCCCCGTCCTGTCTACCTTAAGTCAGGACGTTAAAACCAAATAGAATCAATGGGCATGAAAGGAGCCTATAGAAATCGGATCTGGGCGTCCATATAATCCTCTCACCACCGTGATTTAGGTATCAATACCTACCTCACGGACACGGAATTATTATTATTATTTGTTATGAAAATACATAATTATCTACGTATAAAGAGAGAAAAAAAGAAGTATTTTTACGGAAAAGAAAATGACCAAATCGGAAATCCACCACTGCCGTCGAAATGGACGGCGGAAAAAATCACTAGGTGCAAACTGCAACCCAGACAAGGCTCGTCGGTGTGTTTTTTGAACGGGAGATAATCAGATGTTCAACTATTTATCTATTATAGTTGTTAGTCGTCATCACAATAATCACAATAACCTTGGTAGATGTACCGATTATTCGCCAGTCGCCAGTGAAAAAAAGCGACCATAATTTTCGACACTTTGTTTTGCAACCCCCATGAAAAAAATTACACTAAGAAAATACCAACACAAGCTCTGATCTCTGAGGCGATAGTATTGCTTTGTGCCTTTCTTTTCATATGAACAAGAATTCTGAAATGTCTCCCTGTAAAATTTTGTGAGGGTTAAAAAATAAGTGTCCAGAATTATGCTGGCTATATCTCACTGTCCAATAATTGGTGTATATACCCGATTATTTTAACAATATAAAAGCCTATTCATTTTATTTCCATAATGATTATTATACGGGGTGTCCCATTATAAATGAAACATTCAAATATCTCGAAAACTACTGACGATAGAAAATAAATGTTCAGGCCATTTTCATAGCTCTAAATTGGACATTTAAGTGACTTTTATAAGTTTATTGGATGACCTCTTGGTTATTTCAAGGTCAACTTTGAAATTTTAAAAGACATTCCCTTTTTTATGACAGTTTTGAAATTTACACAAAATTTTGAGGTAAATATTCTTACCTTTGTCACACCCCATTTCACACCCTTCATTGAGTGTGAGATTTTTCCCATCTTAGACTATGAGTGCGGCATATCAAATCAGTCTAATTTTAGGTGCTGAACATGAAAGTTATATTGGTTAGGTGGTAGAAAAGAGGGTTAGGTGGTAGAAAATGCTTTGAGCATTAACCTCGCCTGGTGGTTACCACTAAAAAGTATTATTATTATTATTGGTTTTTCATTTCATTTTACTTAATTTTTTCGATCTCAAGTAAAAGTTAAGTAAAATGAAAAAACCAATACTACTTTCGTGTTCAGCACGTAAAATTAGAGTGATTTGATATGCCGCACTCATAGTCTAAGACGGGAAATATATCACACTCCCAAAAGGGTCTGAAAAAGGGTGTAGATCTGACAGAAATTATAACCAAGAATTTTTTTGATCCTTCAATTTTATATAGATTTCAAAAAATTCATATAAATAGGAGATGTCATTTTAATTCTAAAGTTGACCTTGAAATAACCTTGAAGGGATCATCTAAGAAAATTCTCAAGGTCACCACCGTTAAGGGCGGAATTAATACCTAGAGGTTTTTGTAATACCTCTGTGGCACAAGTCACGGATTGCGTACTGTGTAAGATGGGGAAACCCGACGCTTAGCAATGACTTGTGATATAGAATTTATCTATTCATTTCACCCGAAGTGTTAATTTAATTATTTACACTTTATTTTTTTATACAAAACAATCAACAATAAATTATTAACAGAGATAAAAAAAATTACCAATATTTACATAATAAAATATAGAAAAATAAATAAATTTACAGTTGTCTTGTAATCCGGGGCGAAGTTAATGCCTTAGGCATTCTCTGCCACTTAACCGCGGTCTCCTTTAGAGCTGTGAAAACGATCTCTGGACAGATTTTTTATATCGTCAGTTAGTTCTCGAGATATTTGAATGTCTCGTTTATAATGGGACACCCTGTAGATTATTGCTTTATTTATGAATATTATTATTGTTTTATTAATTATTATTGTTTATTTTACTTGTAAATAAACAACTTATGTGTTTTTCCTCCTGACGAAGTTCATGGACAGTTCTTGCTATCAGCAACTTAACTCTCTATCAGCAACTTAGCTCTCTATCAGCAACTTCGCTTGCTATCAAGGGGCTCGCCTCGCGGGGAGTAAAGTGCACTCTGCATGAGTGGCTTAGCTTTTCTAGAGCTTGGTGCCAGGTCTCGTGTTGCTTGAGGAAAAAGTTTTGCTGTTGTTGGTGGTGTTGGTAGTCTGATGCACTGATAATAATAATATCGCCTTATTTATACTGCCCGATTAGGACTAGTAAAGTCCCATTATTCCAGCAGTCAGCCAAAGACATATTTATATGTGGTGAAAAGGTGAATTCTTAGAATATTTTATCATTTAGCTTAGGAAAAGAACCTTTGTAAAAATCCAATATTGTTTAAATAAAATGTTTAAAAATAAAAAATAAAAAAAATCCCAATTGGGGGATATCTTGTCATGTCCCGGCTGGGTTTCGAACCCACGACCTCTGGAATCTGTGGATTCACAGAGTGCCGCCTTTACCACTGAGCTACCGGGACAGTGTTGTGCAAGTGCATCAACATTTCAACAATGCACTGGTAGACAAGTGGTTAAGGCGCTAGTCTGGTAATCCAGGTAGCGCAGGGATCCGTTGGTTCGAGTCCCACCCAGTGCATGAATAATTCCTCATTGATTTGAGTTTCTGACCACATAATAAGACCACAACACTCAGAGTCGGGTTAGGTGGTAGAAAATGCTTTAAGCATTAACCTCGTCTGGTGGTTACCTTCCACTAAAGAGTGTTATTATAATTTTTGTTGTTGGTTAACCGAACTGAGGATCTGTTTAAACGTGGTTACTGGAAAGGCAAAATTAATAGACATTTTTGTAATACTTCTCGGATTGCGTACTGTCTTGGATGGGGAAAACCAATGATAAACAATGACTTAAACTATCGATTTTGTCTATTCATTTCGGCCTTTATCAAGCAAAACGCCAAGGAAAACGAAAAGAGCGTGCTAGACTTATGCTAAACACAGGTTAGGTCATAATAATATAGCTACAAATAATAATAATATCGTCTTATTTATAATGCCCGACTTGGACTTATGAGTCCCATTATTCCAGTAGTAAGCCCAAGACGTGTTATTATGTGATAAAAATCCTCCCAATTGGTAGGATAACTTGTCATCCGACCTCTTACGGGAAACATAGGTCGGAACCCATTTTAACAAAAGACGGAAATTATTTTGACCTTTCAACCGAAACCTCTCTTCAATCCGGTAGGTACTTTAACCAAAACCTAAAAACTTTCCATGGTAGATAAAATTACATGAATCCAAGAGAGAGATATTGGAACAATAGAATGGAATTTTACTTTCCGTTGTAAGAAATAGAAAGAATTAATTGTAATCCGGCTATTCTAAAAGCCCTGTCTTCGATTTTTGGGACTCAAAATATTCCATGGTACAGAAAACCCACTCCGTCTATGATAAAAAAAACAAACAAAGCAAAATATTTATCTAAATCTATTTCTACCTATTATAAAAATCTTAATAAATATTTTTTCCTCACGAATAATAAAATTCTGAGGGTTAGGTGGTAGAAAAGGCTTTGAGCATTAACCTCTCCTGGTGGTTACCATCCACTAAAGAGTGTTATTATTATTACCATTACGGGCATGTCTTAGTTGATTTGAATTCCGTTGCGAAGTAAGGGGTAGCGGCTAGTTAGGAATAAGTGTCACCAGTCACGTATGCAGATAAAATATCCCAGGTAAACAGTAATAATATGTGTGCGTAACTGATAATACATTTTGACACGTAAATAATTTGGTCTACGTAAAATAATAATAATATCGCCTTATTTATGCTGCCCGATTAGGACTATTAAAGTTCCATTATTCCAGCAGTAAGCCCAAGACGCATTAGTATGTGGTAAAAATCTCAAATGGGAAGATAACATGTCATGTCCCGGCTGGATTTCGAACCCACGACCTCTGGAATATATGGATTCACAATTTCACAGATTGCCGCCTTTACCACTGAGCTACCGGGACAGACGTAAATAATTTGGTCTGCATAAAATAAACCGTCCTCTCAGTAGCTGAATCGATAAGGCGGCAAACTTGTAACCTGGAGGTCGGTGGTTCGAGTCCCAAGCATGGCAATTTTTGTCAAGGCTGGTTTGAGTGACTGTGACATATGACTCCTGAGATTCGCACAGGATTCAAGCAATACAATACTTGTACTGAATGTTGGTACCTACTTTTTTTAGCTAGGGGACGTTATTGTTATTATTTTATTCTTTATTAATAAGGACATTATAATATATACAAACAGGAAATGAATGTATGTACAATATAAGAAGAATAATAAAAAAAAAACAAAACAAAAACGGAGAAAATATAAATAAATATATACTACACATGTCGTAACTAAAGGGCGGGGTTATTGTCTTTGGCAATCTCTTCCACCCAACGTTTGGGGATGTTAAACAGGAAGAAGACGTGTGTCTCGCCAGAGGACTATTAACAGAGAAGGGACTTGCCAACCCTAAAAAGCCAGGCTAGCTTGTAGTTTCCTAAAGGTTTAATGGCTTATAAAGAAAAAGTTCAAGTTTTCACGATAGCTGATCGCACATAGAAATAATATGTAGTTCAGAACAAGCCAACTTTTCTCTTGAGTTTGGCTGGAGACCATCAATCACCCTTCCAGTCATCCTGTTCTCGTATCTCGTAGTAGAATTTTTCCGTCCGAAAATTCCTCCACTGCCGGTAGTCGAACCCACGACCTCCGGGTGAAAAAACTGAGTAACTCTTATCACGCAGAGCGTGTTGCACATACCTTATTAGGTCCGTCAAGCTTCGAAGGGATTGTCCACTGCACTTGTCAAATCGTCTTCCGTAAAAAGGTGCTATACCTATTAAACTATTAGCGTCATGAGACACCCTGTCTCGAGCCGACAGCCTACAGAAAGCACTACTATAATAATAATAATAATAATACTCTTTAGTGGAAGGTAACCACCAGGCGAGGTTAATGCTCAAAGCATTTTCTACCACCTAACCCTCAGAGTCTTATTATTATGTGGTCACAAACTCAAATTAATGAGGAAAAATTCATGCACTGGGTGGGATTCGAACCAACGGATCCCTACGCTACCTGGGTAACCCTTTGTAGAAATAATTAAATATTAATTATTTAATTAAAGAAATGCTTTGTTTTAAAGTGTTGGTATAACGGAACTACCTCTCTTGCGCTGACAGCCTAAAGAACTTTAACACTTAGTTAAACTTTCTACACTTCACTCTAGTGAGGACTCGGATCCGACTGATGATGTGAAAACTCACAAAAAGACTCGAAAACTTAAAAAAAAAAAACGAAAAACCAGACACTTGAACTTGTTTGGAAAATTCGCGAAAAAACTTGTAAGAAAAAAAAAATATGTGAAGTTTCTTCTTTAATTTGAAGAGAAAAATTCAGCGCTTATACTGGGACACAATACTTCCTCAATTTTTCTTCATGTATCCACAATTTAAATTCCGAACTCCCCTTTCTCAACACAGTTTTTTCTTAACTTTCAGAAAGGGTACCATCCTATACTTTTAAATCTGTAACACTATCATCATCAAAGTGTAGTGTAGCGTCATCGTGAACGATGGTAGCCAGACAGTGGAGAAATGACTCAGCACGTCTACCACTGTCGTTACAAGCAGGCTAATAATTGACAAGGGCCCCCAGAACCAAGCCAATGCTGGTCTACTCCCTGTTTATAGTCCCCCAGCCAGACCCCAGTAACACTATTATAGGTTATTGTAATAAATAAATGGAAAATTAAAAAAAAAAAAAATCGTGCATGGTTCACATTCACATCCTACACATTTGTCTGTCCCGGTAGCTCAGTGGTAAAGGCGGCACTCTGTGAATCCAGAGATTCCAGTGGTCGTGGGTTCGAAACCCAGCCGGGACATGACAAGTTATCCTCCCTTTTGGGATTTTTACCACATAACAATATGTCCTGAGCTTACTACTGGAATAATGGGACTTTAATAGTCTTAATCGGGCAGCATAAAAAAGGCGATATTATTATTATTATTATTTGCCGATTAAAATGTATCCTAATTTTCAATTATCATTTATTTATCCACATGATTAAAGTTAAGATAAGCCAGACACGCCCTCAAGTCGGAGTTTCAACCAATCACAGCGCACAATAGCCCGAGTTAAGGGATAGTTATCATATTTGTGTTAATCACTTTCGTGATATCACAACTATTCAAACTCGCTTTACAAAAGCTAAGCTGAAACCGGGACTTGAACCACCGACCTCCGGGTTACAAGTCCGCCGCCTTATCGATCAAGCTACTGAGGTCGGTGAGTTAAGGAATAGTGTACACTACCCTAGCTTAATTCTAAGCTAAGGTCCGAATTATGAAACAGGATTATACCTAGTCACCTAATCTATAATATGCTGGATACTATTACTTAACTCAGGTTATAATCCCGCAGTGATTGGTTGAAATTTTCACGAGAGGACTTGTTAATGGATAATATTGTCCACTTAGATTAAGAAATCCTGTTTCATAATTCGGCCCTAATTATGTTTTATAAGTTGGCCCTTCTCCAAAAATTCAACCAGTTATTCTTAAAATTGGTTTTTACTTTATGTCTATCGATAGAATATGGTCTTTTTTTTTAAGTGGGGTTTAACGTCGCTTTCAACTGCCATGGTCATATCACGACGGGGGTTTTACCCTCCATTCGCAGGAAACTCACAAACCTGCTACTCACATTGACCTCACCCAGCCTGGGTCTCCTTCCACGTAATTACAAAAGTTCTGTACCAGCTATAATTATTGGGAAAAATTAATTTACATTACCTATTGAGATTGTTTTTTTTAAATTTTTAAGTCGATGCCACACCTACTCAAACTCACCCTGCTAAATTTTTACCGAAATTGGGACTCGAACCATCGACCCTCAAGATACAAGTCCACCGTCTTATCGATCAAGCTAATAATGAGGTCAGTGCGGTCGATCAGATTCAAAAATACTCGCAATGTTTTCACTGTCTATCGATACTCTCGGAAGTAAATGAGACAACAAAGAAATTGCAGTAATTTATGCATTGAATTAAATATTCTTCATTTTTTTTTTTTTTTTTTAAGTGGGGTTTAACGTCGCTTTCAACTGCCATGGTCATATCACGACGGGGGTTTTACCCTCCATTCGCAGGAAACTCACAAACCTGCTACTCACATTGACCTCACCCAGCCTGAGTGGGGCCGGGAAAAGCCAGCGTCACGAGAATTAGAATTTGAATGGTCACCCATCCAAGTCTTAACCTCGCTGGATGTCGCTTAACTTCGGTGTTCTGAAGGGAACCGGTGTATTCAACATGCCATCGACGCTGGCTATTTTATTTTTATTACATAACTATATTTATATTTGAAAATAGATAGCTATAGATAGGTAACTATTGATTAACTGATTATGATAGCATTATACAGGATAGCAGTATGTATTAAGATAGCAATTAAGTCCCGGTGAAAATGTAAAGGTAAATAAAACATCTTTGAAAAATTTTAGAGCCGATTTCATTTTATTCCAAATTAACAATCCACCAGTCATATATAGGAACACCTTGTAGGTATGTACCTAGTTAAATTTAGTTATCAAATTAATATACTTAATATCGTCGAATAAGGCATTAATTTATTAAAGTATGTAGATAATAATAGGTAGTTATTGTTAATATTTTGGCAGGTTGCAAAAAACAACCCGTAGGCATACAGCCATGTGAACCATGTATCTATTATTATTTAAATTTAGATAATTATGAAAACAGTGATATCAACAAAACAAAAAATATACAAAAAAATTACAAAAAATGGTGATAATAAACAGTGATATCAACATAAAACAAAAATTAATAATAATGGTGAGAAATTGTCCCGTATGTGGTGGATATTCCCAATTTCATGTTCCCATCTAGACACTAGAAACTAGTTACTAGACACTAGTGACTAGACAGTACACTGGTTGTGCAATTGTGCACCTCATAAAACTCGGACTGTGAAACATTCTTTGTGTCGTGCTAATCTGCAAAAATTACACTTCGTGTAGAATAAAAAAGAGAGAACGCAGAATGTTTCCCGAAAAGTAGTGATAACATGAGCAATAAACACCTAAATTGGCTCTTGTTTCATTGCTATAAAATGAACAAGTTTATAAAACTCTTATCATAAATATGATAAAAAAGAAATAAAATTTAAGGCACACCTCATTCGTTCGATCCCCCGTGCCGACAAAAAATTGTATTATTAATTTCGTTACAATTGTTTGTAAGGAATACCTTCCGGTGCGCTCGTCTTGATCCAGCACCTAATTGGTAAGTATTGTGTCACTTCTCGCCCATCAGAGGGGAGGCATACTACGGGTTGGGTAGGCCCGGTAGGCTACAACACAGACCACAAGCGTCTACAGTAGCTCTTGTTTCATGGCTAAGAAACAAAAAGCAAAGTGAATAAGTTCAGATCAAATATTTGCGGGATCTCTGGACTACGGGCAGTAGTCTCAACCATTACGCCACGGAGGCTGGCACACACAATACCTAGTAAGTGCAAAGTGAAAAAATTCAGACCAAATATTTGCTGATGATTGTGGGAGAATACCTAGTAATAATAATAATAAGATATGAAACAGACAGAAATCTAATAATAGTAATTGTGCATCTCACGTACAGAATACAGGGTCGACCATAGAGATAAAAAAATCTTTTTGCTAGAACTTTCTTCTTCTTCTTTCACTCACTTTTTCCCAATTTTATTCGGGGTCGGCGTTCCCTTCTCTAATTCTACCCCGCCACAGCTTCCTGTCTAATTCTTCCTCTTGCCTTTTGCTTTTGCTAGAACTTTCTGATTATTATTATTATTTAATTCATTTTTTTCTTTTAAGCGCTTTAACCTTGTCGACAGACAGGTCGTTCGCGCCGATTCCCTAATTTTAAATCATGTTGTAGAGTTTAAGAGCTCTCAGGTATTAGAGCATAGAATCGACGCTCTCGGTACTGTCTGTCAGTGCCGGGGGAGCAGGGAGAGAGGCGCGGATGTTGGTGTGTAAGACACAGGATAGTATAATATGGAGTACCGTTAATGTTTGGCCACATTGACAGGAGGGTGGTGGAGATCTTTTGAATTGGCTTCGTCGCGAGGTATGAGTGGACCCCGAACAGCTAAGAATAGAGCCGAAAAAATCCTGCCCCTCTGAGGATCGAACCCAGGTAGTCTGGTAATCCATTTACCACTTGACTACCAGTATAAGAAGGAACCTTTTTTTTTCTCTGAACACTAACCAATTTTTTTATTTATTATTTTTGGGTAGGGATCCGTTGGTTCAAATCCCACCCAGTGCATGAATTATTCCTCATTAATTGAGTTTGTGACCACATAATAATAAGACTCTGAGGGTTAGGTGATAGAAAATGCGTTGAGCATTAACCTCGCCTGGTGGTTACCTGCCACTAAAGAGTGTTATTATTATAATAATAAGACTCTGAGGGTTAGGTGGTAGAAAATGCTTTGAGCATTAACCTCACCTGGTGGTTACCTTCCACTAAAGAGTCTGTCCCGGTAGCTCAGTGGAAAAGGCGGCACTCTGTGAATCCAGCAGAGATTTCAGAGGTCGTGGGTTCGAAACCCAGCCGGGACAAGACAAGTTATCCTCCCATTTGGGATTTTTACCATATATAATAATACGTCTTGGGCTTACTGCTGGAATAATAGGACTTAATAGTCCTAATCGGGCAGTATAAATAAGGCGATATTATTATTATTCTTTCTGTCCGACCCTGTTCGAGAGCTAACAAAGGTTACAGCACGTTAGGATCACGGATTAGCAGTCTAAACTTCAAAGATTATCAAAACAAACTTCCAAGATCAACATGAACTTAAGAAAACATTAGATCAAACAATACATTATTATATCAACACTGTCGGACTTTCAACTTTAAAGTGTGGAGGCTCGACTATGTCTCTCTCTCTCTCCTCTCTCTCTCTCTTCTCTCCTCTCCTCTCTCTTTCTCTCTCTCTCTCTCTCTCTCTCTGTCCCTCTCTCTCTCTCTCTCTCTTCTCTCTCTCTATCTCTCTCTTCTCTCTCTCTCTCTCTCTCTGTCCCTCTCTCTCTCTCTCTCTCTCTCTCTATCTCTCTCTTTCTCTCTCTCTCTCTCTCTCTGTCCCTCTCTCTCTCTCCACACTCTTTCTCTCTCCCCTCTCTCTCTCTCTTTCTCTCTCTCTCTCTCCCTCTCTCTCCCTCTCTCTCTCTCGCTCTCTTTCTCTCTCCCCTCTCTCTCTCTCTTTCTCTCTCTCTCTCTCCTCTCTCTCTCCCTCTCTCTCTCTCGCTCTCTCTGATTGCAAAGGCTATCAGTGGATTGCAAAGGTTTCGCGATAAGAGAATGATAAACATTAGCTGTTCTGATAATAATAAAAAAGTATTTACACTACCCGGGACTGGGACTATTGGACTAATAAGTCCCGGGACTGTGACTATTGGACTAATAAGTCCCAGGTTTTTAGCATCGCAAGCTGTTCAGCTAGCCGAGCAGCATGCTACCTCTAGGATAAGGGGACAATACTATTGCAAATAATTCTGTGAAATTAACAAGTAAGTTAAAACAATAACAAACAGATAATTAAAAGAATATTCACATATTAATAAATTGTTTGTAAGGGATACCTTCTGGTGCGCTCGTGTTGACCCAGCACCTAAATGGGAAATATTGTGTCACTTCTCGCCCATCAGAGGGGAGGTATACTACGGGATGGGCAGGCAACAACACAGACCAAAAGCGTCTACAGTAGCTCCTGTTTCATGACTACGAAATAAAAACGGCTGTGAAACACTCATTTTTTTTTTTTTTTTTTTTTAATTAATTTTGGACCTCCACAAAGTCAGCTGAGGGAATATTGTCGAAATAATCCTGCCGCATCACCCCTCAGCACCGCGAGGCTGAGACGCTATCCTCTCTTTCAAAGTTGCTTTCAATCTGTGCAAATGCGTTCACTTCACGACTAACATTTATCCCTCCATTCGCTGGAAATTTAGAAACCGTATACTAAAATTGCCCTAACCCAGCCTGAGTAGGGCCGGGAATAGCCCAGCATCACGAGGATTCGAATTTGAAGGGTTGCCTATCCAAGTCGTAACCTTGCTGGACGTTTCTTAACTTCGATGACAGCTATCTTTGAAAAATGAAAATATGGCTTGAAAAAAAAAATGTAACAGCCTTTTACTTGCCTTATCTTATAGGTAATATACATAAATTATTATAAAATGATTCGTTTGTGTGTGTGTTTATGTTTAGTCGCGTGAAACTCGAGAACCAAAAGTCGGATTGAGCTGAAATTTTGAATGGTTACCAATAACAGGGTCACTAGCGCTTTGGCGTAAAAAAATGTCAAATTTCCAAAAGTTGAGCTTTTTCAAATACTAGCATATCCAAGCATATCTCGTAAAGTAGGTCCGATTGAGCTTGAAATTTAGTATGGTTCCCAATGACATTGTATAAAAGCTATTGTGATTTTAAAAATGTCCATTTTTTAAAAGTTGATCTTTTTCAGTCTCCATACTGGCCGTGCCAATAGATTTCTGGAATGATAATTCCTAGAACTGATCCTAAAAAAGTTTTTTTTTTTTTTTTTTGATTTAACGTCGCTTTCAACTGCATTGGTCATATCACGACGGGGGTGTTACCCTCCATTCGCAGGAAACTCACAAACCTGCTACCCACATTAAACTCACCCAGCCTGGGTTGGGCCGGAATGCCAGCATCACGAAGTCTTCACCTCGCTGGACGTTGCTTAACTTCGGTGATCCAACGAGAACCGGTGCATTCAACGCGCCATCGACGCTGGCCTAAAAAAGTTTTATCTGCAGTGCGTTTTCATTGCTAAGGAACGCCTTGAAAAAAGATTAATGCTTTATGCAGTGTTTTTGATACTTGGAAATGCCTTCAATTTTCTATGCCATACGCAGTACGTTTTGTTTGTTAGGGAGGGAAATTTTGAAATTACTTTTCTTATCAATTGTTGAAAATTCTCATTACTTTTGAAACTTTTATAATATTTTCTAGACGAAAATTACTGTAATAAGAAATATTATTTCAAATTTTAACTCGTATAAATACTTAACAGGCATTAAAGAAGAAAGAATTTCCTTTTTAATTACCATATTGAGATCAGTGTTTTTTTACAGTTAATAATTTTGTTTCACCAAGATAAATTAAAGCTGTGGTTAAACAATTGATAAGAACTCACGATGTCTAACCCCTGTGTAGTGCCTGTCAAAAATAAAGACTCAGTTGGTGACAACAGGTGGCTTAACCAGGTAAATTATCTAATGACATCTTAGCTGGGATCCATTGTGATCTTGCCAAACAGCTGTTTCTTGACGGATTTTTATGAAACTTTCACTCAATACTTAGAATCTCATAAGAAAATGATTTCACACCGGAAAAAACCCCACAAGTTTACACTTTGGGGTTTCCCCCCCCCCCCCCCCCCCCCCTATGCCACTGGTGTCATTGTGAACGATAGAAGCAAGACAGTAGAGGAATGATTCAGCACTTCTACCACTGTCTTTACAAGGAGGTTCCCTGTTTATAGTCCCCCAACCAGACATTTAATAATATACCTATCTTGTTAGATTATTCTGTGTGGTACTAGGGCTACCTTAGGGCTCCGTTGTGTTTACACACAAAGTGCACAAACAAAACAGAGGCGTCTATACCCTGAACCCTGCAGTAGAGCCAGTAATTTGTAAAAAAATCTAACCAATAATCTAAAAATTTATATCAATCTTTGGTAAGATCTGTCTTAGAATACGGTGCAATAATTTGGCTGCCATATACAAAGGTGGGGAAAAGGGCAATTGAACGAATCCAGGTAAGATTTGTACAAGGTATGTTTTTTTAAAACATTTAATTTCTATCCTCTTTATCCTGAGTACATTGAATATAACTTGTTGACTGAAAATCTTGACCTAGATACCCTAGCAGACCGAAGGGAAAAACAACAAAAATGACATTTTTAATTAATGTTCTAAACTATAATCTTAACTGCCCCTACATTCTAGAGAAAATACACCTAAGAGTCCCTAATAACAGACTAAAAAACTCAGGAAATTTGACCTTCCACCTGCCAAACAAGAAAGAAACATGTCTCTTTAAATCTCCCATTATTTCCATCATGTCAACTTTTAACACCCTGGAAAACCAACCGGAAATTTTCCAGTAAGGAAGAGACCAGCAACAGTTATTGCCCTCATAGATGTCATCCTTTAACTTTATATCTGTGTTGGTGTAGTTGCTTAAAAAAATAAAAAAATAATAACCATAATATTGAATGTAAGTGGCCACAATGGAGTCCTAAAAATTTTCAATCAAGCTGTAGGTACCAGGGTATGAGGTTGGGGGTATAGGCCAGGGTCCTCATTGTGGTCACCTACTAACAGTCAAGCCTGGGGATGTTAAACAAGGAAATTACCAGTGTCTTCCCAGAGCTAGGGGACTATAAATTGAGCAAATTAAACTTAAGGGTTCCAGGGAGAACGACAAGATCTAAAGATACTTTTCTGCTCCAGAGATGCAAAATTAATATCTGTGAACATTCTCCAATACAACGTATGGAGAAAATAGGTAATCTCACCAGCGGGGCGGGCTTAGATCTATTCCTTTGTAAAAGATCGGATATTGATCTACTTTTTAATTAGGGAGGTAACTTTTGGTTATAAAATGATATCTAATGCGTTTGTTTTTATTTTTATTTATTTTTTGCTCTTATTTTTATTTTTACTTGTGTTTTTATTTTGTAATATTTGTTTCTTTTTGTAATAAATGGGGTCAAACCCCGTAGATTCATTCAAAAAAAAAAAAAAAAAAACAGACTGCTAACCCTAACAAGCCTTCCGAAGAGTTTAATGTCTCATTAATAAAAAGCCCAAGTTCTCAGAATAATGGAATAATAATTACACCACATTCAGGGGGTCAACCCAAAAATTGAAATTTTTGGGTACCTACCTAATGTTTTTTTTTTTTTTTTTTTTTTTTCCTCGTGGTATTTAACGTTCCCCAGGCAGACTTTAGTTTTTATTGTAAATTGAAAATGTCACATAAAACAAATTTTTCTTCTGATAAGTTTTAATATTAGAAATTGGAAAAATTGTGTTTGTTTTTTTTTTTTTTTTAATAAATGTTTTTTGCTCCACTTTCAAATTTATTATTCTCAAATCCTTTACAGCATGAGCTTCAACTCCAGTTGGCAAAAGAGAGTGAGCCCGAGGTTGCCTTCATCGGGGATTCACTCATTAATTTTCTCACGCAGACTCAGCTGTGGCATGATCTGTTTGAGCCACTGCACTGTTTGAACTTTGGCATCGGAGGAGACAAAGTGGAACACTGCCTGTGGAGAGTTCAGGACGGCATTCTTGATAGTATTAAGCCCAAGGTAAATCTGACTTTACCTACAAGAAGTAGACCAGTAGTCTGGCTGGGGGACTATAAACAGGGAGTAGACCAGCAGTCTGGCTGGGGGACTATAAACAGGGAGTAGACCAGCATTGGCTTGGTTCTGGGGGCCCTTGTTAATTATTAGCCTCCTTGTAAAGACAGTGGTAGAAGAGCAGAGTCATTCCTCCACTGTCTGGCTACCATCGTTCACAATGATGCCACCCTATGATGATGAAATCTGACTTATTATGTTTTGTCTCATGTCAATGGTTCACTAGATATTTTAATCTTGAAATTAGGAACTCTAAGAAAATTAGTAACTTCTATTTAATAAAGACAAAAAATCCAATCAGAGGCATGGTGACCTGGGTTCAATTCCCAGCGGGGCAGGAATTTTTCTGCTCTGTACTTGGTTGTTCGGGGTCCACTCATATCTCGTGAGGAAAAATGAGTAGTTACTTGTATGAGTAACGACCAGTGGCGGCATTACCAGAGTAAAAAGAAATCAATGTAATAGAATAATTCGAAATGTGAAGGAGGCTCTTAGTAATGCTGCGCTACCCACAAAAATTGTGAGGAGGCCTTGTGCTTCACCTCAAATAAAATCATACAAATCATACCTAGCTATTATTTCGTTTTTCTAGAAATATAAGATTTTTTTTACATTTCAGGTTGTTGTGATTCTGGTAGGAACAAACAATGAAGACGACTCCCCGGAGAATATTGCTGATGGAATAGTTGAACTCATCAAGCTGATCCAAACCAAACTGCCCAATGCTGATATTGTTGTTCTTGTAAGTGTATCTTTCTTTTATTACTTTCCTTATCCTATAATAAGAAAAGTATTGTATTTCACCTTCAATGAGACTGGGTGAGTTTAATTTTAGTAGCTGGTTTTTAAGTTTCAACCAAATGGAGTCTAAAGCCTTCATCATGATATGAACATGTTCTTGAGAGCAAATTAAAAAAAAACTCTTTTTTGTATAACTGTAATAAAAATTATCTTTTTTTTAAGGGTTGGGTGGAAAAGATCGCCGCAGGCAATAACCATGTCCTTAAGTTGGGACATTAGTATTATTTTCTGCTTTATTATTTTTTTTCAAACTATTCTATCATTTATTAATTTTCGAACTATTTTATACTGTAAATATTGTATACGTTTTCCTTCTAATAAAAGCTTGGTATAATAATAATAATAATTATAACAGACTTTGCGAGTGAATCTACCAAGTCTCATTTCAGTCCCAGTCCTGTAAATCAATTTTACTTCCGATAAATTTCTATTATTAGAAATGGGATGTATGTATTTAATTTAATTTATTTGACGGGTCGAGCCCAATATGTACAAATACAAATAAGAAAACAAAATAAGAAAATTTAAGAAGACAAGTAAAATATCACAGTTAAAACGTAGAGAATCAACATAAGAAAACAAAATAAGAAAATTTAAGAAGACAAGTAAAATATCACAGTTAAAACGTAGAGAATCAACATAAGAAAACAAAATAAGAAAATTTAAGAAGACAAGTAAAATATCACAGTTAAAACGTAGAGAATCAACATAAGAAAACAAAATAAGAAAATTTAAGAAGACAAGTAAAATATCACAGTTAAAACCTAGGAAATCAACATAAGAAAACAAAATAAGAAAATTTAAGAAGACAAGTAAAATATCACAGTTAAAACCTAGGAAATCAACGTTTAAACAACGTTTTAATTGTGTTCGTTTTTGTAAAGGTAATGCTACCTGCATGTTAGGTACATTGCCTCATGCAAGTGGGATGGATCAAGTCTATCACCTGTGATTTTAATTGCCTTGTAAATATGAATCTTAAATACAACATTCTAATAATAATAATAATGATTTTTCTTTGTGTTATTATGTCACAATTTTAGTGGGTAGCTCAGAATCATAGGACTTTACCACTTTAATTTACAATATCTTGTATTGTTTTTTTTTTTGCCTAAGATTCTGCCACTGGTCGCTGCTTCACATTAAAGCAGCTACTCATTTTTCCTCACGAGGTATGAGTAGACCCCGAACATCCAAGTACAGAGCAGAAAAAATCCTCCCCCGCTGGGAATCGAACCCAGGTCACCATGTGTGCAATGCCTAGCGCGCTAACTCGCTCTGCCACAGTGACTACAACATTCTATATGCTCAGTTTTTGTAAAAAAAAAAAAAATATTTTTTGCTCCAATTTAATTTTTTTTTTTTTTTAATTAATCTTCTTTCTACTCAAGAGTTACTTCCCCGAGGCAAAACCCTCAACCCTCAATATTTTTTTGCTCCAATTTCATTTTTATTTATTTAAATTTTTAATCTTCTTTCTACTCAGGAGTTACTGCCCCGAGGCAAAACCCTCAACCCACTGTGGAAGAAAAACATGGACACAAATCAAGCCCTCGCCGGCAAACTTTCCGGCCATGCCTTGGGGACCAAAGTGCATCTTCTCTGCCACCACCAGCCTGATTTCGTTCTGAACGGGAGTCAAATTTCCCACGGGGACTTTTTCGATTTTATTCACCTGACCGAGAGTGGCTATCGGAAGGTTTTCACTCCTGTGTATGAAAAGGTGAGGACCATTCTGGACGGCTTGGGCAAGTGAGATGAATGCCTTTTTTGAGAGATCAATTTTTTTGTGAGAAAATGAGATTAATTGGCATTGTGCATTATAAAGTACAGTAGAACCCCGTTATTATGAACTGATTGGGACCAGGGGTAGTTCATAATAGCGGGTTTCAATGTAAAAGTTCATAATATCGGGGTTCCATATACTCATAGGTAAAAGAAAGGGAAATGAGGCAAATCTATACTTATAAAAGAGAGTTTCACTCACTGACTGACTGACTCACTGATTCATCACTGTTGCTCCGAACTGGTAAGTCCTAGGAAGCTGAAATTTGGTAGGTAGCTTTTTCTTATAGTCTAGATGTGCAATAAGACGGGATTTTTCGAAATTCCCACTACAACACCTGCCATTGGCGAAAAAGGATTTTTTTGCTTTGAGGGCCATGCCTCTGTCCGCAAAGCGGGCGACAGCCCGCTAGTTTTAGACATATGAACGGGCGTACTGTTAATTTGAATGTTAATTTAAGTACAGATTAGGTATATAAATGCAAAATATGTATGTAAATTGTACATAGACCTATTGTGAGGATCTAAAGAAGTCAGTAATTCTTGAGAAATTAGAGAAAATATATCCATTTAAAAAAAAATTGCGAAAAAAAAGTTCATTTTATCTGAGGTTCATAATATCGGGGTTCATAATAACGGGTTTCTACTGTACGAGATTCATGCGTTCATGCTCAATCACATTATTGCTTATGACCTTATGAGTGTCATTTGATGGTTGAGTATTTCAATTTGTCGGCCAATAGGCACACTGGTAATCAAGTGATTAACGCGCTAGTCTGTTAATCCAGGTAGCGTGGGGATCCGTTGGTTCGAATCCCACCCAGTGCATAAATTTTCCCTCATTAATTTGAGCTTGTGACCACATAATAATAAGACTCTGAGAGGGTTAGGTGGTAGAAAATGATTTGAGCATTACCCTCGCCTGGTGGTGGTGACCTTCCACTTTTTTTTTTTTTTTTTTTTTTTTTTTTTTTTTAATGGAAGGCAGGAAAAAATCTTTCAAAGACACCCAGATCCTGGGGTGTGGGATTTCCACCCACTAAAAACCCACCTTCTCTAAAAGCTAACCGCACTTGGAACCGAAAAATATCATTACTTCAAGTATTATTATTAATAAGTGTTATTATTAATAAGGTCTATCTTCATCGTCTTTCACTTTGCCTTCGCCCAAACCTACGCTTTGATTTAAAGGGGTTGGAGTTGCACAAGAGAAGCCCTAATCATCACACCGACCTACATTAGATCTATTGTGACCAAGGGCCGGCATTCTGTACCTTCCAAACACGTGAGGCTGGCATTTCCGGCACTACCCAGGCTGGGTGAGGTTAATGTCGGTTTTACCCTCCAGCGAATGGAGGGTAAAACCCCCGCCCTGACTCTCTATCTCAATAAGGACGTTAAAACCAAATAGAATCAACTGGTCACAATAGATCTAATGAGGTCGCAGTGTTAATTGTTAGGGTTTCACTGAAAACCCTGAAACCAGGTCAGATAATAATAATAAATAAAGGGCCGCCATTTTTTTACCTCTTCCTCATACTTAAGGTTCATTCCCCATTTTACAGCTGGATGGCTTTCCTAACGCCAGCACTGTTAAGGGCTCCACTGATTTGTGTTTTATTGTCTCTTGGCCTTTCAAGCTTTGTCAACCATAAGTTCTAAAGGTAGATAACAATAAAAATAATAGATAGGTATAATGATGAACAAAAATTTTTACACAGAATCAAATGGTCCATGACCAAACAAATTCACAATTAAATTAGTCCATTAGTGATACAATTAAGCATTGGTTGCTGACTCGGAGGTTGCGGGTTCGAATCCCGGCCGGAGTGGAAAATTCTGACCGAGTTTTTCGTCTCCGGAATGGCATGGATATAAAGGTGAAGTGCCCTGAAGTAATGCGAAAGCGGTTCCAGGGCACAATTACGTTTTTTTTTAATGTTTGTGAAGAGTTCCCATCATGCTCGTGCAATTTCCTCTTTGAATGGAAAGAAAAATCCATTCAACAAGTCTGATTATGCGATTGAGGTTTTATATTTTTATTTTATTATAGTCAAGTCATATTCGCTATACAAACAGCACTGCTACTTTATTTATTTGTTACAAATGTGAATTTCTAACAAATAAAAATTTCTTTTTGATTGACATGTAGGATTTTAAATTTAGGGTAAGGTTGCTATATTTGGGGAGGTTTCCTAATTTGGGGAGGCGGTGTTTCTCCTCAAGGAGATGCTGCTGCCTGCGGTTAATGTCAGAATTATAAATGTAAACAACTTCCATGTGATTCCCGATCATAATCTAGTTTAAATTAATTGCTCGAGAGAAAATATTTACAAAAATGTGATTTGGCATCCTTAAAACTTTTTTTAAAAAGTTAAAACTAGTGAAGTTTGGTCAACAAAAAGGTAAGAAAATTATATTTATTCTTTAATAATGCATATAAAAATAGTTTGTTCTTTCATATCTCAGCTCTAAAGTTTTCTTTTAATTCTGTGTAAAAATAGAAAATTATTTTTGTTCTTGCATATCACTTTGCCCAATTTGGGGATGACCTTAAACATTGTATTCTGAAGACTGTCCTGCAAGAAATGGTGAGCGCTGGATCATGTGTCTCATTTGTGAAAGGTGGGCAGTGGGCACACTCACTATGTGGAGGAAAAGATGAGAAATTCATTTGTGAATATTGCAGTTAAGGAATGTTGGCCAAAAGTATTAAAAAATTATTGAAAAAATCCTAAATTTTCAAAAAATTAGAACCTCCCCAAATTAGGATCACAAATCTTTGACTGTCATTTTTGAAGTGTTTTGTTTATGTTAATATTTTAATTACTTTTTTCTTTTTCATTGTTCTGTAACTCTGAGGTATAATAAAAAACATTATTCTGTGTAATTTGAACTTTATTTCGTTAAAAAAGACTTTACCGTTTTCATTTTATAGGCGCTCAAAAGTTACCTCCCCAAATATGGCAAACTTACCCTATATTGTTGTTGTTGTTGTAGGCAGCTTGGCTACAGCTGGATGGAGGAGGGAATGATGGTCTCCAGCCAACTTGAATTTATATTAATAAGGCTTTGTTTAATTTTAAAGATTTTTATATATTTATTTTTGTAAAAGTTTCTCATTTCAGTTATACCTACATGAACTTATTTATTTTGGAAGCACAGCTAAAACACAGGAGGTTGTCGAAATTGAATTATTATTTTTTATAGTTTAGTATTATTATTATGATTATATTATATAATAAAAAAGATTTATATAACAACAATAATAATAATACTAAACTGGAAAACAAATTGCATATATTTGTTACACAAATACACACCGTGCATTATTTCAAATTGTAATTTCCTATGTGATTCAAACAAAACGACCATTTTTCACTGTTTTCATTTAAATAAATATATATTTTACATTTTTTGAAAATTGTAGAAAACAAAAAATTATCAATGACTAAATTTTTTTTGTTAGATTTTTGGCATAGTTAAAAGTAGGTAAATAGGTATCGAAACTTAAAATACATTATTTTAAATACATGTTCTATGCAAAGTGGTTTGCTCATGACATCTCTGTTGATTGAGATGTGGAAATAATTTAAATGTTAAAAAAAAATATCCCTGTAAAATTGGATTCAACAAAAATATATCAGACCGCCCTTAACTTTCTCAAGTCGGAGATTGAACCAATCAAAGTAGATAATAGTCCGACTTTAGGGACTAGTATTTTATTATTCTGCCTTTACGAGACCGAAATTCGGTAATATTAATCCATACCCCAGAACCAACCCAATTCTGGTCTACTCCTTGTTTATAGTCCCCCAGCCAGACTGCTGGTCTAATCCCTGTTTATAGTCCCCCAGCCAGACTGCTGGTCTACCCCCTGTTTATAGTCCCCCAGTCAGATTCTTATAGGAAATAGAAAGTAAAAATCGTGATGGGGTTAAAAAAAACTCGCTGTGAAACAAACGGTGTGTAACAAAATCGTCGACAGAAAGACGCCCGATTTTGTTTAACGCCCCCCTAAAAATCGTGTCAGTACCTAGTTTTTTTTAAGGTAAGTGTGCCCCGGAACCGCTTTCGCATTACTTCAGGGCACTTTACCTTTTACATCCATGCCATTCCGGGATCGGAAAATTTCGGTCAGAAATTTCCGCTCCGGCCGGGATTCGAACCCGTCAGCAACCAATGCTCTTAACCACTGAGCCACGGAGGTCGGCAATTTGGGAACCACTCAGAGGATATAGTGCGTACTGGTCCCCAGTTTGGGAACCACTCAGAGGATATAGTGCGTACTGGTCCCCAGTTTGGGAACCACTCAGAGAATATAGTGCGTACTGATCACATCGGTCTCGTCCCCAGTTTGGGAACCACTCAGAGGATATAGTGCGTACTGATCACATAATAATATCGCCTTATTTATACTGCCCGATTAGGACTATTAAGTCCCATTATTCCAGGAGTAAGCCCAAGACATATTATTATACGTGGTAAAACTCCCAAATGGGAGGATAACTTGTCATGTCCCGCCTGGGTTTCGAACCCGTGACCTCTGGTATCTCTGGATTCAGAGAGTGTCGCCTTTACCACTGAGCTACCGGGACAGACATCAGTCTCGTCCCCAGTTTGGGAAACACTCAGAGGATGTAGTGCGTGCTGATCACATCAGTCTCGTCCCCAGTTTGGAAACCACTCTGAGGATATAGTGTGTACTGATCACATCCGAAGTACTGGGCGTGCGCACACCGGACTTGTAGAAGGCGCGCGAGTAGTCAGAGGATATAGTGCGTACTGATCACATCAGTCTCGTCCCCAGTTTGGGAACCACTCAGAGGATATAGTGCGTACTGATCACATCAGTCTCGTCCCCAGTTTGGGAACCACTCAGAGGATATAGTGCGTGCTGATCACATCCGAAGTACTGGGCGTGCGCACACCGGACTTGTAGAAGGCGCGCGAGTAGTCAGAGGATATAGTGCGTACTGATCACATCAGTCTCGTCCCCAGTTTAGGAACCACTCAGAGGATATAGTGGTAATAGAAACTAAAAATCGTGATGGGGTTTAAAAAAAACTCGCTGTGTAACAAACGGGGTGTAAAAAAATCGTCGACAGTAAGACGCCCCATTTTATTTATCGCCCCCCCTAAAAATCGTGTCAGTCCCCAGTTTAGGAACCACTCAGAGGATATAGTGCGTACTGATCACATCCGAAGTACTGGGCGTGCGCACACCGGACTTGTAGAAGGCGCGCGAGTAGTCAGAGGATATAGTGCGTACTGATCACATCAGTCTCGTCCCCAGTTTGGGAACCACTCAGAGGATATAGTGCGTACTGATCACATCCGAAGTACTGGGCGTGCGCACACCGGACTTGTAGAAGGCACGCGAGTAGTCAGAGGATATAGTGCGTACTGATCACATCAGTCTCGTCCCCAGTTTGGGAACCACTCAGAGGATATAGTGCGTACTGATCACATCCGAAGTACTGGGCGTGCGCACACCGGACTTGTAGAAGGCGCGCGAGTAGTCAGAGGATATAGTGCGTACTGATCACATCAGTCTCGTCCCCAGTTTGGGAACCACTCAGAGGATATAGTGCGTACTGATCACATCGGTCTCGTCCCCAGTTTGGGAACCACTCAGAGGATATAGTGCGTACTGATCACATCCGAAGTACTGGGCGTGCGCACACCGGACTTGTAGAAGGCGCGCGAGTAGTCAGAGGATATAGTGCGTACTACTACTGATCACATCAGCCTCATCCCCAAATTCAAATCATGGATAAAATCTCGGGAAGAGATAGGTGCCATAGTTTATTATATTTCTGACGCGGGATGAAAGTATCCCTTTAAAAATCAGTACATTACCTAGTTAAAAAAAAAAAATCAGCCTCATCCCCAGTTTGGGAACCATTCAGAGGATATAGTGCGTACTGATCACATCCGAAGTACTGGGCGTGCGCACACCGGACTTGTAGAAGGCGCGCGAGTAGTCAGAGGATATAGTGCGTACTGATCACATCGGAAGTACTGGGCGTGCGCACACCGGACTTGTAGAAGGCACGCGAGTAGTCAGAGGATATAGTGCGTTCTGGTCCCCAGTTTGGGAACCACTCAGAGGATATAGTGCGTGCTGATCACATCCGAAGTACTGGGCGTGCGCACACCGGACTTGTAGAAGGCGCGCGAGTAGTGCACGTTGGGACAGATGGGCGGGGCCGAGGCGCGGCGACGCGCGCACAGGATCAAGTTGATGAGGAGGGGGAGGGCGAGGAGGGAGAAGAGGAGGACGAGAATGAGGAGGAGACTGTCGGTCTCCGGGCGGTGGTTGTAGAGGTCGAGGCAGCGCAACCGGTAGCCCTTGTGGTCGAGGTCGAGAAGGTTGAGGTTGGCCATCTCGACCGGGTCACGACACCTGGTGGGAGGAAACAATAGTTTGTTTATTTTTTTAATTTTTTTTTTCTTAATGAAACCAAACCATTTAACATCTGTAAAGGAGAAGGAGAAAAGTGAAGTATGTATATGTGAAATTTAAATATTCTATTATATTAAAGTGATGTTTTTCAACTTTATAGTTATATACACCACTCTGGTAGAAAATGTTTTGAGCATTAACCTTGCCTGGTGGTTGCCTTCCACTAAAGAGTGTTATTAATGTTATTATTAAGTATTATGGGAGTGTTTCTCATTTATTTAAATGGTACAAAGTATTTTATCGATGGGCTTAACAGCAAACATAGATAAATATCAGGTTGAGGTTGGAAAGTCCAGCGTTATTATTATTAGAACTTACTTGAGGTTGTTGATGTACTAGGGATGGTTAGCTTCTAGTAGGGGCAGCAGGGAAGACACCAGCCACTGGTTGTCACAGTCAATGGGTCATAGGCTATTTCTACGTCAAAGGACTATTGATCTTTTTTGGGAGCCATTAAATTGTTAGTAGGTTCTAACAACCTAAAGTTCTAACAACTCACTTGAGGTTGTTGATGTACTGGGGATGATTGGCTTCCAGCAGGGGCAGCAGGGAAGACACCAGCCACTGGTTGTCGCAGTCACACATCCACGGGTTGTGCCTAATGTCCAGGACCTTCAGCTTATCCCAGCGAGCTACCAGGGTGCCTTCTAGCCTTTGCAGAGCGTTGTTGCTTAGTACAAGCTGGGGGGAATTGTAATCAATTGAACAAGTTAATCATAAAATAAAATAAGGGTTGGGTGGAAGAGATGGCCACAGACACACATCCACGGGTTGTACCTAATGTCCAGGACCTTCAGCTTATCCCAGCGAGCTACCAGGGTGCCTTCTAGCCTTTGCAGAGCGTTGTTGCTTAGTACAAGCTGGGGGAAATTGTAATCAATTGAACAATATAAAATCCCAAGATATAAAATCACTTGAACATCGAAGAAATATGCAAGACCTAACATTCCTACACAAGATCATCTTAATATATAAATATCAAAGTCACTGACTGACCACTGAGTGACCACTTACTGATCATCGCTCTACAGCCCAAACCGTAAGTCCTAGGAAGCTGAAATTTGGTAGGTAGCTCTGTCTTATAGTCTAGATGTGCAATAAGACGAGATTTTTCGAAATTCCCACTACAACACCTGCCATTGGCGAAAAAGGATTTTTTGCTTTCACGGCCATGCCTCGGCCCGCAAAGCGGGCGACAGCCTGCTTGTTATTAATAAAATAGATCCTCCAGACTTACTTTATCAACTCGATTTTCATCTAAAACAATTTAACTCCAGGAATAAAAATACTTTCAAACTTTGTAGGAATAGAACAAACATAGGCGAATTCTCCCCACTCCAGCGAATGCAAAAACTAGGGAACAATATAGCTGAAAAAGTTGATATATTTTTTTGTTGTCAAAAAATGAACTGTGCATATGATTTTTGTTTGTATTTTAATATTGTAATGATTTTTGTATTTTAATATTGTAATAAATGGGAATACATCCCGTCAATTCTTAAAAAAAACCAAGGTAATCATAAGAGGGGATACAGAGGGATGAACCTGGGAGGAGCGAATTCAGAGAGGAGTGCAGAGAGGTGGAAAGAGAGGGGGTGAAGGTGTTCTTGATATCATTTAATTTTGGTTGGTTATACTCATTCTATTGAGTGAGGCGTTCTTCCTTTTGTGGCCGCGAGGTGGTGTTTTTGTGGGGGATATCAGTTTTTTTTTGTACGAAAATATAGATTCATACACTACTAAAACATTATGAAGTTAATCATAAAATAAAAGTAAGTAAATTAATAGTTTAAAGTTATCATATTTGTATTAATCACTTTCGTGATATCACAACCACTCAAACTCGCTGTACTAAATCTACGCTGAAACCTGGACTTGAACCACCGACCTCCAGGTTACAAGTCCGCCTCCTTATTTATGGATCAAGCTACTCAGATCGGTAAGTAAATTAATAGTAGGTTATCTCTAGCATTTTTTTTTTTTTGTTTAATGTCTAGAAAAAGCCAAAATAAACTAGCATAAGTTCAGATAAAAAAACACTGCCAATTATGGACACAATACTTCCTCGTGATTGCTTCACATTGTAAACACGTGCCAATTTTGAGATTTTATAGAAAATTACTTGTATCTCCGAAACGGCTGAACCGATTTTCTTCAAATTTGTTTTATATGGTAGAAAACCGTTTTTTCTACATTCTAGATTCTACAAAAAATTCTGTATCGGCAAGTCGTGATCCTTATTTTTTTACTTTTTTGTCCAAAATTTCGGATTTTCTTAAATATCAGAACCAAATTATAATTTATTTAAAAATAAATATAAATAACTTAAGTAAAACAGTAATATGCATATTCTTACAAATTTTTATCAAAATCGGGTGTACCGTTCACGAGATATAAGCGTTTAAGTAAAAAGTTAGTGGTCAGGCGCATGGTCTCTTTCACCCAGAACCGCTGGTATGAATTCGATGAATTTAAAATGGGACCATCTACAGAATGTCTCCTAGATGTGTGCAAAATTTCATTAAAATCGGTCGAGTAGTTTCCGAGATTTGCGCGTTACAAGGAATCGTTTTAACAGACAGACAGACAGACAGACGGACAGACAGACCGACAGACCAACAGACCGACAGACGGACACAAAACCAAATTTGCTCAGGAGGTCATGAAACGTCCAGAAATATGAAAAAAATTGAAATCGGAGCAAAAAAATATTTTTTTTTACAAAAACGAACACAATACTTCCGATTTCTAATATTAGAAATTTCTCGGAAGTAATATTATGTAAACTGTCATTGTTATACATATATTTGAACCATTTACTTGTCATGTATTTTTTTAAAAATGTCGTTTTCAAATGTTGGTCAAATCACGATTGCGTTTTAACCCTTTATTTCCTGGAAACTGACAAACTAGCTACTCAAATTAAGCTCACCCAGCCTGAGTGGGGCCGGGAATAGGCAGCACCACGAACCTTTATCATAAATGAGAGATAAAAACCTATCGATCAGATGAATCGAATATCGAAGACTAGCCACCCAGCCTTTGCGGGGCATTTCTACTGTACACAATCCGAAGAATAATGGTTAATAATAATAATAAGTAACTATATTTGTTTTCATTTACATTTCAATTCCTATTACATCTCCATGAAGTACTGTTGTACTTTTCGGGAGATGTAAGTAATTTTCTCATATATCAGTTCTTTTTTATAATTATTTTATTTTCATTGTTTCTTCTTATTTTTTATTTCTATTTTACCCAATTATATTTCATTATTTGTAGTAATAAGGTGTTAATTTGTCAGATTAATTATTTTGATCTCCTATATTAATAATAATAATAATAATAATAATTCCGTGTACGTGAGATAGGTATTGATACAAATCGCGGTGGTGAGAGAATTATATGTACGCCTAGATCCAATGTCTAGGCTCCTTGCTGGCGGAGGCTGGCGTGTTATCCTATTTTGAGGTTTCTTTTTATTTATTTATTTATTTACACTTTATTTTTTATGCAAGGCAAAGAACAATAAATTATTAACAGAGATAATATTTTTTTTACAATATTTACAAAATAAGGTGTAAAAAAATATTTAAATTTAAATATGCAACTGTCTTGTAATCCAGGGCGAAGTTTTAGGCATTCTCTGCCACTTAAACCCGGATCTCTTATATCCAGGTTCGAATTTCTCCTTAATTTATCACCTTTTCCAGTGGTGGCCAAACAGTGGTCCATGTCTGACCATCCTCGGACACCTGAGTCCGACTGAACGCGGCCGAATGGATCAAGGTCAGCCTCGAGTTGTTGGCGGCCGAGAAGGACTGAAGGGCCCCCAGGTTGGACAAACTGTTGGCCTGCAGGGAGACCAGCTCCGGCATGTAGCTGAGGGACAGGGTGTGCAGTTTGGGAAGCGCTGGGAACGATCTGAGAAAGAAAAGTGCGTTTAATTTTTATCATTTTTTTTATTATTATTATTTGTGAAATCTGTTTTTTGTTTTTTTTTTTTTTTTTTTTTTTTTTTTTTTTTTAATACTCCTTCCAAATATAGAGAGAGAAAAAGAGAATAGGATAGAATAGATTAAAAACAGAAGGAAAAGAGAACAAAACAGTAGAGGATAAAATAGAATAGAAAATGAAACAGAATAGAATTGAAGAGAATAGACTCACTTTGTTTACCCGCTAGAATATGAAATGATTTGTTTACCCGCTAGACTAGGAGGACTAGGAATTGTTGATCCTACAGCAAATGTAGTTCAATCATTTGAAACTTCATTAAAAGCTAATGAAAAACTTATTACTGCTATCCAGACTGGTAACAATGTTCAGAATGATGCTCACTACAACCATGCTACGAAAATAATTCATGAAGAAAGAGATAAAAGAAAAGAACATGAAAAAATCAAATCAGTGGAGATTCTAGAAAAATTGTCTGATAAATCAAAAAGAAGTATCCAAAGAAGCATACAATACAAAACTTCTCAATGGTTAACAATACTACCAACGTATGCGGATAAAACTGATTTAACTGCAATGCAGTTCAGAGATGCCATTTCCATCAGATATGGACACGAACCTCAGAACATGCCAGAATATTGTGATGGATGTGGTGCTGGTGATTTCAATCTAAACCATGCCCTCAACGGTAAGAAGGGAGGACTCATCAAGCAGGGCCACGACCAGCATCGAGATGATGTGAGAGACTGGGCTGAATTAGCATGGGGTCCAGCAATTATTGAACCTGTGATGAGAGAGGCCTCATTGAATGAACCAGCCCTGATAGGTGACGTGATGTTGACCGGTGTATGGGAGTCAGCACGAAAGGCGTTCTTTGATACTCGCATCACCAATGCTGACGCTGTATCGTATGGTTCCCGTCCCTGGTCTTCAATTTCACAGTCACAATCACATGAAAAACATATGAAATACGATCGTGCTGCTGAAGATCTGAGGGCTTCTTTTGTGCCTCTAGTTGTGTCATGTGATGGTGCTGTAGGTAGAGAATATGAAAGTTTTATCAAGAAAACAGCAGAAAAATTAAGCCACAAGTGGAACAGAACATATGGAAAAATTCTTCAATGGCTCAGAGTTAAAATAGAAATTTCAATTATTAATGCTACGAGTATGAGGATCAGAGGAACTCGGAGAAGAATTCGTGGTGTTGGTTGTGAAGATGGGGCGGGAGTGTTTGATGTTGCCGAGATATGATTGTAAAGAGTATTTTTATGTAATAATCTCAATATATTGGTTTGAGTAGTTGTTATACCTCAAAAAAAAAAAAAAAAAAATCAAAATACCTAATAATTATAATTATAAAAATGAGGCCAGAGTTATACAGTTAACTATTGATTGATACATAGACTCACTTAATAACAGGTATGGGGTTTCCATTCAAGTTGAGAACTTGAAGATCATGCGACTGCGCCAGTTGTTCTGGTACAGAGTGGAACTGGTTGAATGAGAGGTCGAGGGTGTGGAGGTAGAATATAATAGAATTGAAGAAGAGACAAAAAAGAAGACGAAGAGAGAATAAAATAGAAGAAAGAAGAAAAGAAAGGAATATAAAAAAGTGAAGGGAAAAAAAAAGAGAAGAGAATGGAAGATGAGAAAAAAAATAAAATAGATTGGAAACAAAGGGAATAGAATAGAGTATAGAAAGAAAAGTGAACCTAATAGAATAGCATGGGGTCTATCCCCGACGACAACAAAATGGACGAAGTTTTCTATTTGTAAAAACTAAATAAAGCATTGGTATAGAATAGGATAAAATAGATTAGAAAAAGAAGGGGATAAAATGGAATAGAATAAGATCAAAAAGAGAACATAATAGCCAGACTAGAAGAAAATAGACTCACTTAATAACAGGTATGGGGTTTCCATTCAAGTTGAGAACTTGAAGATCGTGCGACTGCGCCAATTGTTCAGGTACAGAGTGGAACTGGTTGAATGAGAGGTCGAGGGTGTGGAGGTAGAATATAATAGAATTGAAGAAGAGATAAGGAAAATAATACGAAGAGAGAATAAAATAGAAGAAAGAAGAAAAGAAAGGAATATAAAAAAGTGAAGAGAAAAAAGAAAAGAGAATGGAATGGAAGAAAAGAAACGAATATAAATGTATGGAGAGAAAAAAGAGAAGAGAATGGAAGAAAAGAAAAGAATATAAAATGGATTGGAAAAAAAAGAAAAGAGAATAGGATAGAATAGATTAGAAAACGGAGGGGGAAAATGGAATAGAAAAAGAAAGAAAAGAGAACATAGAAATAAAATAAAAGGAAAGAGAACAAAATAGAATAGGATAAAATAGAAAAGAAACAGAATAAAAGAGAAGGATGGTAGCCAGAGTGGAGGAATGACTCAGCACTTCTACCACTGTTTTACAAGGAATCTAATAATTGACAAGTGCCCCCAAACCAATCCAATGCTTAAAGAAAATAGACTCACTTAATAACAGGTATGGGGTTTCCATTCAAGTTGAGAACTTGAAGATCATGCGACTGCGCCAGTTGTTCAGGTACAGAGTGGAACTGGTTGAATGAGAGGTCGAGGGTGTGGAGGTAGCGGGGGGTGTGGAGGAGGTGATTGGGGAGCGAAGTGAGGCCGGTGCCGCTCAGGTCTAGGATCTGGGGAAGTAACAAAGTCCATGGTGGGCGAGTTTTAATTTGGACTCGCACGATCTAATTTACAAAGAATTTACAGAGTTGAGAGAGAGAGGGTTGGTCGTGTATTCTATTTCTAAGTGTGACTTTTTGATTTCATCAGAGGAGAGTGTGTTATTTTCTTTTTTACTTATTTATTTTGTCATTTGTTTGTTTCTTAATTATATACTGTTAACATTGTACTTTGTCCTCCTAATAAAGCATACTATAATAATAATATAAATAAGGCGATATTATTTTTATGAATTATTATAAAAGGTTCACCTTGAGGTAAGGTATGGAGGAGAGAGCTATGGAGGTGGGCATGTCTATATAATTATTATTATAAAAGGTTCACCTTGAGGTAGGGTATGGAGGAGAGAGCTATGGAGGTGGGCATGTCTATAACACCCAGGGGATTGTTGCCTACGTGAAGTTCCTCCAGGCTGGGCAGATGCTCAAACAGATCGGCGTTGAGGCTGTGAAAGTCGTTGTAGCTCAGGTTGAGAATCTTCAGACTCTTGAGGGGCTCGTAGGAGTCCGGTGCATAGTTGCCCTGTGGAGGATAGAAGAGAATAGAATAGAATAGAAAAAAAAAGAATAGAATACAATAGAATAAAATAATTTTATTGTAAATAAAGCCCGAGGGCATCTTACAAAGTCAATACTTAAAATTAATCTAATACTAAGGGAATAAAACAAAAAGTAAATTACAATGTTATGACATTGAAAATAGAGTTAGGGTGCGTAGTTGCCCTGTGGAGGATAGAAGAGAAGAGTTAGGGTGTGTAGTTGCCTTGTGGAGGATAGAAGAGAAGAGTTAGGGTGCGTAGTTTCCCTATGGAGGATAGAAGAGAAGAGTTAGGGTGTAGCTCAGGTTGAGAATCTTCAGACTCTTGAGGGGCTCGTAGGAGTCCGGTGCGTAGTTGCCCTGTGGAGAATAGAAGAGAAGAGTTAGGGTGCGTAGTTGTCCTGTGGAGAATAGAAGAGAAGAGTTAGGGTGCGTAGTTGTCCTGTGGAGAATAGAAGAGAAGAGTTAGGGTGCGTAGTTGTCCTGTGGAGGATAGAAGAGAAGAGTTAGGGTGCGTAGTTGTCCTGTGGAGAATAGAAGAGAAGAGTTAGGGTGCGTAGTTGCCCTGTGGAGGATAGAAGAGAAGAGTTAGGGTGCGTAGTTGCCCTGTGGAGGATAGAAGAGAAGAGTTAGGGTGCGTAGTTTTCCTGTGGGGAATAGAAGAGAAGAGTTAGGGTGCGTAGTTGCCCTGTGGAGGATAATAAGCCAATAAACCCTAGGGAAACTTCAAGCCAGCCTGGTTTTTTAGGGATGGCTAGATTGGCTAGGTCTCCTTTTCAATTTATCCTGGGACCTAATTAGATCTATTAGATCATTTTTATGAGCGCCTTTTATTTAGCTGGTTATGCAATGTGAAATACAGATGAGTAAATGTAGAATATTATATTTATTTAACAATAATTATGATTTGCTTAGAAATAGTTCATTTAGTTCCCTATAACAATTCATATGATCTGGTATGAATAGTTTATTTCGTTCAGTAAAATTCACCTGTAGTCCGTTCCAAAAACCAAAAACACTCTCTACTATTCAAATCTCACTTTCAACAGTCACACAAGACACTCTGATTGGTTACTTTGAACGCAATAAGCAATCAGAGTGCGTTCTGTGACTGTTGAAACTGAGATTCGGGAATTTGGAGAGTGGAGAGTGTTTCTAGAATGGGCTACTGATTATTATTATAGTATGCTTTATTAGAAGACAAAAATATATACAGTAAAATACAATGAAATTATAAAGAAAAAAATTAATAAATTTAGCAAAGAAACAAGAACAAAAAAGAGAATGAAGTTTATGTCCTACCTAAAGGGCGGGGTTATTGCCTGAATCTCTTCCACCGTACCCAACTGTAACTAACTGATGTGTTAGCTACAGTTCATCTAGTTCAGTAGAACAGTTCAGTATAGTTCATCTAGTTCAGTGGAACAGTTCAGTACAGTTCATCTAGTTCAGCGAAACAGTCCAGTACAGTTCATCTAGTTCAGTGGAACAGTTCAGTACAGTTCATCTAGTTCAGTGGAACATTTCAGTACAGTTCATCTACTTCAGTGAAACAGTTCAGTACAGTTCATCTAGTTCAGTGGAACAGTTCAGTACAGTTCATCTAGTTCAATGGAACAGTTCAGTACAGTTCATATAGTTCAGTGCAACAGTTCAGTACAGTTCATCTAGTTCAGTGCAACAGTTCAGTACAGTTCATCTAGTTCAGTGGAACAGTTCAGTACAGTTCATCTAGTTCAGTGGAACAGTTCAGTACAGTTCATCTAGTTCAATGGAACAGTTCAGTACAGTTCATATAGTTCAGTGCAACAGTTCAGTACAGTTCATCTAGTTCAGTGCAACAGTTCAGTACAGTTCATCTAGTTCAATGGAACAGTTCAGTACAGTTCATCTAGTTCAGTGGAACAGTTCAGCTCACCTGGAAGACATTGGGAGTCAGCACAAAGCTGTTCAGCTTCGTGTGACTCAGATCTAGCGTCAGCAAGTTAGTCAGCAGCTTGAAGACGCCATCTTCAATGACCTTGATCGGGTTGTTACTGAGACAGAGCCTGGTGATCTGCTCCAACCTGGAATAGATTCAGCATTATTATTATTTACTGAACTCAGTAGCTTGATCGATAAGGCAATCTATGTTACAAATTTTATTTACAAAAACAATAAATGTTACAAATTTTGGAAATCGGTTTTACTTGAAAATAATAACCGACCTCAGTAGCTTGATCGATAAGGCGGCAGACTTGTAACCTGGAGGTCGCTGGTTCAAGTTCCAGTTTCAGCGTGAATTTAGTAAAACGAGTTTGAGTAGTTGTGATATCCCGAAAGTGATTAATACGAATATGATAATTAAAAAATATACATATTTGGTTTGGTTCGACATTGTTGCTACTACTAAATATAATATGGTTTTTAAAAATTGAAGATTGAATTGAAAAAAAAACTTTTTTTTTAAATTTGGTTTTAACGTCGCTTTCAACTGCATGTTCGGGTATAAAATAAATAAAATAAAATAAATGTAAAATGGCAAAAAAAAATCTTCCTCAACTCACCGAGGAAACTGGGTGACCTTCTCAATGTCATTGTTGGACAAGCACACGGTGGTGTACTTATAGGACAAGAGAGGGCTGGACAGCAGGGTTGTGTAGTTGTGCTGGAGGGCCTTGCGGTTGCAACTCAGCAGACTTGTGGCCTCCTTGCAGTCGCAGACCAGGCAGGGATCCACCGCGTCCTTTCTGGAGGACACCGCGTCCTTTGTAGAGGTCACCGCGTCCTTTATAGAGGTCACAGCGTTCTGGGACCCAGTGATCTGCCTTGATGTATCCTTGTCTGAAATGAATTATTATAGAAATTAGAAATGACTATGTGCTATTACTTGGAGACACTGCGTCCTTTGTAGAGGTCACAGCGTCCTTCATAGAGGTCACAGCGTTCTGGGACCCAACGCTCAACGCTTTACCAACGCTTAACAAATTTATGCGTCCAACTTTGAACAGCTGATGGCCCCTCTTTCAACAAATCCCGGCTTCTGATTGGTTCAATTTATTTGAATTTTTTGTTTACCTCATGCAGTGGCGGGTATCTAAACATCCTTAATTTTTACATCAGATACCATCTTATATTTCTACATAAAGAGTAGAAAATAAGGAAAGTAAAAGTGGAAGCAAAGAAAAAATTAACTGATAGGTAAGTATGAATAAAGTAAAAATATTATTTTGGAAGAATGAGGTAGTTTAGGTACCCAGTCTTTCGCGAGAGAAAAATTACTACACTTCGGCGCAGGTTTTGAAATTAGCTGATGGTCCCTCTAGTATAAACAGTATCAGTATAAACAGAAAAGTGAGAAGTTGTATTAGATGTACATGAATATCAGAACATACCTGGACAGTTATTTCGAGCTTATTTTCTCTCATCAAAATATTATTTTACAGATACCTCTTGGACGCAAATCTTGATACATCGGGTTCCCTCTATGTTCTATGATCTCAGTGCAAAAACGTCTATGAATTCCGCCCTAATTCACTTTGAATATACGTTTTTGTAATACCTCTGTGGCGCTAAGTCATGGATTGCGTACCGTGTAAGATATCGAAAACCGACGCTTAGCAATGACTTGTGATATAGAATTCTGATTCATCTACAATACTGATTCATGCACTGTTGGTCAAGTGGTTAAGGCGATAGTCTGTTGATCCAGGTAGCGTTGGGATCCGTCGGTTCTAATTTCACCCAGTGCATGCATTTTTTCCTCATTCATATGAGTTTGCGACCACACAATAATACTCCTCTGAGGGTTAGGTGGTAGAAAAAGCTTTGAACATTTACCTAGCTTGTTGTTTAGCTTGAAAAAAAGATTTTTTTTTATTATCAATTATTGTTATTTGAAAAATTGACCACATGATAATGGCATCAACGCGAATGGCAATATAATGGGAATCTTTAGTCCAGCTTGTGTACCTAACCCCCCAAAAACACCACTTCGTCGTTAAAAAAAGAAGAACGCCCCACTCAATAGAATGATTATAATTAGCTAAAAATAAATGATATCAAATTGAGAACACCTTTACCTCCTTTCATTCTATTTCTCTGCACTCCTCTCTGAATTTATTCCTCTTATGTTTATCTTCCTTTATCCTTTCTAGGGGTCATCCCAAACATGATTTCTCTTTAAATTTACTTGTTGAACGGCAATAAAAAATGGCGGTCGGAGTATGATTTTTCTGAACTTATTTGATTTGAATCGAGAAAAATACACCGCGACCGCCATTTTTTATTGCCGTTCAACAAGTAAATTTAAAGAGAAATCATGTTTGGGATGACCCCTAGAAAGGATAAAGGAAGATAAACATAAGAGGAATAAATTCAGAGAGGAGTGCAGAGAAATAGAATGAAAGGAGGTAAAGGTGTTCTCAATTTGATATCATTTATTTTTAGCTAATTATAATCATTCTATTGAGTGGGGCGTTCTTCTTTTTTTAACCACGAAGTGGTGTTTTTGGGGGGATATCAGTTCTTTTTGTACGAAAATATAGGTTCATACACTACTGAAACTTTATAAATAACAAAAGTAAATAAGCTGGGAAAATGTGAATGTACCAAGTTGTCTTATATTCCAATTTTTTTAAAGATATAGTTCTAGCAGTAGGTATTTAATTTTTCTAAGGTCAATATATATTTGGATCCCCGATTCGGCCCCCTGAGTCCCCAAAGTGAGTGAATAATATATAAATTTGCAATCAGCCTATCAAGACCTTTTCATTCTATACTCCACATGATTAGGTTTATCTTAGGAGGGACACTAAAACACCTGAATTTACAAATGTCAAAGACATTAATTTGTTATCACCTTATCAAGGTGAGGTAATGAGTTCTCTCCCGTTGACCTATTCTTACCCGAATTCTCTCCGGCTTGTTGCAGGGGTCACCACGAGTATCTCTCCCGGAAATAAGACCATGCTTTTTACATTAGGTATTTAAGAAAATGAAAACCGTAAAATTATCATTTTTATATAAGAATCGGCTTTTTATAAGGAAATCTTTAAAATCTCTAACTAATGAAAGACAATGCCTTAAGTGTATAGTAGAGTTAGGTAAGATACATAGAAGGCCATGCCTCAGGAATATATATAGTAGGGTTAGGGATAATACATAGAAGGCAATGCCTCGAGTTTATAGTAGGGTTAGGTAAATACATAGAAGGCCATGCCTTAAGTCTTTATCAATGATGCCTATTAGGTGTTTTTATTATAAAATTTATGCAAGGCCTAAACTATGTAGGTATAAACTCAGGTAAAAATACAAGCGACGGGAGACAATTCGGTGTTGATAAAACCATGAGCGGGAGAGAGCTCGCGATACCTACCTGACCAAAATTTGGGTCGGGAGAGAACTCGTTGGTGACGTCCCTTATCAATACCTCACGAGGTATGAGTGTACCCCGGGCATAATGGACAGATAAAAAAACTGGCTTCATGGGGATCGAACCCAAGTCATCGTACGTGCAAGCCTAGTATGGTACCCACTTGGCTAAGGTCACTACTTTGTCACAACTTTTAGTGACTACCATCGACATTATGAGAGCTAATTCATCATATTTTATCTCCATCCAACCATGATTGTCCAAAATCAATCTCGTAATGCCACCACAGGTCATTGTCCAATTCTACAACTACTACAATTTTCCTCGTGAGGGTAGTCATCAAATATAAAGAGGGTAGTCATGAAATATAAAGAGCGGAAAAACAGAACAACGTTAAGCCCAAATTGAAAAAAATAAAGCTAAAACTTTCGTCCCCGCCAGGATTCGAACCCGTGCTAACTGGGTGGCAGGTCGGGCACGCTACCAATAGACAAAGTTGTCTTCTTAAGAATTGGACAGAAAATGAACTAACTAATACTTGGAAACATTAAAATTTTGCAGAGAGAAGCGAGGTCATCTCGAATAATACATACTGGCCAATATCTGACCACTAAGCTAAGGATTCGAAGGTACCTACACGCCAAAGAAAATGAAAAGGCCACCAGGTGCCACCCAGTGGACCGGTTGAAGGAATAAAATCAATAAATTTGGTATCTGCTCATCAAGATCTTTCATTTGATACCACTTAAGATTACTATTATCCTTCAATTCCCGATTTGGGCTCCCAAAACCCGGGCCGCCCAAATGGGCCGCCCGCTTATAATTTAGAATTTTTTTTTGGTCCGGGCTCATCTCCATTATATCTTGATCACTTTAGACACCTCACTTAATCTTCAGTGCCAAGTTAAAGACACGAAGTCGGGTCTCAAAGGATCCGTATGAAAAAAAAAAAAAACAGAAAAAAAAAAAAAAACAAAATTATGAATCTTTTCATGTCTTTCACGATTGTTGGGGGGTCTCGAAAATAGGGTTCCCGTTGGCCTAGGAAGTCAAACAAAAAGTCAAATCAATTTATTTTTCAGCGTAGAGTCCATTTCCGCAATAAAAATTGCAATTTTTGAAATTCATGTTGCACTTTTCGCTGGCTGAAAGTACATGAAATGCATGGGAACTATGTTTTGCGTAACCTTACACTCTGCCGGGCTGTCTCTTTCTTTGTATAGGCGTTCTTCACACCTCGGCCGAGGTGTTTGATGTAAATAAAATTTCTATGACTATCTACTAGCTGTCTCACCCGTGCTTCGCTACGGTTATTTCGGACCAGAAAATTCCGATATCTTGAAAATGGTAATAGATATGTATTTTAATTTTGATAATTTCTTGACTGTGTTCTGTCTATGGTTTAAAGGGGGTCAACTCACATGAAAATTTCAATATCTGTAACCGTTTGTATTTTATTATTGATAATTTCTTGACTGTGGTTTGACGGTGGTTTAGGGGGCGTCAACTCTCATGAAAAATGCCATATCTGTTATCGTTCGGGCTGTGGTATTGTAAACAGACAACCCCTAAGAGGACATAGTCAGCCAATCAGACATGCACAGATTTGAGTTTTATAGATATAGATAATAAGGCCTGTCATAAATAAAAATACTGCACTTCAAAACGCAATGAACAAATATACAAAATCTAAAATATTTAATAAATTATACCTATTTTTTACACAAAATAAAACTTGCTTTTGAACTGCTCAACAAAGAATTGACAACAGACATGATTCAAACAGTCTAGTCTTTTGGAGTAAAAAAATATACATTAAAAATGCATGTTACATGTTAATGTATAAATAATTATGAAGTTAATCGAACTCATGGTGCCACAATTATTCAAATTTACTTTACTAAATCTTTACAAAACACTATCTTGAAAACATTTTCCCGACGAAAAATGGAAGCTATGTATTATATACCCCCCTCAGATCATTTTATTCAAGTAAAGCTCATTTCCAAAATTTGTAACACACTCGTAGAAGGATGGTTTTTAGAGACACGCATTCAAATATTTCCAAAGCAAAGGAGAACCCAATATGTCACAATTTTATTATTAAATGAAAATACAGAGGGTGAGGTAAAATACGATTAATATACAATTAATTGAAGATACAATGTTTTTTCTGGATAACCCACCACCAGAAGACTCTAAACTATTCTTACTGGAAGCCGCATCATTGTCCTTCCTATAGGACACCCCGGATCCGACATTGTTGCCACCACTGGACAGACCAGTGTCCTTGACAGCGGATGAGCTCCTGTCCTTCCCAGATGGCGAACCAACGTCTTTGCTCGAAGACAAGTCACCTTGAGCGGACGACCCATCACTGATGCCGTTCCCAGAAAGACTGATGGTCTTGCCTCCACTGTCCTTCAGTCCAGCGTCCGCGATCATTGAAGGATCGTTCACACCCGAACTCACACGATCGTCTTCGATCATGTTCGTCGGTTTTCGCGACGCTCCAGTGGCGTCGCTGAGTCTGACGGCGGGATCGAGAACAGTGTCGGCGCTCTTGACGGGGCGGGGGATCATCAGATCGCTCACCACCAGTTTGGGGTGGGGGGCGCCGCCGCCGCCCAATGAGGAGGGGGCGAGGAGTTCCGCGTCTGTGGGAGAAAGGCGATAAGTTAGGTATATGTAATTTTATATAAAACTAGGTATAAAACTAGGTATTATTTATTTAGAAACTCTTTATTAGCAGAACATAATATATACAGACAAACAATGGTAAAATTGAAATATAAATTTGACAGTATTCATAATATAAACAAGAAAGAAATAAATAAAATATATACATATGTCCTAACTAAAGGGCGGGGTTATTGCCTATGGCAATCTCTTCCACCCAACCCTTTACATACCTAACATTACCACATATACCTAACATTACTTTGGATTTCTAATATGAACCTAATAACGAAGGAGACGAGGATGATTGGATGGCATTAAAGTACAGCTGGCTGTTTCCGGACCAGCTCATGCTCGATGAGGTTAATTTGAGTAGCTGGTTTCCAGCGAATGGAGGGTAAACCCCCCTGTCAATATGACCTTAGCAGTTAAAAGAGAGACGTTAGTTACAGTTCTTCAAATATTTAATGTTAAAATTAGCTGGTTCAACATATGTATTATTTATAAGGCTGCAGCCAAGTTACGGCCCAATGCATGGCCCTATAATTTATTTTTCTATTATTATTATTATCATTATTATTTAATACTTTTGTGACAAACTACATAATACATACTGCAATACAGGACATGAAATGAAAATAACTCAATAGAATATGTGCACTGGTAGTTAAGTGGTTAACGCCCTAGTCTGTAATCCAGGAAGCGTAGGGATCCGATGGTTCGAATCCAATTCATGAATTTTTCCTCATTCATTTGAGTTTGTGACCACATAATAAGAAGATTCTGAGGCTTAGGTGGTAGAAAATGCTTTGAGCATTAACCTCGACTGGTGGTTACCTTCCACTAAAGAGTGTTATTATTATATTCTTTTAATTATCTTTTTGTTATTGTTCTAACTTACGTGTTAATTTCACAGAATTAGTTTCCAATATGTTAATTTCCAATAGTCCCAGTCCCGGGTGGTGTGAATAATCTTTTTATTTTTTATATCAGATACTTTCTGTTGGATACTTTCCACTAAAGAGTATTATTAAATATGTAAAGACGCAAGGGGCGAGGTTAAAGCCTGTGGCTTTCTCTTCCTAATCCTACTCTACACAATGAGGCATGGCATTATGATTATTTTTCCTAACCCTACTCTACACAATGGGCATGGCCTTATGATTATTTTCCCTAACCCTACTCTACACAATGAGGCATGGCCTTATAATTATTTTTCCTAACCCTACTCTACACAATGAGGCATTGCCGTCCATACCAGGGTTCCTGTCCACCTTGGTGAGTGTGAGCAGTGGAGGTGAGTGCTCCTCCTCCACCTCCTTCATTGAATGGAGGCGGAGCTGCGCCAGCTTGGCCAACTCGGGTTTGTACTTGTCTGAAATCCAAACAAATGGAGTGCACGATTAGTCTTTTCATTTCATCATAGGGTGGCGTCATCGTGAATGATGGTAGCCAGACAGTGGAGGAATGACTCAGCACTTCTACCACTGTCTTTACAAGGAGGCTAATAATTGACAAGGACCCCCAGAACCAAGAAAATGCTGGTCTACTCCCTGTTTATAGTCCCCCTGTTTAAGACTGTTAGTCTTTTATGATTATTAAATTCTCTCTTCTTTCTTTTTTTTAACATATAAAATCGGGTTTTGTATAAATGGACACGAAGTCCGTAAAATTAAAAAAAAAATCTTTATTATCAGGACATAAATATTTACAAACATAATGATGAATATTAAAATACAAAATTAACAACAATATAAACAAGAAAAAGATAAACAACATTTATATTAATTTATACAGATGCACCAACTAAAAGGCATCTGTATATATTTTATACAACCTGTGGGCGATCGGCCGTTGGGGGCAATTTGAGGGGGACAATAAAGCACCTCCACCACATATTTATTATGCTTCATTAGGTAAGACAAAGAAAATAAAAATAAATAGATTGAAAAATGAAACAAGAACAAAAAGGAGAATAAAGCTAATGTCCTACCTAAAGGGCGAAGTTGTTGCCTGTGGCAATCTCTTCCACCCAACCCTTAGAGAGAAAAGAAGAAAAAAACCAACATTGAGGAAGTTTATATCTTTTTGATTCATATGATTTTTCTTTACTTAGCAATCTACCAAAGTTTAAATGTTTAAATCTACCAAAAAAATTATTTCTCTCAGTGAGCACCTGGATTGGTAATCCAAGTCCTCACCACGCTGGACTTTGCTTAACATTAGTGATTTGATATCAGGTGAAAAGTGGTGTATGCCATCTCTGCTAGGTAATCTCTGATTATCTGGATGCAATATTATAGTTTTCCAGATTTTCTACCTTGGCTCAACGAGGGGTTGTTTTTAGTGGGTTCGCCAAATCCCATTCTCCCGATCTCATAGTTGGTAAGGTAAGGCCTTTCTCGATAGCTGGGACTTGGGGGTGTAGATACATAAATATCACTACCTATGTGTTTATACTCCGTGGTCCTTGTTCTTGGGTTCGGTTTTGTCTGCTATTTGCTTGGAAATTTTTTCCCCTCGTTAAAAAAAGGTAATCTCTGATATTTTTTTTATGTCGTAACTGTCGTATTAACATCTCTGATCTCTGACGGTAATAGGATAGGTCTTGTATTTCATAATCGATTACCCTCACATCTAAAAAACGTCTAGCCAGACAACTGATAGACATACCACTTGTCACACACTTTGATGTTCTCAGAGACATTGATAACATAATTTTAATATTAGTTTTGAATACTCGTAATAATAATTGTAGGTAATTATAATCAGTATAATAGTCAAAAGATGCTCAGTTCAAAAGTTTGTCCCGGTAGCTCAGTGGTAAAGGCGGCACTCTGTGAATCCACAGATTCCAGAGGTCTTGGGTTCAAAACCCAGCCGGGACATGACAAGTTATTGTCCCATTTGGAATTTTTACCACATAATTATATGTGTTGGGCTTGCTGCTGGAATAATGGGACTTTAATAGTTCTAATCGGGCAGTAATAATAAGCCGATATTATTCTTATTTAATTTTTTTTTTTGTGTCAAAAAGATGAGTGTTTCACAGCCGTTTTCATTTCGTAGCCATGAAACAGGAGCTACTGTAGACGCTTGTGGACTGTGTTGTAGTCTGCCCATCCCGTAGTGTGCCTCCCCTGGTGAGAAGTGACACAATACTTCCCAATTAGGTGCTGGGTCAACACGAGCGCACCGGAAGGTATCCCTTACAAACAATAGTAACCAAATTAAGATTACAAATTTTTGTCGGCACGGGGGATCGAACCCGGGACCTTCCGCATGGCAAGCGAGTGCTTAACCACTGAGCTAATCGCGCGCTATTAGCTAATAATAATTATTATTATAATTTCAAGATTAAATACCTACCTTTATGGTCCCCATGTCAAAAACCCCTGAGATAATCCTCGTATTCATGTCAAACTGATTTCCAGTGACAGCTTTATCTTTACTTTTTAACACCAAGTTGATCGATAAAAAAAACCTCATCTATTACAGTATATTAAATTAGGCTGATAGTACCTAGATGTCACCTGTTGTCAGTACCTGCGTTCTCAGTCAGTTCAAGAACCTTGAGAAAATAGATTATCAATCCGTCCCGGTAGCTCAGTGGTCAAGGCGACTGACTGGTAATCCAGAGGTCGTGGATTCGAAACCCAGCTGGGACATGACAAGTTATCTTCCTATTTGAGATTGACCACATACTAATATGTATTGTATTGTATATTATTTGTATTGTATAATCATGATTTATAACAGGGCACTGTTCTCAATATTGTGACACTTTACACAGTAATATTCTGCTCATAAAAACTGTTGTCAAGCATCAGTTCTCAAATCACAACTACTCAAACTCGCTTTACTAAATCTTCGCTGAAACCGGGACTTGAACCACCGACCTCCAGGTTACCAGTCCGCCGTCTTATCAATCAAGCTACTGGGGTCCATTGAAGCTCAAATAAACTACACAGGTGTGAAACTAAGCAGCCGACCTCCGTGGCTCAGTGGTTAAGAACATTGGTTACTGACCCAGAGGTTGCGGGTTCGAATCCCGGCCGGAGCGGAAATTTCTGACCGAAATTTTCCGTTTCCGGAATGGCATGGATATAAAGGTAAAGTGCCCTGAAGTACTGCGAAAGCGGTTCCGGGGCACACTTACCTTTAAAAGAAAAAAAAAAGTGTGAAACAGGCTTCACAGGCCAGACCAAGACTGAAAACGTAGCTCAAATAAACTGTACAGGTGTGAAACAGGCCTCACTTAAACCAGACCAAGACTAGAAGCTAAGCTGAAATAAACTGTACAGGTGTGAAACAGGCCTCACTTAAACCAGACTAAGACTGAAAACGTAGCTCAAATAAACTGCACAGGTGTGAAACAGGCCTCACTTAAACCAGACTAAGACTAGAAGCTAAGCTCAAATAAACTGTACAGGTGTGAAACAGGCCTCACTTAAACCAGACCAAGACTAGAAGCTAAGCTGAAATAAACTGTACAGGTGTGAAACAGGCCTCACTTAAACCAGACCAAGACTAGAAGCTAAGCTGAAATAACTGTACAGGTGTGAAACAGGCCTCACTTAAACCGGACCAAGACTAGAAACGTAGCTCAAATAAACTGTACAGGTGTGAAACAGGCCTCACTTAAACCAGACCAAGACTAGAAGCTAAGCTGAAATAACTGTACAGGTGTGAAACAGGCCTCACTTAAACCAGACTAAGACTAGAAGCTAAGCTGAAATAAACTGTACAGGTGTGAAACAGGCCTCACTTAAACCAGATCAAGGACACAGGTAAGTCTTGCGTCTGTCAGTAATTTACTAATTTATACAATAGGTAAGGTGCAGTAGACTGTCTAGTTACTTTTACCTGTATAAAGTTACTATAGGTATAGATACTATAGATATTAGACTGTACTACTATGTAGAGAGGGAGAAACACTTAAATTTTATTATTTTAACGAACTGCTACAAATTGTAGTTGCCTTTCGGACACAGAATTAAAATCAATCATCCTAAGAGATTGTAATAAGTACTTGACGTTAAGAGATCCAAATGATCTACTACCTTGCTTAACTGAAAATGAAAGCGCAATCTTCACTTTTCTGACTAAAACTGGATTGATAATGTTTTTTTTTTTTTTTTTAAGTGTATATAACATCACAATAAAAAATTCCGGAAATACCAGCCTCACGTGTTTGGAGGGAACACAATTTCTTTCGAAAAGTCTGCCGCAACCGGGGATCGAACCCGAGATCTCTGGACTACGGGCAGGAGTCTCAACCGTCATGCCACGGAGGCTCCCGACTACTATATTACATATACTCTTGTAAGGTGTTAGGTTGTTGTTGGCTTCATCTGGGGGGAGTGATGGTCTTCAGCCAAACTCAAGAGAAAAGTTGGATCGTTCTGAACCACATATTTTTATGTGCGATCAACGATAAGATGTAAGGTCTGAGTCACCTGCTAATAATTAAGTAACACCGACAAGTCAAACCTTAATTTTGTGACAGATGATTTCAAGTTGAGGATATCCTGAATCTCAAGGTGATAGTCGAATTGTAAACCAAGTCATTTTTCAGTTTCGTTACAGAGTTGTCTGCAAAAATATGTACCTCAGTGGTCAATGCGTCTGACTGGTTATTCAGAGGTTACGGGTTCAAAACCCAATCGGGACGTGACAAGTTATCCTCCCATTTGGGATTTTAACCACATATATACGTCTTGGGCTTAAAGGAGGACTCAAAAGTCCTCCTAATCGGGCAGTATAAATAAGGCGATATTATTATATTATATTAATATTAGATATCAAACACCTGTGCTGAGGAATGCAGAACTACCACTGAACTACCGGGTTGAATGGTTCTCTTAAATTTTGGGTATACGTGGTTCTCTTTGTGTAACTTAATTTCAGAAAGCCCTTTAACTCTCAAATTCAATATCAGAAAACCCTCTCTCTCAAATTCCCCAAATATCTCTTTCAACTGCACTCTGATTGGGTTATTTGATCGAAATGGACAGTTTGAAGGGAGAATTTGGGATTTTGAGAGTGAGAGGGCTTTCTGGAGCGAGAGCCAGATCCTTATTCCAGAAACACTCTCCATCCTCATAATCTCCAAATCTCCCTTTCAACTGTCTCACAACGTACTCTGATTGGTTAATTTGAACGCAATAACCAATCAGAGTGCGATATGTGTGACGGTTGAAAGGAAGATTATGGTTGGGTGGAAGAGCTCAAGCAATTTGAGAATCCTGCCATTAAAGCCTTAAAAAAAAGTTTTGGGGATTATGAGAATGAGATTGCCTAAAGAGTTGGATGGAAAAGATTGCCATAGGCAATAACCCCGCCTTTTAGTTAGGACATATGTTTTTATTTTCTATTCTTTTTCATTTTTATTGTATATTAAATTGTTTCCATTGTTAAAATAACTATTTCTAAGTACATAATGTCCATTTATATCTAATAAAGTGTTGTATAATAATAATAATAGTGAGGGTGGTTTCTGGAATGAGGGCTGATAAACGGGAAGATCGGTTCTCTTACCCAGAAGCGTCTGTTCATTCTTGCGGGCGGCCATCTTGCCATGCGAGTCTGCGTCTCCCGTCTCAATGGAGTTACCGTCCAGCTCCTGTAGACTCCGCCCACTCAAGTCCAACCCCCCGGACGAGGCCCCGCCCCTCACCAGTTTCAACCGGATGGAGGGGGCGGCGGCGAAGGAATCATCGATCGTGTGAACGGAGCTTGGAGAGAGCGCCGCGAGCAGAGACGACACGAGGACGATGTGAACGGGGCTTGGCCTGGAACAGAGGAAGAGAGGATGGTTATGAAGTGGATAAAATGATGGCAGGGATAAAAGATGGCACTCTTACACTAAAAATCCCCAAATCTCGGTTTCAACCGTGAAATTTTGTTCAAACAACCGTAAGGCGCTCTCCAAGGGCTAAGTTATGAAAAAGGATTGGGTCGGGTTCTACGAAAAACACCTAACCTAAAAAACACCTGAAAAACACGAAAAACGTTAGTTCCAAAGGATTCGTCAAGATAGCGCCAGTAGAGTTTTTGCTTTCGCGAGAGCAAAACTCTACTGGCGCTATCTTGACGAATCCTTTGGAACTAACGTTTTTCGTGTTTCTCAGGTGTTTTTTAGGTTAGGTGTTTTTCGTAGAACCCGACCTTAAAGATAAGACAGACACGCCATTAAATTGGACTTTGAACCAATCACAGTGCAGTATAGCCTGAGTTGAGATTATCTGGCTTATCTTAATTTTAATTTTATTTTATAACGCGGACCTTACACTCAGAATTGAGAAATCAGCCTTTGAATCGTGATGTTCCATTAGAATAACCGATATTTGAGCAAAAATTTCATACAAGCACCTGTATGGTACTGTATACTTAGAAGAAGCATCACTGAATTCAGCAATGGTTGAAACTTGGAGCAGCAAACTTACCGGGTCATCTCGAATGTAGAGTTTGAAGAAAATTGTTCCACGTGGTGTCACCTACCTACCTTGTGTATGCAACCATCGTGAAACACCCTGTAGATTAAGCATCACTGGATTCAACAAGATGGTTGAAACTTGGATCAGCAAGATGATTCAAACTTGGATCAGCAAACTTACCGGGTCATCTCGGATGTGGAGTTGTGAAGAACATTGTTCCACGTGGTGTCACCTACCTACCTCATGTATGCGACTATCGTGAAACATCCTGTAGATAAAGCATCACTGGATTCAGCAAGATGGTTGAAACTTGGATCAGCAAGATGATTCAAACTTGGATCAGCAAACTTACCGGGTCATCTCGGATGTAGAGTGGTGGAGAGTTCCAGCTTCATAGTAGATACAATTCTTACATGAAGATCATCACAACTTCTCACTTTTATGTTTTAACTTAACACTTTAAAATCTCATGGAAAGCTCAAAAGTACAGAGCATTTGATGTTTTAGCACCCAAGTCACTAATGAGCAGATTAAATCGATCAGCTTTATACACAATGAAATGGCTAATGGCCGCACCTAATCAGTCTGTTAGTGAATATGCACTCTTTCATTCAAAGGTTGGTTTTTAAATTGTTAACATTCTAATGTAGAAATTACTTAAAATGTTCAGTTAGGTATCTAGGATAATTCTCAACTTATCCTCCCATTTGGAATTTTTATCACATAAGAATAGGTATGTCTTGGGCTTACTGCTAGAATAATGGGACTTTAGTAGTCTTAATTGGGCAGTATAAATAAGGCGATATTATTATTATTATTATTGTTTTACATAGAAAAATGAATAGCCTTTTTATTTTGTAGCCATGGAACAGCAGCCACTGTATACGCTTGTGGTCTGTGTTGTAGCCTGCCCATCCCGCAGTATGCCTCCCCTCTGATGGGCGAGAAGTGACACAATACTTCCCATATAGGTGCTGAGACAACACGAGCGCACCTGAAGGTATCCCTTACAAATAAATGTAACCAAATTTTTAATACAATTTTTTTATCAGTTCTGAGAGTCAAACCCGCGACCTTCCGAATGGTAAGCGAGTATCCTACGCACATTGTATAGAATGTAGAGAACAACACTTTTTTGCTGTATAACAGGCGAGAGAAAAGATAGTTGTAGGTACGGAGGCGTTGACATCACAGTCCAGAGGTCAAGGGTTCAAGTCCGATTTGGGTCAGACAAATTAACAACTGGCCCAGCATCGTATACACAATATTATGTACATAGTTAACATACATTGTTGACAACAATACGGTTTGTATAATAATTCAGAATGGTACGAGATAGGTATATTGTGTAGTTAATAAAAATGAAACATCATTTCGTAGGCGTAAAAATTTCTCGGAAGTAAAAATGATCCCCTCAGAGGGTAACGGACTGTCGAAGTTTTCTGTCGTTTTTAATAATAATAATATTACTCTTTAGTGGTAGGTAACCACCAGGCGAGGTTAATGCTCAAAGCATTTTCTACCACCTAACCCTCAGAGTCTTATTATTATGAGGTTTATGGTCAGTATGGTCACATATACAAATAAATGGTTAGAACTAAGTTTTTATTTCATCATCATAGGGTGGCGTCATCGTGAACGATGGTAGCCAGACAGTGGAGGAATGACACAGCACTTCTACCACTGTCTTTACAAGGAGGCTAATAATTGACAAGGGCCCCCAGAACCAAGCCAATGCTGGTCTATAGTCTCTGTTTATAGTCCACTAGCCAGACTGCTGGTCTACTCCCTCTTTATAGTCCCCCAACCAGACTGCTGGTCTACTCCCTGTTTATAGTCCCCCAGCCAGACTTCTGGTCTACTCCCTGCTTATAGTCCCCCAGCCAGACTGCTGGTCTACTCCCTGTTTATAGTCCCCCAGCCAGACTTCTGGTCTACTCCCTCTTTATAGTCCCCCAACCAGACTGCTGGTCTACTCCCTGTTTATAGTCCCCCAGCCTGACTGCTGGTCTACTCCCTGTTTATAGTCCCCCAGCCAGACTTCTGGTCTACTCCCTGTTTATAGTCCCCCAGCCAGACTGCTGGTCTACTCCCTGTTTATAGTCCCCCAGCCAGACTGCAATTTTTTTTTTTTTTACAATGATAATAATAATTGAAATTCTTAGAGTTTATGCTGATGAAATTGCAATAAGCGGAAATACTAACTCCGCATAGGTATTAAAATATGTATCTTAAGGCATCATCTTTATCCTTACTGACCTTGTAATAATGAGTCAGATATTAGTTAATTGTAATAAAATTAATATTTCTTTGTTATTGGGTACTATTTACTATTTTACTTATAAATATCCGTACCATTACAATGAACAATGAAGTAGAAGGATAGCTAATTAGTTTGTAGAATAGTGAGTAATTAGTATATCGCCTTATGAACAGGTATACTGCCCTATTAGGACTAATGAGTCCAGCAGTAAGCCCAAAAAATATTATTAGGTGGTCAAAATCACAAATGGAAGGATAACTTCTCATGTCCCGGATGGGTTTCGAACCCGGCGACCTCTGGATTACCAGACACACATTGACTACTGAGCAACAGGGTTAGACGTAGTTTGGGTGGCATTTTTTATCTGGTTTTTTTTTGTCAAGTTTTTTAAGGTTTGATCTTGTAATTCGAAGTCCACTTTTACTGAGGTAGATTTTTGGACTTCTTATACAGGGTGAGCATAAAGTCTCACCCCACCCCTCGTATCTCGAGAATGGCTAAAAATACAAGAAAACGCAAAAACCCATATTCCTTAGTTTTTAGGAGGATTAATTTTCAGCCAATTTTTTTTGCCTACATGGCCCCAGTCAGGCTGGGCATGGACCAACTTTAAAATCTTAAATAGAATAGTATGTCTTGTGGCATATTGTTTTAAAGGTCTCACAGAGAAAATTTCATTACCACAAATTTCAGTGAGCTACGACTTACCGTTCTTGAGATACAGGGTCGGACGTCTTGCGTAATATCCATATATTTCTACCTATAACTCGTTGACCGTAAATTCCAGAAAAATGAAATTTGTTGATAATAACTCCTTATGGCAAGAACTTTCGAAAAAATTAAAACTTGATTTGTTTTTTCGTTAAAATTTTTCGGACTGTTCGTCCGGCTAGCTGACGAAACCGACCAGAAACTAATATCAACAGAGTATGTCGAGTTATACCTTTTTCGACAGGGCTTGTCATAAGGAGTTATTATCAACAAATTTCATTTTTCTATAATTTACGGTTAACGAGTTATAGGTCAAAAGATATGGATAATACGCATTACGTTCGACCCTGTATCTCGAGAACGGTAAGTTGTATCTCACTGAAATTTGTTGTAATGAACTTCTCTCTATGAGACCTTTAAAAAATTATGCCACAAGACATACCATTCTATTTAAGATTTTAAAGTTGGTCTATGCCCAGCCTGACTGGGGCCATGTAGGCAAAAAAAATTTGGCTGAAAATTAATGTTCCTAAAAATTAAGTAATACGGGTTTTTGCGTTTTCTTGTATTTTCAGCCATTCTCGAGATACGGGGGGTGGGGTGAGACTTTATGCTCACCCTGTATATTATGTATATATCATAATTATAGGTATTGAAGGTAGAGGTACTTGTTATTATTTATTTTTTAAAGATGAGTGTTTCACAGTCTTTTTTATTTCATAGCTTACAAGAGCTACTGTCGACGCTTGTGGTCTGTGTTGTAGCCTGCCCATCCCGTAGTATGCCTACCCTCTGATGGGCAAGAAGTGACATAATACTTCCCATTTAGGTGCTGGGTCTAGCACCAGAAGGTATCCCTCACAATCAACTGTAACCAATTTTTTAATACAATTTTTTGTCGGCGCGGGGGTTCGAACCCGGGACCTTCCGCATGGCAAGCGAGTGCTTAACCACTGAGCTAATCGGGCGCTTAATATAGGTATACTTCTTTCTATATGTTATCATCATGTAGAATTGTAGATACTTCAGGTAGGTATACTTGTTAATCGGCGCGGGTATTGGGAACAATATAATTATTTGGCATGTAGTCAGTCCAACCAAGCTACAAGTAAGAAATGTACATAGAAGTACATAGTACATACATATTAATTATGTACATTGTACACTATGTACAGGTATCTTGTAAATATCTTGGTCCACTCTGTACAAAGCGAATAATGTGTGTCACAGTTTTCAGTTATACTAATAGGTCTCCTCTACAGGGTGAATCTGCGAGACCAATATTCTAGGGCTGATAGAATTTGTGCTTTGAAATCGAAAATGTTCTTTTGTCTGTCTGTCCCGGTAGCTCAGTGGTAAAGGCGGCACTCTGTGAACCAAGAGAATCCAGATGTCGTGGGTTCGAAACCCAGCCGGGACATGACAAGTTATTCTCCCATTTGAGATTTTTACCACATAATAATATGTCTTGACCTTACTGCTGGAATAATGGGACTTTAATAGTCTTAATCGGCCAGTATAAATAAGGCGATATTATTATTATTATTATTTTGTGATTTTATGTAAAGGCCTCATTTCCAAAATGGCGGACCTTTTCTGATTTTCCGAGGACCTGTGTAGATGTATGTGGAGGAGTGGTGCTAGATGTGATGTTTGTACTAAATAGAGCTGTGCTAGATGTATCTGTACTTGTACTAGATCCTAACCATTAAATCACAGAATGAAATAACTCAGCATGGAAAATTACGCATGATTTTCCTGTGGTTATGATCATGAGGTACCTACCTACATTATACATACCTATATATTTATTACCTATGTATGTACTGTACAATGAACATACATAGTAAATAACTACCCGAGGAACATTCCTCTGTGGCGTAATGGTTGTGATTACTGCCCTTAGTCCAGAGTTCCCGAGTTCGACTCCCGGTTGGGGCAGATTTTTCAACGAAAATTCTGGTCCATCCAACCACGTGAGGCTGGCATTTCCGGCCCTACCCAGGCTAGGTGAGGTCAATGTGGCTAGCTGGTACGACTCCCAGCGAATGGAGGGTATAAAACCCCGTCCTGACTACCTCAATTATGCAAATCAGGACGTACATCAGAACTAGAATCAACTGGTCACAATAGATTTGAAAGAGGTGTTTTTTTAGCGAGAAAAAAGTCACGGAAAGAGATTCACTTGTTACATTCAAGAGATACACTTTAAGTCACCAGTACCAGGCGTTCTGTTTTCACACACAACGTCGATGGCATGTTGAACACGCCAACGTCCAGCGAGGTTAAGACTTGGATTGGTGACCATTGAAATCCTTCACCTCATGATACTCACTATTCCCGGCCTAGCAAGGTTGGGTGAGGTTAATGTGAGTTTCCATTGAATGGAGGGTAAAACTCCCGTTTCGAACGACCTAGATTTGTTAAACCATCAAAAATAATCATAAAAAAAGTAAAAAGACAATAGATAAATCGTCTCGCTTCTTAAATCAACATTCTTATCACTAAAGAGATGACACAAGTGTGCAAGTATCATCTCGTAGGTACCTACATATTTCACTAACAATATTGTTTACTATGATAAGATAACAATAAATTTTATTTCTAATGTCATTAATATTATTATTATTTTATGATAGGTAATATTATTTTTGATTATTGTTATAATCGGATCGTATTTATTCGTATAATAGATATTTATTTATTAAATAATAATAATAACACAAAAATAATAATAATAATCACCACCAAAAAAAATATTATTATTACCAACTCAAACCAATAAATGATAGTAAGTTGTTAATATTTTTTAGAAAAAAATATTATTATTATTTTTATCACTTTAGATAACAAGAAATTACACCACAGATTTTTTAAAACACGCCCGTATCATTAACCGATAGAAAATCCGAACCCGTATGGAAATGTTCGGTATGATTCACCAATCGTTATCTAATTTATTATTATTTTTTAACTATCATTTGTCATGATAGTTATGATAAAAAAATAGGTACAGAATATAAAATATTATTACTTATAATATGTCATCTTAGGAACAATAATTTTATTTTACGTTTGAAAAGATACATACAGAAGTCGATTTTTTCAAAATTAATATTCATGTATTTATTTAATGTTTATACATAATGTCTGGTTCCTATTCCTTGGGATATAACCCGGCAGTTAAAAAAACAGAAGTGGAAAAATCATTGTATTGAACATGTACGTAAAAAAAATATATTGTCATTAAATATTTTAATGAGAAGTTCTACCGCAAAAAAAAGAATGACCGAGTTACGTATCGTCGAGATAGGGCTGAACTACAGAGACTGAAATTGGTTTTCGCTTATCAGGTGAGTTTGGTCTGTGAGGCACTGAATAGCGAACTGGGTATCTATGCCTATCTACCTATATGTATTATGTATAATCATGGTAGAAGAGAACTCAATGAGTCATCTAGGTGTGCAGGAGAGGTATATGGTCGAGTTTGAGAACTCACCAATTCTCCATCGGTGACTATATGTACAATTGTACATGCATGGTAGGAGAAACTCAATGAGTTATCTAGTCGTATGGTCGTGTTTGAGAACTCACCAATTCCATCGGTTAGATAGATATAAAAAAGAAAATACACTGCCAGTTGTATATACTCGAAAATTTTGAGATTTTATAATAAACCACTTGTATCTCCAAAACCGCTTAACCAATTTTCTTAAAATTTTCTAAATCCTACAAAAAATCAGGATCGGCAAATCTTGGACCTTATTTTTTGATTTTTTGTTTAAAATTTCGGATTTTCTTAAATATCAAAGCTAAATCATATTTTATTAAATGATAATTACAAATTCATTATGTCAAACACTACTACACATATACATACAAAATTTCATCAAAATAACCGTTTACGAGATACAAGCTATGTAAAAAGTTAGTGGACAGGCGCATGGTCTGTATCACCAAGAACCGCAACATGAATTTAATATGAGACCATTTACAATACGTTTCCTAGGTATATGTGTACAAAATTTCGTCGAAATCTGTTTTGTAGTTTCTGAGATTTGAGCGTTACAAGGAATGTATTAATTAACAGATCGACAGACAGACACAAAACCAAAGTTGCTCAGGAGGATATGAAACGTCCAGAAATATAAAAAAAAAATTGAAATAGGAGAAAAAATATATTTTTTTTTTTTACAAAAGCGAACACAATACTTCCGATTCCTAATATCAGAAATTTGTTGAAGGTAATAAAATGAGTTTTAGAACTACAAGTACCTACGTATTATGTAAAAAATAAGTAAGAAGAAAAAAAAAGAACAATAATAATATTTTTTTACAAAAACAAACACGATACTTCCGATTTCTAATATTAGAAAATTGTCGGAAGTAAAATAAATGACTCAGCTGTTTCTGTTTTATACGAATTAAATACCACCAGGTCCACCGGTGTGTTTCCAGATGAGCAATAAACCGCAAAAACTTCTAAATCGTACTTTCATACAAACCACAAACATGTGTCATACATCATACATACATGGTAAAGGATTCATAAGAGGAAGTGGTCAAGTGGCTACAACGAATGTTTCGTATGTGAACAGTTATTATTATTATTAGTCTGGCTGGGGGACTTTAAGCAGGGAGGAGACCAGCAGTCTGGCTGGGGGACTATAAACAGGGAGTAGACCAGCAGTCTGGCTGGGGGACTATAAACAGGGAGTAGACCAGCAGTCTGGCTGGGGGACTATAAAAAGGGAGTAGACCAGCAGTCTGGCTGGGGGACTATAAAAAGGGAGTAGACCAGCAGTCTGGCTGGGGGACTATAAACATAAACAGGGAGTACACCAACATTGGCTTGGTTCTGGGGGCCCTTGTCAATTATTAGCCTCCTTCTAAAGACAGTGGTAGAAGTGCTGAGTCATTCCTCCACTGTCTGGCTACCATCGTTCACGATGACGCCACCCTATGATGATTATTATTAAACACTTTATTAGATATAAAAAGACATAATTATGTAAAATACAAATAATTATTATAATGATTAATAAATGAAAAAATATATACAACAAGAAGGAAAAAGAATAGAAAAATTTATATAAACATATGTCCTAACTAAAGAGCGGGGATATTGCCTATGGCAATCTCTTCCACCCAACCCTTGACTCCAAACTCCGCTGGGACACGGTCACTGTTTAATTTCGTCGATTAATTTAGCCTGAACTGTAAAAAACGAACGGTTTTTCCTGATGTTTCCGTACATTCCGGCATGAGCGGTATCAATGTACAGAATGAACGAAAAGTCCAGGAACGGATTCTTATCTTATTATCAAAATTGGGTGTACCGTTCACGAAATATAAGAGTTTAAGTAAAAAAAAAATAGTGGTAAGGGGAATGGGCTCTTTCACCCAGAACCGCTAGTGTGAAGTTTATGTATTTAAAATGGGGCTATCTACAAAACATCTCCTATATGTGTACAAAATTTCATCGAAATCCGTTCAGTAGTTTCCGAGATTTGTGCGTTACAAGGAATATTTTTAACAGACAGACAGACACAAATATAAAAAAAAATTGGAATCGGTCCAAAAACATATTTTTATTTTTTTTATATATAAAAACGAACACAATACTTCCGATTTCTAATATTAGAAATCCATCGGAATCAAAAACAATGCTGCTACGTGAATTATCATAAAAACTACACTAATTTGATGAAGAATTTAACGTAGCTTTTGAATACCAAATAATAAATATAGGGTTCTATTAAAAAATTAAAAGTTGGTGCCTGTTTCACTACTTTTCATGTTTCTGTTGTTTGTATTCTTACATAGGGTTATTCCCGTTCAATAAATATACTTACTAATTACTTTCGGGACACCCTGTAGAAATTTCGATTCCACCAAAAATTGACAAACTTACATAATTCAAAAATCTATCAAGTCTCTATCTTGAGCAGTTGAAAAGATAAAAATCCGTTCCCAAACTTTTCGTTCTCTCTGTATTACATTCATCGTGACCAATCAATTTCCATCATAATAATAATAATAATGATAGTATATATAATAATAATAATAGTATAAATAATAATAATAGAAAGTACCTACCGTCTCGGATCTACTGTTTTTCATTCCCAGGACCGTTACCTCTTCCTTGCCAATTGTTTTTTGTTCATCATCATCCGTGGCGTAACGGTTGTCACTTCTGACCGTGGTCCAGAGATCCCGAGTTCGATCCCCGGGTTGGTCAGAATTTTCGAACAAAAATTTCTGTTCCCTCCGGTGTGAAAAACACGCGAGACTGGCATTTCCGGCCCAACACAAGTTGAGTACTAAATTTCCTATGTGCGTCTAAAGAGTATTTTTTTTTTTTAAATACCAAAAATTACGCGTCCGAGGTATTCACATTTGGAATACTCGCAGGGTTCAACCCAACCGAAGTACAATGGAAGGGCCTCACCCTGGAGGAACCTCCTTCTTGATCAAGGTAGCCTCCACGTCAGGTAAGTAAAGTAAGGTAAGTTAATTTGGGTTTAACGTCGCTTTCAACTGCATGGTCATATAACGACGGGGCTGTTACCCTCACAAACCTTGACCAATACTGCTACCCACATTAACCTCACCCAGCCTGGGTTGGGCCGGAATGCCAGCATCACCTCATTGGACCAGGCGCGGCCGGTGGGAAGATGTTTTGAGGGTGCTTTCACATATAAACCAGACTAAAATGAGATTAAAAGAGTCACTCTTTTAGTATGTATGTATGGTTTTATTTGTGGTGAAACACAAGGCCTCTTCACAATTTTTGTGGGTGGCGCAGCATTACTAAGAGCCTCCTTTACTTTTCGAATTATTCTATTACATTAACTTCTTTTTACTCTGGTAATGCCGCCACTGGTCGTTTACTCATACATGTAACTACTCAATTTTCCTCGCAAGGTATGAGTGGACCCCGAACATCCAAGTACAGAGCAGAAAAATTCCTGTCCCGCTGGGGATCGAACACAGGTCACAATGCCTAGCGCGCTCACTCACTGTGCCACGGAGACTACCTCACTCTTTTAGTACCTAACGAGTTTGACAGGCCAATCATAATAATTCTAAATTAATTATTCGAGAAATGTGGAGTGATTTTCAATGTGGATGACCAAGAACATCGAAAAAACTGTTTTTTTCCTGCAGTTCCTCAGCTCTTTTTAGCACCAGCCGCGTCTGTTAGACACGGTCAGTAAAGTAGGTCCTAACCTCCTACCTTATCTGACTCTCGTGCAGAATTTGCAATTACAACACAATTGTCAACTGTAAGACTCTGTGAACAATTAGGTACTTTAGCTGTATGAATCACGGATGCATGAATCAGTATGAATCACTTGCAGCTGGATGAATGATGAATGAGTCTAGGTACCTCCTGAGTGTACGCAGTAGGCTCTAGGTGTGTCTAGATAAATCACCTACTCATCCAGTAGTAGTCAACTTGGCCTAGCGGTTGGGTGGAAGAGACTGACGCAGTCAATAAACCTGCCCTTTAGTTAGGACATAGAATTTTCATCTTTGTTATTATTATTCTTTTTTTTCAATTACTTCCCAGAAATTTCTAATATAAGAAAACGCAGGTATTGTGTTCGTATTTGTAAAAAAAAATTTGCTCTGATTTAATTTTTTTTTTTTTTCATATTTCTGGACGTTTTATAACCTCCTGAGAGTCCTGAGCAACTTTGGTTTTGTATCTGTCTGTCGGTTAAAAACATCCCTTGGAACGCACAAATCTCAGAAACTGCTGAACGGATTTCAACGAAATTTTGAACACATAGGTAGGTATATGAGACGTTCTGTAGATGGCCCCATTTTATATTAATTCATTTCGCAGTAGCGGTTCCTGGTGATAGAGACCATGCGCCTGATCACTAACTTTTTACTTATTTACGCTTATATCTCGTGAACGGTACACTTTTATGTTTTTGTATGCAACGGAAATTTTGAATGCATATTTGTACTAGCGTTTTACATACCTACTGCATTTATAATTATTTTTTAAATAAATTTTAATTGAGCTCTGATAAAAAAAAACCAAAATTTTGTACAAAAAAATAAAAATAAGGTCTACGATTTGCTGATACAGAATTTTTTGTAGAATCTAGAATGTAGGAAAAACGGTATTTTACCATATAAAATATAAAACAAATGAAGATAATCGGTTGAGAACTTTTGTAAATACAAGTGATTCAGTAAAAAATCTCTGACTCTGCTATTTTTTTCTAAAAGTATTTCTAAAAGAAAATTTTTTATTACCATTCGAGGGGATTTTTTTTTAAACTTTCAAGATGGTAGGCAATGTTAGTTCGCGCATTACCTCACATTTTTCAAAACTCCAAAGAAAGACCTGAATAAAGGTGACTATGGCAATAAACAACCCAAACGGTAAAAGTGCATTCAAAAGTTGCTAACTTCTAGCTACTTACCAGCAGGCGCGGACGGTGGGAAATTTTTTTAGGGTTCTTGCAACATAAACTGGACTAAAAGCGGACTTATTATTTATAGGGTCGCTCTTTCCTGGACACGTAATAATCATAATGTGCCAAAAAGGGTTTGTTTACCATGCCAATCATAATAATTATGCATTAATTATTCTAGAAATGTGAGATAATATTTATTGTGTACGAGCTAGGAACTGAGAAAATCCTCTCTTTTTCGTCCGGGGGTGCTGCAGTTCCGCAGCTCCTTAGCACCAACCGCCCCTGTTACCTACTATGGTAAACAATGAAACAACTCCGTCGTCATATAACCATACACATTACACACCATAGAGTATGCAGTTGAAAGCGACCCTACGCCTCCAAAAATGGTTCCTAAAGTTATTATTATTATTATTATTATTATTTATGAGTTGACGGGAGATACCCATTTTACAAGTTTCCCTAACCTAAATCTAAAACGTAAAACTAAAGCTTAAAACTAAAAAAGCGTAAAACTAAAACTTAATGCTAAAGTAGGTGATGAAAAAATAAATAAATCCAGTTTCTTAGTAGAGTATGTCCGTGATGTGTGCAACTGTGCATGTTGTGTTTTTCTCTTTAAACAAGAGCGCGTTTTGAATTGTGTGCCTATTTTACTCGTTTAAATGTCAATGTTTCTAACAATGAAACGCCAGACTTCGTGGCGTAACGGTTGTGACTACTACTCGTAGTCCAGAGATCCTGGGTTCAATCCCCGGTCGGAGCAGATTTTTCACATAGAAAATTTTGTTCCCTCCGTACATGTGAGGCTGGCATTACCAGCCCTACCCAGGCTGGGTGAGGTTAAGGTGGGTAGCTGGTACGATTCTCAGCGAATTGAGATTAAAACCCCCGTCCTAATCCAGAAATCAAATAGAATCGTTGGCGTTAGGAAGGGCATCCAGCCGTAAAAATGTGCCAAAAACCAAGCAACCTCAACCATGAGCTTGAACAACGTTGACCCTGCTTAAGCGGGATAAGATGGAATAAAAGAAGAAGAAGAAGAAGAAGAAGAAAAACGTCAATGTTTCTAACTCTTCTTAAATCTAGTACAGTATCTATTAATACCACTGTATCTATAAATGCCACTGTATCTATTAATGCTCGTTGACATTGACATCTGATGAACCAATCACAGAAATACCTATAGTACCAGGAATTGAAATGAACGCCATATAAGTTAGACATATGTTAGTAATTACTGTACATGGATGTATCCTTGTATTCCTTGTACCTACATTCCATACACATACAGATCATACTGGTAGTCAAGTGGTTTAGACGCTAGTCTGGTAATCCAGGTAGCGTAGGGATCCGTTGGTTCGAATCCCACCCAGAGCATGAATTTTCCCTTATTAATTTAAGTTTGTGACCAAATAATAATAAGACTCTGAGGGTTAGGTGGTAGAAAATGCTTTGAGCATTAACCTCGCCTGGTGGTTACCTTCCACTAGAGAGCATTATTATTACTAGTTTGTTTTCTTTTTACTCTGATAATGCCCCCACTGGTCGTTACTCAAAGAAGTGACCACTCATTTTTCCTCACGAGGTGTGAGTGGATGTCGCAAATCTAAAATAAAAAGCAGAAAATTTTGTACCCCCCGGAGTCGAACCCATGTCCCCGTGTGTGCAAGTCTGGTGTTCTATGCCACTCGGACACCGTGTCTACTTACTATACGGACATTAGAATAATATATTTTTTGTGTTATTATATCATTTAGTGGGTAGCGCAGAATTATAGGACTTTTCCGTATCTCTAATATCCTAATATCTTATTTTTGACTATATTTCCGCCACTGGTCGCTGCTAATATTGAAGTAGCTACTCATTTTTCCGCACGAGGTATGAGTGGACCCCGAACACCCAAGTAGAGAGCAGAAAAAATAATCCTGCCCCGCTGGGGATCGAACCCAGGTCACCGGCGCGGCGGTGCAATGCCTAGCGCGCTAACTCACTCTGCCACGGTGACTACTTACTATACGGACATTACGGTCTATGATTCAGCAATTTCCCACAGTTCTGGTTACAAACGGATAATTATTACCTACTTATGTATGAACATACAACGAACCACCACTATAGATCCATTCATATAGATTCCGAAAGCACTATAAAAAATATAAAGGTCTATCACTGCACATTGGAATTTATTAAGGACCGGTTTACAAGCCAGCCCTATATTTGGTACCCAGTTACAAACCAGTAGACCAGGCCTATATTTGGGTCTACACGATGATGACTTTTATTGTTATTATTGATAAATACTTTATTAATAGGATATATTTATATGCATCTATCCCTGTAGCTCAGTGGTACTCTGTGAATCCAGATATTCCAGAGGTCGTGGGTTCGAAACCCATCAAGTTATCCTCCCATTTGGGATTATTAACACATAATAATATGTCTTGGGCTTACTGCTGGAATAATGGGACTTTAATAGTATTAATCGGACAGTATAAATAAGGCGATATTATTATTATATATTATGTGTGCAAAATTTCGTCGATATCCAGTCAGTACTTTCTGAGATCTGTGCGTAACAAGAAATTCTCTTAACCGATAGACAATCCTACTGGACGGACACAAAACCAATGAGAGAGAGAGAGAGAGAGAGAGAGAGAGAGAGAGGAGAGAGAGGGGAGAGAGAGAGAGAGAGATACTTACATGTTCACAGGGATCAAACAGGTGTGCCGGCGAAAGTTTCTTATCCCAAGGCCAAGTTCTCCAGGGTCCGTTTATGCAAATAAAAAATTCGTCAATTCAAATTAAGGTCCATTAACAAAAACTAAAATTTCGGAGAAATACATTGATTGGGGAAAAAGTCACCGTACGGTTGCAAGAAGGTATTATTTTTATTTTTAAAGATGAGTGTTTCACAGCCTTTTTTATTTCGTAACCACGAAACAGGAGCTACTGTAGACGCTTGTGGTCTGTATTGTAGCTTGCCCATCCCGTAGTATGCCTCCCCTCTGATGGGGGGGGGGGGGGGGGGTCAAGTCTATAACAAAAAAGGCGAAGTGCTTTCTATTTTCCTCCTGTGGCCGGCCCTGAGAGTGCAATGACCTCGATTTCCACATTAAAATAAAGGCGTCATCTTGTATTGGGAGTCGACTTTTTTACGCGCTTCAATAACTCTAACAGGTAAGGCCTCATTCAAAATCTTAGATTTTTTTAAAGAACCTTTAGATGCGTGTATCTCCCTTATGAAGCACTTTCGACCTTCTTGTTATAGACTTGACCCACCCTAAAATGGTCCATATAACACGTGGTTAAAATAAAGGGACACTTTTCTGTAACACCCTGTGTAAATACTTAATACACTTGGAATTTTCAGTGAAGAGAAATTTTTATTAAGAAAAGGTTGGTTGATGTTTGAATCGAGTATTATTTAATAAAAAAAAGGTTAATTTATTAAGGGCTTATTATTTAATATACTTTCTTATTCAAAAAAGTAAGATGCTTTCATTGTTAATTTATACCCTAATATTTTCAGTGAAGAAAAAATCATTGATTAAGGAAATAGATTGATTTTTGAAGCGGTTTATTTATTAAAGGTTTTTTTTTATTTGATTACTTCCTTATTAAAAATGTAAGATGCTTTCATTGTTAATTTGTAAATACCGACATAAATATTTTCAGTGAAGAAAAAATCACTGATTAAGGAAAGGTTGATTTTTGAAGCGAGTATATTATTTTAATAAAAAAAGGGTTAATGTATTAAAGTCTTTTATTCCAAAAAAAAAGTTAATGAATTAAAGGCTTTTATTAATTAACCACTTTACTAATTACCGGTAGGTACTTTAATCGATTCAAGAAAAGGTTCTGAGCAATACGTGACACAGAAAATATCTTTACATTTCCTATGAAATCTGTTATCGGTGACTAACCACCAACTTACTGTAGATACCTATATTGAAAGAGTGTGTAAAATACCAAAAGTAAAAAAAAACGGTCAAGTTTCTAAAATCACAAACTCATTTTTGTCCCTTGATATTTAGGGCGGAATTAATAGACGTTTTTGTAATACCACAGAGGTTAATTAATACCTCTGTGGTATTTCGCCCTTAATTTCTAATTATTTTTTTCTGAAGGGTCCCTCATAATTATATGTCAAGACCATTTGTCAAATAAAATAAAACATACCTAATCTATTTTAAAATTACTGATATAAAAAAAGTTAATTGCCAGCGTTGAATCGTCGATAGCGCGTTGAATGCACCAATTCTCGTGGAATCACCGAAGATAAGCAGCGAGATGACAACTTGGTGATGCTGGCATTCTGACCCAAAAAAATTCCTGCTCGCTGGGGATTGAACCCAGGTCTTCATGCATGCAATGCCTAGCGCGCTAACTCACTCCGCAACGGTGACTACTGATTATTTTAAATAATATGTAACTTAACAAGAAATACCTAATAAATTCCAATAATCGTAAGCTTCCAATAAACATTTTTTTCCCTTGATATTTAATTTCTAATCGTTTCTTTATTTTTTTCTGAAGGGTCATTCATAATTATATTTCAAGACCATTAGTGAAAAAAGAAACGACGAGCCAGCACTACTTGGTGTGACGCAGCACTACCTTGATATTTTCCATACCTCGCTACTCACTATGTTGAGAGAGCAAAGCAAGATAATGTCAAGTATCAAAAGAGTTACTGGCCTTATCAGTGAATTGATAAGGAAGAGAGAGATAGATATACTTACTCGTATGATAGATAGGTAGATACTTTTTGGCATTCGTGAGAAGAGTGAGAGAGATAAGTGATTTTTAATTGATCAGTTGTGTGTGTGTGTGTGTGAGAGAGAGAGAGAGAGAGAGAGAGAAAGAGAGAGAGAAAGAGAGAGAGAGAGAGAAAGAGAGAAAGAAAGAGAGAGAGAAAGAGAGAGATATATTGACTTTTCAACGCGCATTGATGTGTAGAATTCACACTATTTTTTTACCGCCACCTAAAGGAGTCACCCTGTATATCTCCAAATGATGTCTATTCAATTTATTAAATTTTCTTTGTTATTTTTTTTTTTAATCTTTTACAAAATAAATATTGTATGGTACCTACAATCGGTATCTATTAGTCCTCCTAAAGCAGGGGGTGCTGGTGGTCCATGGAAAATTATGAAATTCAAAAGTGGTCCGTAGCTTGAGGAAGTTTGGGAACCGCTGTCCTAAAGCTAATAAAGAAAAAAGTTATCTTAATTGTATTAATCACAATTACTCAAACTGGTGTAACTAAATTTTTGCTGAATTTGCGGGACTTGAACCACCGACCTCCAGATTACAAGTCCGCCGCCTTATCGACAAGCGACTGAGGTAGTTTAAATTTGTTCAATAAATAATAATAAGAATATCACCTCCACACCTCACCCTGCCTGAATCAACATTAATGTGGACAATGTTGCAGTAAAATGTAAAAGAGTTACAAGAGTACACACATTGTCATGTAGATCTGTGTGATCTGTAAAAGTGATGAAATATATAATAATAATAAAAATGCTTTGTTTAGACATGAAAAAAGAACAAGATAGATTAAAATACTTAAATCAATATCACTTCTTGATGTTTATTTGTACAACTTTTGTGTAAAAAAAAAATAAATACTCTGCTAAGTAACAAAATTTGACAAGATACAAACTATCTAATACTGCGCAAGAGAAAAAAAAAATACATTTTGTACTCCTCTTTCAATAAACATAAAATAAGAATTCATTGTAATCAATTGAACAAGTTAATCATTAAATAAAAGTAAGTAAATTAGTAGTTTAAATTTTTCATTTGTATCATTATGATGCTACTTGACAAAGTATCCTTGTTGGAGAATTATATCATATTTGTGTTAATCACTTTAGTGATATCACAACTACTCAACCTCGCTTTACTTGATCTACGCTGAAACCGGGACTTGAACCACCGACCTCCAGGTTACAAGTCCACCGCCTTATCGATCAAGCTACTGAGGTCGGTTCATAAGAATTAAGTAAGGTTGTTGTGAGGAAAATATCATTGAGTAAAAAGTAATGGAGGAACTCGTAATGCATCTAACCTGTCACAAAAACAAACTGATAACAACTATCCAGTATGGCTACCATTATTATATTTAAAAACACGCTAAACTAAAGAAGAAGAAAAATTAATTTGTTTTTGTTGTGATTTCTTCTGTGTTTCAGCTATCCAGAATGGTCGATATTATGTGATAGGTTCATTACCCATTTAATAAATAAAGTACCAATAACAACAATAGAGCAATTTAATTTAATTTCATTTCATTTTAAAATTGTATAAAAGTTTTATCCGTCGTGATTCGTGAAATATAATAGTTATATCTTCCAAGGAATTTACACAAAAAAGGGAAATAAAAAATAAACAAAAGATTGCTTATGATATTTATAGTACCTATATTATTAGGTAAGGATAACTTTAAAAATAATAATAATTGCACTCTCAAGCGGAAGGTAACCACCAGGCGAGGTTAACGCTCAAATTATTTTCTACCACCTAACCCTCAGAGACTTATTATCATGTGGTAACATACTCAATTTAATGAGGAAAAATTCATGCACTGGGTGGGATTCGAACCAACGGATCCCTACTTGGATTACCAGACTAGCGCGTTATTATAAAATAAAAAAATTGAGGGTTCTACTCAAAACGCTTCAGTATTTGTTCGTTGAAAAAATTATAAAAAAATCCATAACACAGTACATTTTTCTACATTAATCAATACTTTGGTATTTTTACGTACATAAAAAGTAGATAAAACAAATAATTGTGTATAAAAAATGTTTCATACAAGTAACATTACAATTATATTTATAAAAAAAAACTTATGTCGAAATAGTGAGAATACAGTCAGTGAAAGAGTTCATGTACATATATTTTGTACACAGTGTATTTACATAAAAAAGCTCAGTTTACATAATGTTATGTACAATATATAAAACGAACGTGTTCGGATAGATCAGTGTTCAAGGCGTCGATCTAGTAATCCAGAGGTCGCGGGTTCAATTCCAACCCGGGACACGACAAGTTATTTACCCATTTGGGATTTTGGCGACATAATAATACGTTTTGGGCTTACTGCTGAAATTTTGGGACTCATTAGGCTAGGATCCCATTGAGTGCAACAATTTGGCCCGCAATGTTTTGCAACATTTGAAGCGTTGCAGAGCTCAAATTGATGAGGAAAAATTCATGCACTGGGTGGTATTCGAACCAACGGATCCCTACGCTACCTGGATTACCAGACTAGCGCGTTAACCACTTGACTACCAGTGCACTTAACTCGGGACTTGAACCACCTACGTAACCATCTGGGATCCGACCATGCTAGCAGACTCGCCCAGATCATCATAGATGTCACTGTTGATGTCTCCCTTAGAGCTGTTTCCCGTGCAGGACATCAAGTCCAGGTCATTCTCATTGGAGATGAACTCGTTGATGATAGGGAGCTCCAGCGGCTCACCGTTGGGTTTGTACATGGCCCGAGGGGGTTTATACGGGTTGGTAGGAAACCGGTTGAACCCGGTGTTGGAGGACATGGCTGGGTCAGTGGTCGCACCGTGGTAGGATGTCAGAAGATTGGTGTGCAAGGATTGTTGCGTTGAGCTTGGTCCGTGGAGGGTGTTTTGAGACGGTGAGAAGCTGCTGTGTTGGAGACTGGGGTTTGTTGAGAAACTGTTGAGTCGGTGATTCATAGACGATTCGTAGGACGGTGGTTGATGGGCAGTCTTCATGCCCGTTGTGTCGTAGCTCGTTTTAGCATTCGACTCTTTGTTGTAGAGTGTTCCTGTGTGCGCAATGATTGCTCGGTGACTTGCATGGGCCGCCTGCCGCGATTCCGGAACATTCGATCTTTTGCACGGAGGCTCGAGGACATTGGATCTGTCACTGGGCCGCTTCAGTGGTGGACACAGAGGGTCGTGTCTCGCGTTGCCGCCTATGTTGGTGCAGCGTTGACCTCGGTTGAATGGTTGCTTCCCCATGGAGGAATCGTTCGCCGAGAATATCCAGGAGCTACCGGTCGCAGGAGGCGGGAAGTCCTCGTCTTCATCCTCCGATGAGAAGATGTCGAGTTTCGGGTGGGACGATTTGTACGATGGAAATCCACGATCGTTCTTCTTTTCTGGAAACACCGCTTTCGTCTGCGCAATGCGTTGCGGATAACTTTGGTGGGCGCTGCTGAACAGATTGCCTGTGCTTTCCTCAGCGCTGGTGAAGCTCGAGCACTGTTGGCGTTCCATCAGTAATGGTCTTCCATTAGCAAGAGAGTCCATGCCGGGAAAGACTCGAGGATTCACGATTTTACTCTGGTTGCTGACTAGTTTATTCTGAGAGGGATGGTATCCTTGTGATGGATACTTGGAGATCAACTCTGACTCATCATCGCTGTCCGAGAAGATATCCATTGTTGTGAGTCTGGTTTTGCTTGCCGCAGTTTGTTCGCAATTTTGGTTATACGTGTTACTTTTGCTGACGGTTCTTTCTTTAGAAACCGAATGAGACTCCTGTGCTTGTCTCTCGATAACGGTGCGATGCAAGGAGTTCACTCGAAACCGGTCCTCAGTCTGCCGTGCATAGGGATTCACGTTGAGCGCACCGGGTGTAGGCTGGGTGAAATCTTCGTCGTCTGACGGAATGATTCCGTTATCACGAAAATTCCAGTGAAATTTGGATCTGTCTGGTGCAGTGGGCTCCGCCTGTCTGCGCACGTTTGTGGTGCAGTGGTTGCTTGTTCTGCGCACCTCTGAGAAGTTGGAAACTAATTGAGGAACAATGGGAGGCGGGTTGTCTAGTTCATCATCATCGCTGTCAGAGAAAATCGTCATTGTATTTGAGGGATACTTCGACTTGGACGAAAACTGTTCCTCACGACATCTTGCTAGAGACATCCTTGCAATCGTAGATTGTTTCAGTGTTTCTTGGACCGGTTTGGCATGATCAAGCGAACTTTTGAACAGTTTATCGTGGTGAGTCGTGAGCCACTGAGAAGCAATGTTATTTCCAAAACGGTTCTCCGACACAGGCAGTTTTCTTGCTGAACCAGCAAATGATGGCAGAAAATGGTCGAAATTGCCGGCAGCTCTTGGTAAATTATCCGGAAGTCCATCGCCATCACTGTCTTCACTGGAACTTAAGAAAGCGCGGTATTTGTCAGGAGCTTCAATTTTAGGCTTTGCCAAGCCGCACTGTTTCTGTCTTTGCACCGTCCCATGTTTGTACATCATTGATTTGTAAAGTCGCGTGCACTCTTCAAACACTCTATTGTTAACTGTCACAGGGTCTAGAATAGTTTGAGCATTTCCTATCTTGAGTGATCTCTTTTCCTTGACGACATCATCATAATCAAACCCGCTGGTGCTATCCCAACCATTTCCTTGTCTAGCAACACCTTTCCTCTTGTCCCCATCGTCATCATCAAAACCGCTCGTACTATCCCAACTTTTCCTTATTCTCTGCCTCCTCTTGTTTCTTGAATTCAACAGCCCGTGCTCATCCTCGGATGAGAAAGTGCTCACATTGTCATTGGATTTGCGTCTGTTGTTTTGTTCCACATTGAAATTGTCTTCCACCAGGTCGTACAGACTCAGGTTCGTATTGAAAACAGGACGACCAGATTTTTCAGATGACTTTGACTTGCGCAGGTTCTCTTGCGCACTGGGGTCGTCGGCTGGGTCTGTGGCGTCCACAAGAGCTTCGAGAGGACTGGAGTTGCCCACACTAGAGCTCGCGTATACGGGACAGTCAGGGTCCTCGTCCAGGATGCTCTGCGGTGTTTCACACTTGATGGCGTCTCTGTCAAGGAGTGGTTCAGGGGACTCCTGAGGACCAGTGCTTTCGAGGATCAGGTCATGATTGTCCGTACTTCTCAACTGGGAAGAGTTGTTCGAATCACCATCGAACTTGGAGAAGAACTCTAGCCTGTCAGCTTCCTCAACGAGAGGCGGCTCCATCTCGTCTAGCACAGATCGCTTTCCCCACTCATCTTGATTGAGCATGGAGAATATTTCACACGGGAAGGTAGCGTCGTCGTCAATGATGGTGTTGGTGAATATGTCAAACATTGAATCGTGCGGGGTTGAATTTGTTTCAGGAGGATTTGGCGGATGAGAAGATTGACTTTCTGTTTCAAGAGGGTGTTTCTGCAACTTTTGGAGAGGTTTTTGACATTCTGAGGGCTTTTCACTCATTTCGTGAGGTAATTTTGCTGGTGGTAGATCATCTTTCGTCGCGGCTTTGAGAGGATTGTCAAATAATGGCTTGTGAGAAAGTGGACTTTCTGTTTCGAATGAAAAATCACGTGACTCTTGTAGAGGTTGGTGATTCCTATCTGACTGGTGCTGTTCATGAATGTTGGGATCCATTTTTGTACAGGATTGAGCATCTTTAGTTTGCTTCAACAATGGAGTATGAGGGGTTGTATTAACTGTTTTCAGGGAACTGTCAGAAAATAGCTTAAGAGGAGTTGGACTTTCCGTGTCGAGAAGAAAATTGTGTGAGTCTGAAAGAGGAATCGGTTGCAAACTACTTGACTTTATATGAATTTTGAGATTTAATTTTGGTACTAGTTCAGCGTTTTTGGCTTGGATATCTAACAATGATTCGACATTTTCAATGGGTCTTTTGGGATCTGAACTTTTTTGTTGTTTCTTTTCTTTGTTTTTCTTGCCATTTTTCTTACTAGTGGTTGTAACCTTCTTATTGGTTCGATGACCACCAGATATTTCTGATTTAGTTTTACTGGTCTTTTTATGTTTCGTTGAAGAAAAAATACTTATAATGCTGTCTACATCAATTGAGTTTGAAGATCTTGTTTGATATGTAGTGTATTGTTCTTTTGTGGCTGTGTTCGTATCTATCAATTTGCTATGTGTATTGACTTTTGCTTCCAAAATGTCCTCAACACAGGGAAATGAACTTATGACACTGTCTTGATCATTATGAATTAGTGGACCAGGAGGTACACCTAAAACACTGTCTTGGTCATTCAATATTGGAGCTGGGTTCCTATAGGTTTTGTTAATAATCTCTTTGGGTTGATTCTTTCTGTCTGATGGATTTTTTATGGGTGAAACACCTAACATGCTGTCTTGGTCGTTCTGAGTTACATGTCGATATTCCCTGTATTGCTCCATGTTGATAGTATTGATAGAAACTTCTTGAATGATTGGTTTACAAATTCCGTCATTTTCAGAGGATTCTTTTGTACTTGTTTCTTCTTGCATTTCAGTTAGACTAGTCATAATGCTCATTTCGTCAAGAACTTTTCCATTTCGATATTCTGAGTCCTGGATCACTTGCAGTGAAATGCTTGTTTCGCCACTCTGAGTGGTGTCTTCTTTGTTTGATTCTATTAGATCTCGGAAAGACGTTAGAGACTTCGCCAGACATACATTGTCACACGACTTGTCAAGTGACATTTCATCCGTTGCTGGCCGAAGATGAACACTTGTTTGAGCAACAGGACGAATGTCAGCATCACTTTCTTGATCATTCAGTGAAAAAGACGGATTTTGGTGAGCATTTTCGTTGGGAATCTTTCGAGGTGGTTCACTATTTTCACCTAGTTGAGGGATTTTCGGTAAACTATCGAACATGAACTCTTCACTGTTCAGTTCTCGAGTTGGATCTTGATTCGTTTCCCCCCTTTTTGCCCCTGCTTCATTGGTGCCTTGACAATTTTCATCGCGAATGTGGTTGTTCATTACGTCACTGGAGGTCGAAACGACAAGTGTTGACTGTGACACAGCACTCATCGCTAGATCAGTGATGGAAGACAGGGTCTGACGGGAGAAGAGAGATACTCCCTCAAAAGAGTTGCTGATTCCGGATAGCGTGCTGCCGCTTTCAGGTCTGTTGCCTGACATTTCAACCACCGCTTCGGTTGTTGTGCCAGTTCCTCTTTCATCTGGATGTGGAAGGGCCTCTGGAGGTGGGAGGGCCTCCGGAGAGTCCCAATTCACGATAGATCTTCCAGTACTTACTTCGTCCAGCAGTCTTTGATCACTTTGTGAATTATCCATAGCTGTTTTTCCATTGATGCTGACGTGTTTTGAATGTCCTAAGAATTTCTTGCTCGTCAGGTCCTTTTGTCTGTTTTCTGTTATGTCATCTTGTACCAAATCTACTGAAGCATTGACTGCCACTGAGTTGACTTTCTGATCATGATGAGAACGAGCATGTTCAACTTTAATTGTTTTCTTAAGCACTCTTTTTTGATTAGAACGTTTTACATGTGGTTTTGAATGAACTTCCTCTGAATCGGAAGAGTCATCATCAAGGCCGAGATGATTCTGATAAACCGGGCCAATCCGATAAGTCACTGGTATGGACTCACCTTCTCCTGTCCTGATTTGATCTAAAGCATGGGAGTTTTTGGACTTATGACTTGCTGCCTTTTTCAACATACCATTTTTGTTTTCAATGTTCATATCAATGGGTTCTCCGAAAATGTTGAAACGGCCGTGCTCAGCCACAGTCGACTTGAAATTATCCAAAGCTGTCTTTTTTGAAGTGTGCACATGCTTTTTTGAGCCACTTGTTTCATTTCTATGGAGAACAGATGTAGCATCTCCAACACTGATTTCATCCATTGCAATTCTGTTTGGATGACGCATCATTGGTGTACCTACTAGAGGTGCATCTCCAACACTGATTTCATCCATTGCAATTCTATTTGGATGACTCATCATAGGCGTACCTACTAGAGGTGCATCTCCAACACTGATTTCATCCACTGCAATCCTATTTGGATGACGATTCATAGGTGTACCTACTAGAGGTGCATCTCCAACACTGATTTCATCCATTGCAGTTCTGTTTGGATGACGCATCATAGGTGTACCTACTAGAGGTGCATCTCCAACACTGATTTCGTCCATTGCAGTCCTGTTTGGATGACGCATCATAGGTGTCCCTACTAGAGGTGCATCTCCAACACTGATTTCATCCATTGCAGTTCTGTTTGGATGACGCATCATAGGTGTCCCTACTAGAGGTGCATCTCCAACACTGATTTCATCCATTGCAATCCTATTTGGATGACGCATCATAGGTGTACCTACTAGAGGTGCATCTCCAACACTGATTTCATCCATTGCAATCCTATTTGGATGTTGCATCATAGGTCTACCTAATAGAGGTGCATCTCCAACACTGATTTCATCCAATTGATTTCTTTGGCTATGGTAAACACGACTCTCTGTGGGAATTATTATAGAGCTTGAATCTCCAATACTGACTTCATCAATCAGTTTACTATGATGGGTTACTAAGCCACCAGTATTAGATACGGAGGTACTATAACAACTATCTATTGTGTCTGGAAAATCAATTGTGGTATCACAATCACTGAAAATATCCATGCCCATTGTACGGATGTGGAAATTTTCCATATCCAATTTTACTCGATCATTAGTTTCCTCGTTTGTTGAAATGTTCTTGGAAGTGCTTTCAAGCTGAACTGGCTCTTGATCACTAATGTTGTCAATCTGATCAATTAGTTTTTCACTGGACGTGGGAACAAGAAAAAGGAGTGAATCTCCAACGTTGATCTGGTCGAGTGGTGTTGTAGAGCTATTTGGTTGAGGTAAAAGAAGGTTTCCTCCATCACGAGTTTCTTCCAATGGATTTCTAGGGGGATTTGTTTGATGTGACATGGAATAATTATATCCTACGCTGATTTGATCTAATGGCATTCTCAATATATTTGGCTCATGCAAAACAGGCTTGATCACAAGTGTGGTGTCTCCATTTTTTTGGACATGAGAAACACCACTCTGCTTTGTGATGAGCTTGGAATTAGAATCACCGACACTTACTTCATCAAGAAGATTGCTTTGATTATTTCTATTGCTGAGATTGTTATTGCTAATGGTGTCACTATTGGGCGTATTTTCAATTTCTTCAATATGCATTAAGCGTTTATCAGTCACGGTCTCTTGAGTTGTGTATCTATCAAACATATTACTCTGATTTTTGTTAGCATTAATAATTTTGTTTGTTCCTTTGACATCTTCATTTCTGACTATACATTGCTCTGGTTTTTGTAAACATCCATCAGATTTTTTCAGTTTTTTGTTTTGCAATAAATTCAGAATCTTTTTCTTCTGATCACTTTTAGAGTATGGTTTGGGAACTTTTAAGACTTCTTCATTCTTTGGTCTTTTCTTGCTGCTTTTTTTAAGTGTCTCATTAGGTTTGGCAATTGTTTTTATATTGCTTCGAATTTCAGGAGTAACATTTATCAATTCTGTTGAAGGATTAGAGCTAGAATATAATCTTAATTCGGACTTTTCCATTTCAGATGGTTCAATGCAGTTTCTTGTTTCTTTTGAACCATCTTGGTTAGAGGTTTTTGCACTAGGCATTTTCACAGAAGCACTTGATTTTTTCTTGGAGTCTGTGTTTGATTTATGACATTTGTTTGTTTTCTTTTTCCCTGAAAGTGTTTGCTTGTTAACTTTTGTTTCTGTACATTTATTTTTAATTGGAATTTGAATGGAACTCGGATTTTTATTGGACGGCATTTTCGGTTTTGTGTTATCATTGTTATTAACATTTTTATTTCTTTTGGAAGTTTCACTTTGGCTTTTGTGGATCCTGTTTTTCTTTTTGGGATTTTCAGAAGTTTCCGCTTGGCTTTTTTTGCTATCTGAAACAAGACTTCTATTTTTAGAGTCTAAGTTTTTCATCATTGTGTTGAAAACATGTCTTACCTCAAGCTTGTTTCTTGTGTCGAGCTCAACTAGATCACTGAATTTTTTATTGACATTCAAATTATAATCAATAACTTTTTCAGGAAGTCTTTCAAGAAGAACCTTACATTCACCAGATTTTTTACAACGTTTATCTTTATTTTTGCATGATTTTATGTGACTAGATTTTTGAGATTTCCTGGAATTATGGTGTTCTTTTGAATTGCTTTCATGATTTGATTTATTTTCAAACTTTTCATCAGAGGTCTTTTCACGATTTTTGAACAGTTGTTTATGTGTGGATTTTATTCCTGTGGGCAATAGTTCGTTGGAGACAGTATTTGACATTTCTTTCGACTCGAGGAAATTTCTAATTTCTACCTGGACTTTTTCTCCAATGAGTTTTGCATTTGGGCTAACTTCATTTTCTCTTACTACGGATTTCACTTTTGGACTAACATCTCTTTTATTTTTTTCATTGGTAATAGCCATGTCTTTTGATTTGCACAATATTCGGGATGAGATAGTTCGTGACAAAGTGTCATCCGTCATATCTTCATCATTCTGTTTCACCAATGGTTGAATTGGTGGTATGCTTTTGTTAAAACTACCAGGTAACACGGAATCTTTTCTCTTAGTTTCTTTATTTGTAATAGTTTTGTCACTTGATTTGCACAGTAATTCTATGGATGGTTTTGAGTGTGACATAGTGTCATGCATGATATCTTCATCATTCTGTTTTTCTAACGATTGGATTGCTGGTGTGATTTTGTTAACACTACCGAGTGACTTAGATTTTTTTCTCTTAGTTTCTTTATTTACAATATTCTTGTCACTATATTTGCACAATTCTTTCTGTGGATTTGAGTTTGACATGTGGTCAATAACTCTATCACTCTGTTTTTCCGATTGATTGATTGGTGGTATTCCTTTGTCAATATTACCGGTCAAGTCTTTTCTTTTATTTTCTTTATGAGTCTTGTCACTTGGTTTGGACAGTAATCTTCTGGACGAGAATGATTGCGACACAGTATCATGTTTATCTTTATCATTCTGTTTTTCCGATGGATTGATTGGTGGTACTCCTTTGTCAATATTACCGGTCAAGTCTTTTCTTTTATTTTCTTTATGAGTCTTGTCACTTGGTTTGGACAGTATTCTTCTGGACGAGATTGATTGCGACAAAGTGTCATGTTTATCTTTATCGTTCTGTTTTTCCAATGTTTGTTTTGGTGGTGTACTTTTGTTAACACTATCAGGCGACTCGGAATTCTTGCTCTTGGTTTCTTCAATAATAATAGTTTCGTCACTAGATTTGGATAACAATCCTTTGGATGAGATGGATTGTGACAGAGTGTCAGGTTTATCTTTATCGTTCTGTTTTTCCAATGTTTGTTTTGGTGGTGTACTTTTGTTAACACTATCAGTTGACTCGGAATTCTTGCTCTTGGTTTCTTCAATAATAATAGTTTTGTCACTAGATTTGCATGATAATCCTTTGGATGAGATGGATTGTGACAAAGAGTCATGTGTGATATCTTTATTATTCTGTTTCTTCAAAGGTTGAATTGAGGGAGTCCTTTTGTCATCGCTACCAGCTGAATCTTTTCGATTTTCTACAGTCTTAACATGAGAAGTCCCGAGTGTTGAAATTATACTACTGTCTACTTTTGTGGTATCTAATATTGAACTATTTCTATCTTTTTTGCTATTTTTAATTTGCTCACTATCTACTGATGATTTTTTCTTATCTGAACATTCTTTTTTGAGCACACTATAAGTTGTGTTTGGTGGTATGTTTTTTGATCGCCTACTGTTTTTACTAGGAGAACTTCTTGAATCTTCCTTGGATTTATGAGAACAATACTTTGAACTACTCTGAACTGAATTAATTTCGTTTGCTAAATCAGTTTCATTATTTGGACTAGTCGGTGAAAATTCAGCATTTTTAATTATTGAGGTAACCTTGGTTAACAAATTATCTCTATTTAGAGGACTACTTTTAGATAACACTTTACTTTCATCTATCTTACAAATCATCGCTGACTTTGTATCTATTTTACTGCTTTTGGGATACTTACTATCTACTTTATTTTTACTTACGGACAAATTTAAATTAGCTGTCTTTGTACTATGAATTTTACTATTTATACATAAATCCATGGTTCTCTCAATTACACTTTCAGTCAGAGATATGTTTTCTTGGGATTTACTTTTCTTGCTACTGTTGCTGTCATCTTCAACTTGTAATTGATGGGTGACGGTGATATTGCTTTCTTCGTTGGTGTTTGATAGGTCTGGAAAAGAGACAGAAAAAAAGATAGGTCAAAATGATACCAATAATAACATCGCCTTATTTATAATGCCCCGATTAGGATAAACGAGTCCCATTGTTTCAGCAGTAAGGTCAAGACCACATTATTGTGTGGTCAAAATCCTAAATGGGAGGATAACTTGTCATGTCACGGATGGATTTCAAACCCGCGACCTCTGGATTATCAGAATGACGCCTTGACAACTGAGCTACCGGGACAGAAATAATAATAATATTGCTTTATTCATACTGCCCGATTAGGACTATTAAAGTCCCATTATTCCAGCAGTAAACCCAAGACGTATTTCTATGTGGTAAAAATCCCAAATGGGAGGATAACTTGTCATGTCCCGGTTGGGTTTTGAACCCGCAACCTCTGGAATCCCTGGATTCACACAGTGCCGCCTTTAAACACAATTGCAGACCGTACCTTGACTTCTATCATCAGTGGCGGACTCTGTGGGAGCATCAGTGGTGGTGGGCGTGTCTTCATCACCAGTGGCGGAGCTCTTTCTACACTCGGGTTTGTCTCTGTAGCGACGCAGTCTGACGAGTTTCCTCTGGCCTTCATACAACTTCTGCCACATAGTCTCTGCGGTCGGAAGAAATACACAAACACAAGAAAATCAACAACATTGCCACAAACACAGGAGACTTTAGGGCGGATTCAATAGGTGTTTCTTTTATACCTCCCCGTGGACCCGAGATAGATTTTGCGTATTGTTTTAAATGGGAAAATTAATGCTTGAATACAAATTTGAATCGAAAATTAACGCTTGAATCTTCATTTAGTCTACTAATTTTAACCCTAGAGCTCAGTGGTAAGTTTGATTCTCAGGGTTGACGAAAAAAAAAATGTACTAAAAAATTGGTTGCAGTTGTTTTAAGGTACGCTCGTGTTGACGCAGCCCTTAATGATAATAGTAATATAGCCCAGCAAATGCGAGTATACGGACAAGTATTTTCTAAAAATTACAAATATGTATTATCATTAACAATAAATTTGTAAACTAAAAATGGGAAATATTGTGTCACTTCTCGCCCATCAGAGGGGAGGCATACTACGGGACGGACAGGCTACAACACAGACCACAAGCGTTTACAGTAGCTGCTGTTTCATGGCTACGAAATAAATAAGGCAATGAAATAAATAAGGGTTGGGTCGAAGAGATTGTCAAAGGCAATAGCCCCGCCTTTTAGTTAGGACATATATTATGTATATATTTTTTTTTTTCTTTCTTTATTTTTCTCTTATATTGTATTTTAATTTGTAATTATTTGTGTTGTATATAATATGTCCAATTAATAAAGTGTAAATAAATAAATAATAAATAAACACTCATCTTTAAAAAAAAAATCTCTTCACTCACCATTGCGCAGAGCCCGCTGCGCATCCTCCACGGAGCCAAAGATAAGAATCGCCTGCCTCCGGTGCGCATGCGCAAACCTCTTCTTCCTCCTCACGCGCATGTCCGTGCGCAGACTCATCATCTCCTCCGGGGAGAGCAGCTCTGTCTGGAGGGAGACGGAGGCGGGGGGAGGGGAGAGGGAGAGGAAGTGAGCCTCGTCCATGTGTGGCTGAGAAGTAATTCAAGAGTTCAAATTAGCGCGCGATTAGCTCAGTGGTTAAGCACTCGCTTGCCATGCGGAAGGTCCTGGGTTCGATCCCCCGTGCCGACAAAAATTTGTATATATTTTTTTTTTTTCAAACGCATCATTTCTGATGTTATTACATGAAAATTTACAAAGGGGAAAAATAATATAAATATATATCTATGTTAAAAAAAAATAATTATAACAATATTTTTAATTTGGTTACAATTGTTTGTAAGGGATACCTTCCGGTGCGCTCGTGTTGACCCAGCACCTAAATGGGAAGTATTGTGTCACTTCTCGCCCATCAGAGGGGAGGCATACTACAGGATGGGCAGGCTACAACGCAGACCACAAGCGTCTACAGTAGCTCCTGTTTCATGGCTACGAAATAAAAAAGGCTGTGAAACACTCATCTTTAAAAAAAAAAAAAAAAAAAAAAAAAACAAATCAAGGCTTCATTAATGTTCATCAATATAAATAAATATTTAACATTAGTCAAAATACATTAAAATAAAATAATAATGAAAAAAAAAAAACTTAGAAGCTATAGCTTAGGAGTTTGAGTCCCTAGTGTGGTGAATATTTAGCAAGTCGAGTATGAGTAATTGTGATTATCACAAATGTTTTTTTTTTATAGTTTTGTTTAGAATATATTTTTTTGTCGATTCTGATGTTGTTGTTGTTGTAGCCAGCTTGGCTACAGCTGGAGGGGTGAGTGATGGTCTCGAGCCAACTTTATTTCAAAGTTGGCTCGTCCTGAACCACATATTTCTATGTGCGATCAACCATCATCTAGTACAACATCTAGTACAACTTCTCAATTTTCTGTTTATACTGATACTGATCATGATAACATGGACTTTTCTTTATAAGCCATTAAACCCATAGGAAACTGCAAGCTAGCCTGGCTTGTAAGGGTTGGCTGGTCTATTCTCTGTTTATAGTCCTCTAGTGAGACACTGGTCTTCTCTCTGTATAACTACAAGCTAGCCTGGCTTGTAAGGGTTGGCTAGCCTGCTCTCTGTTTATAGTCCTTTAGTGAGACACTGATCTTCTCCCTGTTTTACTACAAGCTAGCCTGGCTTGTAAGGGTTGGCTAGTCTGTTCTCTGTTTATAGTCCTCTAGTGAGACACTGGTCTTCTCCCTGTTTAACGTCACACAGCCAGAGTCTGATGTTCGAACCCAAGACCTTCACCGTGGTGAGGATCTGACCACTGATTCCGGGGTCAAGTGGCAGAGAATGCCTAAGGCATTAACTTCGCCCTGGATTACAAAACAATTGTAATTAAAAATTAATATTGATCTTGTTTTCTATTTGTACATACTTCTAAAGTTTTTTTTTAATTTATTGTTATTTTTTTGTTTTTTGTTGATGATTGTTTTGTAAAAAATAATAAAGTGTAAATAAATAAATAACTGACCTAATCATGCTACTCACCTCAATGTTGGTAATGATCAGTGTGGTGGGATCCACCTGATATTTGCTGCTGTACCAAGGTCTGTGCTTCGTCGGCCGTAGCTTGGCACCCCCTGGCTCCAGACTCATCTTGGCTAAGTCAGCCAGTGTCTGCTCGCTCTGGGTTTCATCCTGGAGCTTTAGTTCAAAATAGCAGGGACGGGAAACTGACTGAGGAGAGAGAATCAGAATTATTATAAGTCATTACTGTTTTTTTTTTAAGTATTAAAAGAGTGTAAGAGAGAGAATCAAAATTATTATAAGTCATAGAGCTTTAGTTCAAAATAGCAGGGACGGGAAACTGACTGATGAGAGAGAATAAGAATAACATTATTATAAGTCATAGTTGTTTTTTTTTAAGTATCAAAGGAGTGTAGGAGAGAGAATCAGAATTATTTTAAGTCATTAGTGTTTTGTAAGTATCAAAAGAGTACAATTTTGTATTGAAAAAAAAAAAAAATCTTTTGTGCAATGAAATAGTTATGGTGTTTAAATGGTGTAGTAATTTGGCACCAAATTGAAGCATCACTGCATCAAGGAGCTCAGTAGTGCTCTGCTCTTTCTACAGTCTACATTATTTATTAATATATATATATCTCCTTGCCTTTATCCCATATTAGCTTATGTTGCTATTTGTAAACATGTACAGATATAAACAGATATATGTATAAAAATAAGTAATTAAATAATAATAAAAAAATATTATTTAACTACTTATTTTTTATATATCTGTATATGTTTATAAATAAAGCTACAACAACAAGTTGTGAAACATGTTCAATAAAAAATACATACTTTTTTTACAGCATCAAGAGACTGAAAGCTGGGATGCAGCTTTAGGATGTGTTCCTCGGAGAATACCACGTCAGGATAGAGGACTCGGAGAGTGTGGTGCTCTGAAAAGAGAGGAAAATATAATTATATATAAGAAGTATTATTATTATTATTATTATTATTATTTTACACTTTGTTAGATATAAATGGACATAATGTACAATGTAAATAATTATTTAAACAATGAAAAAAATGGAAACAATACATACAATAAAATGAAAAAGAATAGAAAAATATGTAAAAACTTATGTCCTAACTAAAGGGCGGGGTTATTGCCTATGGCAATCTCTTCCACCCGACCCTTTTACTCTTCAATCTCAAAGAACTCAAATGTTGTTGGTGTTGTTGTTACCAGATTGGCTACAACTGTGGGAACAATGGTCTTTAGCCAACTTTCTTTGGCTTGTATTGAGTCATATATATTATATTCTCATGTGTGATCATTTATTTTGATGAAGCCATTAAACCCTTGGAAAAATCCATGATAGCCTGGCTTGTTAGGGTTGGCTAGTCCCTTCTCTGTTTATAGTTCTCTAGCAAACACTGGTCGTTTCCCTTTAGTATTCTTTTATAAAATTGATTTGAAATTATCAATCATATGAAATTATAATACAAAAAATTACAGTTTTTCAAACTTACCAAACTTGTTCAACAGGTTTTCCTCTAATTGTACAGAAGTCCTGATTTCTTCATCACTCCAATATCGTTTTGGGAACACTGGTATAATACTCATTACTTGGTTAGGTTTGGTGGTGCTTTGGTTTGGAGGTTTTATTGGTATTTTCAAATCTTCAGAATTGCTTTCTTTGGATTTATCCTCCGACCTTTGATCAGTACTTTCAGTATTTGTTTTTTTAGAAGAAGTTGTTTCTTGGCTGTCTGTGAGATCAAAAAGAAATAAATCAGTAGGACGTATGTATTTTTAATTCAAAATGAGGGAATTTTTTACTAACAAAATAATGTTTATTTTATTTTGAACTGCTCTAAAGAAAGAGTTGCCAACTGACACAGTATACTTGAATCTAACATTCTTGTCATTTGTTAATTAAACATTTTAAGAAAGAATGAACTTTGTTGAAGATGAAAATATTTCAGCAGCATTTTTGGGGACAGCTTTTATTAGTACATATAGTTATAAAATAAGGCCTGTGTACCAACACTGGCAGCAAATTCCAAAATTAACATATGCCATTCTCCTCCTCATGGGTTCAAATCCCAGCCAGGGTATAATATTCAGAAATTTTAACACATTTAATGTTCTTTCCAACTTGAGTAGCTCACATTTATACGGCAGCAGATCTGTAACCATAAGTCAGTGGTTTGAGTCCCAAGTTCAGCAAAGATTTAGTAAGGAGAGTTTAAGAAAAAAAATTTCTTTTCTTTTCTACTTCATAAAGTATATTTTTGATATAAATTTATCTATATATAAAATATAGAAGAATTAAGTTTAAGTATTTGTGATATCACATTGTTATACATAGGATTTCTAGTTGTTTCCATAGGATTCTGTGTGGGATTTTTGATACATGGCTGGCATATCCTCCCAGTAGGTTATGGGAATAAAATGATAGTTGTACAACTGAGAAATGGCCCTCCATGTATTTTCTATTTACTACTGTAAATTGAACCACCAAAACAGATTTTGAAAATGAAGAAATTTTACCTTCAGTTCTGCATGCTTCAGGAAGGGAGTTCACATCAGGATCTGAGTTTGAGTTTCTAGAGCTTCTTTCACTTGATGTGTCAGACAAATACCTCAGTCTTTCATCAAGGCTCCTGAAACTTGCAACACTGGTGGTATCAGATTGCTTATTTGTTCTGAAATATCTTTCACTGAAGGTATCAGAAAAACTTTTGTGTCTACCATGGTGGTTGGAAAATCTACTTTGTCTGTTGTTGTGAGATGGAAACTGATGCTGGAACGGTTCTGATTGGTTTGGAAATCGGAACAGACCAGGATGAGTGAATGGAGGTGGAGGCACTTGCATGAAACTTGACGGGTGAGGTAGAGGTTGACTAGACATCAAGTACGGGTACTCAGGCACTAAGAATCCAGGTGGTGGCGGTGGCAGTGATGGTAGCGGAGAGTTTGATAAAATATGTGACATTTGCAGCGGGCCATTGAAACTTCCAGGTGGAAACGGACTAGACAGTGGATACATTGGACCTGGATGAATGGGTTTTGGATAGTGGAGCGACTGTGTTGGCATGGCTGGATTTGGCCATGTATAGTTTGGTTGATTAAGCATAGTATTTGATGCCATTGTGAAGGACGTACCTTGGAAATAGCTTGGGTCAGACATACGATGATCTGCCATTTCTATTGGTTTAAATTCTCTGGTGATTGTAATTTAATCAAATATATTGATATAAATATCTCATATCATGCTGTAGAAATCACTCAGACTCATTTACATTATTATTATTCAAGTCTTTTCATTGGATGTAAACTGAAAGGGAACAACATAATCTGTTATTAATTATAATAAATAAAGTACCTTCCAATTTTATTATACAGTTCTGATGGGTTGAAAAATTGAACATAAAACTAATTGAAAATTGAACTTTTGTATATTTTTTTAACAATTGAGGCAGAAGAACCAGTGATATAAGTGATATATACTTTTTCTTTTGGGTCAGAAATTGCAGTACGAAGCTCACTTTCTCAGCTAGACATTTACCAACTAGTCAGTTTTGGGATTTGAACCTAGGACCTTTCACGTTGTAAATGAGTACCTTACCACTAAGCTAATCGTGTACTCTGAATATCTAGTCTTATGACTTGAACCACTCTAAACTAGATTTAGATTCTCCTTGAAAAAATCTTGTGCAGATTCCAATGTACATATCCAAATTTGGAAATCAAATTACCCATTTGATTAATGGTGCAACTTTTGTGGATAGTGAAAAAAACAATCTTTTCCTTAAAATTCTGTACAATTTGCATTTGCACTGAATCTCTGATGTACCTTTGACAAGATAATAATATTTACAAAACAAACCTTATCAAACCTTATTCATGAAATATAACACCAATACATTGAACAAATTGAAAGGTGATTTTCTCACTACAAATGTGAGAGAAGTTACATTAGTGAAATTAAGACAGTAACCATCAATTGTATAATGAAAAATTCTAAAAATTATTAAGAAAAAGTAAAGTAAAAGTTATAAAGTTTAAACTTTAAAGTTAGATAATTAGATAAGACAAGACCATGTCGTACGAATGAAAATAATTTTCTCCATTTGTTTACATCGTCCTTTTTACCTCTAATAACTGAAAAAAGGTGGCTCTTGATTTGTGTCCTCTTTTGAGTTCATATGTGATTGAAAAATTATGTGTACTTTAATCAACTCACGAGCCGTAAATATAAATTGCATTGGATACTTTTTCTGTATGATCTTGGACAGTAGTTGTAAAATGCCTACAAAATCTCGCGATGATACCATCAGCGATGCATATAAATAGTGTGTTTTTTGTTGGCGCTTCTTAGTAATAGTTTTTATTACTAAGAAGCGCCAACAAAAAACACACTATTTATATGCATCGCTGATGGTATCATCGCTCTGCACATTGCGTAAACTTTTTTGAAGGCGTTTCTTAGAAATTAAAACGCACTGCATAGAGCATTAACTTTTAGTTTTAAGGCGTTTCTTAGTAATCTGAATGCACTACATATAGCATAAAGTTTATTGAAGGCGTTTCTTAGTCATAAGTTATCAAAACTCAGTACATATTATAAGTAGCACTAGCCGCGTTTGTGGATAGACCTGCGGTGCCTGTGAGTTTATCGAGGCATGGCCCACATGTAATGAAAACGTAGTATTTTTTACTGTCCACAATTTTTTAAATTTATGACCACGTTCGCATAACTAATAAATTTAATACTGTATCAATGTGATTTTCCCAATTATATTACAAAATCTTATTTGTCAGTCTTTTCTACGACAGCATATTAAATATGCTGTCGTAGAAAAGCACAAATTTTGTGCTTCTCCGATTGAACTTACATGGACCGTTATAAATACTATGTATTCATTACAAGTCGGCCATGACTCGATAAACTCACACGGGCCACAGGCCAGTAAGGTATATTGTTTTTTTTTTTTTTTTTTTTTTTTTTTTTAAGTGGGGTTTAACGTCGCTTTCAACTGCCATGGTCATATCACGACGGGGGTTTTACCCTCCATTCGCAGGAAACTCACAAACCTGCTACTCACATTGACCTCACCCAGCCTGAGTGGGGCCGGGAAAAGCCAGCGTCACGAGAATTAGAATTTGAATGGTCACCCATCCAAGTCTTAACCTCGCTGGATGTCGCTTAACTTCGGTGTTCTGAAGGGAACCGGTGTATTCAACATGCCATCGACGCTGGCTTGTATATTGTTTTACTCTGTTTATCCTGCAAGAAGAGTACAAATAAGTAATTCACCTCCTTCAGTAACTTGATCGATAAGGCGGCGGACTTGAAACCTGGAGGTCGAAGCTGGTTTTGAGCGTAGATTTAGGGCGAAATTAATAGACAAATTCTACATCACTTAATTGTTAACTTAATTAATAATTTAATAAGCATTGGGTTAATACTTACGTTAATATTATTATCTGATGGTTGCAGGGTTTTTAGTGAAACCCTAACAATTAACAAAGCAACCTAATTAGATCTATTGTGACCAGTTGATTCTATTTGGTTTTAACGTCCTAATTGAGATAGATAGTCAGGACGGGCGTTTTACCCTCCATTCGCTGGGAATCGTACCAGCTACCCACATTAACTTCACCCAGCTTGGGTAGGGCCGGAAATGCCAGCCTCACGTGTTTGGAGGGAACAGAATTTTCTTCGAAAAGTCTGCTCCAACCGGGGATCGAACTCGGGATCTCTGGACTACGGGCACTAGTCACTAATAATACTCATGTTATCTCTGAAACGTTTGAATATACTAGGGATAACAAAACAAAAATAATAAGTATTTGAATGTTAATTTTCAACGGAATAATATAATTATTATAATAAAATACATAAGAATACAAAAATAATATAATTATAATCATCTGAATAAACTTATTTTTAAACTGAATATTATAATTAGGTAATTATAAGAGTACAAAAAAACGACATAGCATGGACGGACAAACCAACGTCAGTAGCTTGAACTCGATTCATGATAAGGTATTTTTTAAAAGTAGGTATTGTAAGCTGGAGGTCGGTGGTTCGAGTCCCAATTTCGGTAAAAATTTAGCAGTATGAGTTTGAGTAGTTCTGACATCACGAAAGAGAGATGAACAGAAAAATAAAACCATTTCAACTTTTGTGTCTTGTCAACTAATTATTGCTTGAGGTAATACTCATGTTAACTCTGAAACGTTTGAATGGACTTAGTGATAACAAAACAAAAATAATAATCATTTGAATTAAGTTATTTTTCGACGGAATAATATAATTAGGTAATATAATAATACAAATATAGTTTTAATCATTTAAATAAACTTCATTCTCAACGGATAACAATGTAACAAAAAATAACAGAAATAATTTAGATCATTTGAATAAGGTTAATATTTGTATCAACTATGTTTATAAAAAGAACAAGATTCAAAATTAGGAAGCTCTAACGACCACAACTCATATGCCAGCAAGCTTTTTTCGGAACCTTCCGAAGACGGCGAAAATACTCGTGAATAATCGGCTGTTTCCGCTGAGCCATCACCGGAAAACTTCGGCAGGAATTCGTTGCCTGTGTTCTGGCTTCGTCGCGGCTCGGTAAACTTCGTGTCGGACTCGGAGTCTTGGCTCCTCCCCCGAGACATTGCCTTGGCCACGCCCACAATGGATGTTTCAGTCTCGGCGCTTCTGCGCACGCGCAGTCCCGTCAGATCTGCGATCAGTTGGCACAGGAAGTTGTTGCGCGATGCACCTCCATCCACTCTGTGGAGAGAGGAAAAAAAAAAAAATGTTGATATCCCACAAAAAAATATCATGTACACACAGGAGCTAGACAGAATTCATGCCACCTATCCTGGCAGACTCAGGAAATGTATTGCAGCAGAGGGTGGTGTTTTTGATCATCTGTAGAAGTGAATTACCTACATCGTACATAAAAACTTCAGGCACGGACTCGTGTTATGACTCACGCGCACGGAAATGAACGCAATTCAGAGGTTATTCGTCTGCCATTTTAAGGGGAAAAATCGCAGAAAGTTCATTTTTTTTCATTGTATGCTGCTAATTTTCTTCTTTTATTTAAAAGAAAAAATATAGGGGTCCAATTTAAATTTCTGGACTTTTGGTCTTTTGAAACTGAAAAAAGTTTATGACCAATTTAAGGACCTATGACTTCCTTAAAGAATAAAAACAAGTACATCAAATTAAAGAAGATAACTTTACCTATTTTTTAACATTTTTAGTTTTTTTTACAACGTTTACCGGGTGCCCGTAATGACTTCCGCAACGTGGGCCTATTTTCTCCTAAAAACCGTGTTTTTTTCGGGACTCGAATCAAGGAATATTTTTTTTCTTTTTACTAATGTTACTAACTTGCTTTGCATGTTTTGAAAGTAAAATAAAAAAATATATATTCAATTTAAAATTCGGGAGAAACGGACATGTGTCCCCCTGTAAACGCCCTTAGGGGCGGTGAGCTTTCCAATAAAACTTCAGACTTCATATTGGGGACCAATTTTTTGTTTCAAGATCCTAACTCAAACCGTTCTCGAGAAAAAGATAGTGGCTGGGTGGTTTCGATCACCCTGTATACAAATAATTAAATAATAATATTGCCTTATTTATACTGCCCGATTAGGACTATTAAGTCCCATTATTGGAGCAGTAAGCCCAAGACGTACTATTATGTGGTAAGTAGTGTATAAAGGAAGGGTCTACCAGGATAAGCAAGATTTTGCTCTAGCGTCGCAATGAAAGGTCGTAGGTTCGATTGTGGGTAGTCAAAAGATGCGTATTGAGCTCCAATATCTTTTGATATAACGTTTAGCTTTCTACTTCCCCCCTAGCCCCCCTAGATCAAATTTAAGTGGTCCATTTTTTAATTTCTATATTTTGCGGTTCCTACGATATGGTTATTTTTTTTGTAGTTGTTAGGTATCGATGTCGTTTATATATTTTATCAATAAATACATTTTTTTTTGACAATATAATAGATGAAAAATTTCGAGTGAGCCCTGGATTCGTACGTACAGAGACATTGTGTGTTCAATAGCGAGGTGCATGTAGGTAATTTGTTATCAGTTCGTTGCAATGTGTGTTGCCTCGCTCATATAGTTGAGTAATTAAAAACTCTTGAAATCGAGGCAAAGTCACGAAACCAATTTTAGATTTAAAAACTAATTTGGGTTAGACCAATTCCAGTTGGAGATTTAATGTTTCAATTTAAAAACTTATTATTTTAGATAACGGAAGCATTGTGTGTTCGTTGTTTTTATTATTATTTTTTGTGCTATAATTAATTTTAAAAGTACAAAGAAGAAATTTGTTTGTTCTAACACAGTACCGTTAGGAGAGGTAGATAAAGAACATAATACCTGGTAATTTTATTGTTATTACAAAATATAATTTTTAGGGGACCAGTATTAACCTTACGAGCACGGGTAATGGGTATGTAGCACATGATTGCGCATTGCATAACAATTAAGATACCGGGCGTGCATAATTCGTACGAACAGAGACATTGTGTGTTCAATTCTAACCAAGGTGCATGTAGGCAATTTGTTATCGTTGCAATGCAGTGGCTCATATAGTAATTAAAAACTATTGAAAAGTCACGAAACCAATTTTAGATTTAAAAACTAATTAGCAGGCTAGACCAATTTCAGTTGAAGATTTAATGTTTCAATTTAAGAAACTAATTATTTCAGTTTGAGTAATTAAAAACTATTGAATATTGAGGCAAAGTCACGAAACCAATTTTAGATTTAAAAACTAATTAGCAGGCTAGGCCAATTTCAGTTGGAGATTTAATGTTTCAATTTAAAAAGTTTGAGTAATTAAAAACTATTGAATATTGAGACAAAGTCACGAAACCAATTTTAGATTTAGAAAACTAATTATTTGAAGCAGGCTGCTAGACCGTTAAACATATTTTTTTTTTTAACAAGCAAAACTTGGTATAGGCTCGACGTGTATGGTCAAATATACAAGGTGTGTTGTCATAAAATATTACAAACATTTATTTTATTTCATTTTTTTTCTTACGTTAATTAAAACAATGGATAGGATACTAAATAGTATTAATGAAAAAATCCAATACATACATGTGTTAGATGTAGGAGCCGGTTTGATGGTTTCACATAGTGAATTCAAAGCAGACAAAAAGTTCACAGCGTATTCATTCAACATTGTGGAATTTTTGCAATTGAATATATTGGAAGATGTAATTTCAGAACATTCATCGTAGGTTAAATTTAATTTTCTTGCTTTTGAATCCCAGCCATGTACATCATAACTATCCAGGAAAGATTGGTTTTGGTAAATCAAACACATTCTAATCAAGTACATTGCATATTCGCGAGCACCGAGCAATAATTGGGTAGCATTATCACTGTTCTCATGTTGAATCATGTTTGCGTTATGAAGGAGTATGCGCTTAGAATATTGGTATTTATAGATGAACCTCTCAGTATTATAACCGCTACGTGAGATTGAGAATATTTGAGAACAAGCAAATCAGTTCCATTTCTTCTCTTGTGGTGTTAGTATCGTGTTTAATACGTGCATTAAAAAAAAAAAAAAAATATATAATAATAATGGTTTGTAAAATTGAGGGTTGTCAGTGTCAAAAACAAGAAATACCTATTCACCTAATGTACTGGCTTACACATCATGGCATTGATATTCGTCCTCTCTTCCAAAAGCCTTATATTAGTAAGAAAAAGAAACCAGTCGCTGTTTCAAATGAAGGCAATATCGTCACTGAAGCGACCTACAACTTTGTACCGGTAGAACATAATGGAGGAAATGTTTTGGAAGAATTTTTGTTTGAAATGCCAAACTTGGAACAGGAAACAAGCAATGCTCAACCAAACAATAGCAGTAACGTCAAAAGAAGTATTCCCTACAAAGTTCCACCCACAAGAAGAAGGATATAAATAGTTTTCAAATCGGAAACAAACAGTTAGTTATGAAGAATCATTCGGTAAACTATTTTGGTGAGAGTGAACTTCACCACGCCTTAAGACGAGCATTGAAAAGACATCACAAAGAAGAACAACCTGAACAGAAAAATAAAAATGAAATTGAAAGTCAAACTGAAAAAGAAGTCAAAAAATTCATGAAAGAATTCCCTCGCCAGTCGCATGTTCAAAAGTTACTGTCCTACTTTGTAGAAAGAAGAACGTTTGATAATTTATCAAATCACATCAGCAAAAATAATTTTGTGCCAACACGTGTGGCTAATAGCACTTATTTGGAGCAAAAATCTTTTACTGAATACAAAGCAAACAATGAAAAAAATGTGAACGATGTGAAATTATCAATAGACGAATTGAAACACAATAGAAAACAGGATAATGAGATTTATAATTCTAAATTTATGTTGAAAAAAGCGTTTGATGACTACATTGTTGAGGCTGGAGAAAAAGAACAAAAAATCACCGAGGACTTGAACAAAGTGAAAGAAGATCTTTCCAACAGGATACATGAATTGGACAATAAGTTCACACCTCTTTTAGAAATAAAAAATACAGTAGATCAACACTATAAACAACATGTGCATGCAACCACAGCTTTAAGAAAAGATATCGCTGCTTTGGACAAAAAAGCTCTCTATGGAACAACATTTTACAATTATAAAAAAAATCACGAGTCTGATTTCAAGGAGATTGTTACTGAAAAAGAGAAAAAATTGAAAACCGAAGTAACAAATATGTTAACTTCATTGCTGTCAACTCATGAGACTGATTTCAAAAGAAAAGTTGAGGAAGAAAAAATAAAAATTCGAAGTGATCTGTCAAGAATGTTTACTCAAAATTTAAATAATTTTCTTCTTGAAGAGTCCAACAAAAAGAAATTCTTACAACAATTGCGTTCTAATTTACTCGTCAGAATAAATACTGACAAGATACTGTCAGCATTTCTATCGTGTTGGAGTGAAGGTGAAATTACGGATGACGTTTTAGAAAAAGTTGTAACTCAACTTAGCAAAGAAATAATGGAGAAATTGGATGTGGAAATAATCACTATAAAAGAACAAATTAATATCTCTAATGAAACAATTGAAAACTATATCAAGTTGAATGTAGTCGATGAGTTGAAAACTGATATAAGTTTAAAAATTAGGAATCTGATATTTGAACCTCTCTTGTATGAAAAATTGGAGCCTCTTGTAAAATCTAAATCATCAAAGAAAACCACCATCGGAGAAGTTGAAGAACGAGCAACCCGACTTCCCGTTCCAATAGAATAATGTCAAAGCGTGATTTGGTTTTGGAGCTACATCGTCCTGCTAGAAAATTATTTCCCCACCGGAGAACTCTACTTCGCAATGTTCATGATCTTTTCCAAGCTGATCTAGTGGAAATGATTCCATATGCCAATGAAAATGATGGTTATAAATACATACTTACCTGCATCAACTGCTTCTCCAAGTTTTCTTACTGTGCGCCGTTGAAAAACAAATTTCAGTTTTTTAAATTGAAAAATTAAATCTTCAACTGAAATTGGTCTAGCCTGCTAATTAGTTTTTAAATCTAAAATTGGTTTCGTGACTTTTCAAGAGTTTTTAATTACTATATGAGCCACTGCATTGCAACGATAACAAATTGCCTACATGCACCTTGGTTAGAATTGAACACACAATGTCTCTGTTCGTACGAATTATGCACGCCCGGTATCTTAGTTGTTATGCAATGCGCAATCATGTGCTACATACCCATTACCCGTGCTCGTAAGGTTAATACTGGTCCCCTGAAAATTATACATTATCATTATGGTGATGGAAGCCTTCGAAGGGTACTTTGCAATAGATGCAATTTAAAATTTAAAAAAGAAAAATTTGTTCCTGTTGTAGCACATAATTTTTCAGGCTACGACAGTCATTTGATCATTAAAGGTTTGAATTATGATGATAAAAAAATAGAAATAATTCCAAATTCAACAGAAAAATATGTTTCCTTTTCAAAAAAGGTTACCGACAACCTGAGTGTTCGTTTTATAGATTCATTCAGGTTTTTGTCAAGCAGCCTTGATAAATTGAGCAAAACATTGCCAAAAGAAAAATTTTATCATACTAGGAAACATATTCAGTCCGATATTGATTTTGAATTACTGACTAGAAAAGGAATTTTTTGTTACGAATACCTTGATAGTTATAGTAAATTGTTCGATACTAATCTGCCACCTCTTGATGAATTTTATTCCTCTTTAACAAATAGTTCAGTTACTCAGGAAGATTATGTTCACGCTCAAAAAGTGTGGACACATTTCAAGTGTCAAAACTTGAAAGAATATTCGGAAATTTATCTGAAAACTGACGTTCTATTGTTGGCAGATATTTTCGAATCCTTCCGAAACCTCTCCCTAAGTATATACAGCTTAGATCCTGTATGGTACTACTCTTTGCCGGGTCTTACCCTGGATGCTATGCTTAAGAAAACAAAAGTTGAAATAGAACTTTTGTTAGAATATGACATGTACCTCTTTTTTGAGCAAGCAGTTAGGGGAGGTATTTGCCAATGTATTCAAAAGTACGCAGAGGCAAATAATAAACACATGGGAAGCGATTTTATTTCATCTGAAAAATCCTCCTATCTTACTTATCTAGATGCTAATAATCTTTACGGTTACAGCATGGTTCAGAGAGTTCCTTTGAAAGATTTCAAGTGGTTGAGCGAAGAAGAAATCAACAGTATTTCTGTTTTAGATCTGACTCCACAAGATGATGTTGGATATTTTTTCGAGGTAGACGTGGAATATCCCAAGGAATTACACGATTTACATTCGAATTTACCCTTCCTCTGTGAGAGAAAGAAATCTCCATTGTCTAACGCTCAAAAACTTATGACCACATTGGAAAACAAACATAAATATATTGTACATTGTCTAACGCTAAAACAAGCTCTTGAACATGGACTCAGACTTGTAAAAATTCATAGAGGAATAAAATTCATCCAAAGCAATTATCTAGCTCCGTACATTAATCTTAATACTGAGCACAGGAAAAATGCAACCAATGATTTTGCAAAGGCTTTCTTTAAACAAGTCAATAACAGTTTGTATGGTAAGCTCATTGAAGGTGTGCGTAAAAGGGTTAATGTACAGTTAGAAACAAATTGGAAATTAGCTAGAAAACGTATTTCTAGTCCATTTTTCGAAGACTTCAAAATATTCGAAGAAAATCTCGTGCTCTTTACTATGAAGAAAACTAAAATTCAATTCAACAAAGCCATTTTTGCAGGCGTTTGTGTTCTCGACCTCAGTAAAACTTTGATGTATCAATTTCACTATGATATTGTGCAACCAAAGTTTGGTCCTGAAAATGTTAGGTTACTCTATATGGACACAGATTCATTTTTTTATCAAATTTTTACCACTGACTTATACCGAGACTTTTCGAACCTTTTGGAACACTTGGATACAAGTGCATACCCGAAGAATCACGAATTATTCTCTCTTCAAAATAAAAAGGTACTTGGAAAGTTCAAAGATGAGTTGGATGGTAAAATTTTGAAAAAATTTGTGGGCATTGCGAGTAAACTTTATTCATATCAAGAGCATGAGGGTAAAATAGTAAAGAAGGCTAAGGGTGTTAAGAAACATGTTACAGAACGACAGATCAAGTTTGAAGATTTTGAAAGATGTATGCGTGAAAATATTGAACTTTACAAATCTTTTCACAACATCGTCTCTAAAAATCATTGTTTGACGACTGTGAAACAAAACAAACTTGTTCTGAACAACTTTGATGACAAACGAGTTCTCATGACCGATAAAATCAACACCCTGCCATTCGGTCACTACAAGTTAAAAAATGAGTCTTCAGAAATGGATTTGGAATAGGTTTTCGATTTTTTGATTGTGTTTATAAAAAAAAGTATAAATTCAACTAGCATGTAGTCCTTATGGTCAGTACTTGTTTATCTGTCTCTTGAAACAAGTGTTAACTGTTATCTTAAAATGGAAAATACTTTTGTAGCAGATATTCAATTTTTTCGCGACAATGAAAAACAAATAATTTTAAAAAGTTTCTCATTCTCGAAACTTTTTGACGATAACTTTGTGCAACATTTTGTATTCAAACCACCCTATGATTTTCAAAAATTAAATTTACTCCGTCGACGAGAAGCTGCTATCGTTACATTAAATTATCATCACTTGGATTGGGATGATGGCTTTGTTGAGTACGATCAAGCAGTGCAAATCATTCGATCGTGTCTCTCTAAAGCAAGCGAAATAATTGTAAAAGGATTAGAAAAGGAAAAGTTTTTAAATTCTATTTTACCTATTAAAACATGTTACAATATTGAAAATTTAAACTGTCCTAACTTTAAGTCTTTAAAATTGAAATTGTGTCCACAAAATTCTATTTCTCCGGTTTCAAGTTTAAATGTAATTGTTATGAAACAATGGTTGTGTGAGCTAATGAAAAGTAGTTTAATCTTAACCAACGAAGCGATTGGCATCTTTAATGAAACCAATGATTTTTTCTCATTGAAACCCAGAGACCTATATTTTTTACCTGTAAATTTTCTTCTTTATGCTTTTGATATTGATTTTCTAAATAGTATATCTTATCTTTTGCCTCCACATATTGTACAGAACCCATACTTTAAGAATTCTCTTAGTACTGACAGTGGATATGATACCGTAGAGTAAAAGATAAAAAAAAAAAAATGATTTTTCACGAAAAGTTCACGTATTATAAACTTAGAGTTGGTATTTTGTACAGAACCCACTTACTTTGAAATAATATTTTAAAAGTTACTATTGTTAAATATGTTTGCACTAATATGTATATTCCAAGATTTGATTTTCATATTTTTTTAATTATATTTTTATAGTACACAATGTTTTTTTTTTTTTTTAATTTATTTTTCACAATGCTAGCTAAGTGAAATTATGCTTACCCTAAGTTGTTCACATTGATAGTTTTAAGTAATTATTTCTTTACTCCAAGATAATTTATATCCACTATTTCATTTTTTTTTTTTTTTTGTATAGTACAGTTTTAAAGTATCCTAAATTGATTTTTTTAAATAAGAACAATAAAGTATTTTGATTTTATTAAGTATTTCACTATGTATTTTATTACAATTTAAAATATATAAGAGAAAAATCATGCATCTTATTCTTACATCTACTTGTTTTCATTTTCTATTTCTCAATTAGGGAAGAAATAGGGACCCATTGGTTTTCTTCAGGTCCAAAACCTAAATATTTTACTAAAACCTTATCACCTTTACGTTGGAGTATCTTTTCTACAAGATAAACATCTGGATATGAGGTCTTGAGTAACTCTTGCTCGTAGAAACAACCATGGATTGGTTTCCCGTTTAAATCTTCTAAGTGAAATACCCTAGGAAAAGTATGACCTACCTTAACCACTCGAAAAACTTCATAACTCCAGTTGGCCTCATAACCTTTCTGAAACAAATGTTTAACTTTGGAAATTCGTACAAGATCACCTAGTTTAAATTTACCAGTTCTATCTAGGACTTGCTTGGGTTTGTTCAATCGAAGAGCTACAAGACTTTGATTTTTAGAGTTTACATCTTTGGGTGCCATACCAATAGAGCGATGTTTGCTGGCATTGTAGGTAGACACAAGATTTGGTAAAATATCCAACCATCTGTACGAACCAAGTAAATTAAATTCAATCCACATTTTACTTTTCAAAGTTCGATTAAACCGCTCTACAATAGCAGCTTTCATGGGAGAAAATGTACTGTAATGGGTAATGTTATATTTTTGCATTAGTTTGCGGAATGGTTGGCCAAAAAACTCTTTGCCAGCATCCGTTTGCAAGTGGGTTGGGATCATGGTAGGTTTCAACTTTTCTAGAACATATTTTTCCATCTGCTTGGCAACTTCAGCACTCGTTTTGTTTTTCAACGGCGCACAGTAAGAAAACTTGGAGAAGCAGTTGATGCAGGTAAGTATGTATTTATAACCATCATTTTCATTGGCATATGGAATCATTTCCACTAGATCAGCTTGGAAAAGATCATGAACATTGCGAAGTAGAGTTCTCCGGTGGGGAAATAATTTTCTAGCAGGACGATGTAGCTCCAAAACCAAATCACGCTTTGACATTATTCTATTGGAACGGGAAGTCGGGTTGCTCGTTCTTCAACTTCTCCGATGGTGGTTTTCTTTGATGATTTAGATTTTACAAGAGGCTCCAATTTTTCATACAAGAGAGGTTCAAATATCAGATTCCTAATTTTTAAACTTATATCAGTTTTCAACTCATCGACTACATTCAACTTGATATAGTTTTCAATTGTTTCATTAGAGATATTAATTTGTTCTTTTATAGTGATTATTTCCACATCCAATTTCTCCATTATTTCTTTGCTAAGTTGAGTTACAACTTTTTCTAAAACGTCATCCGTAATTTCACCTTCACTCCAACACGATAGAAATGCTGACAGTATCTTGTCAGTATTTATTCTGACGAGTAAATTAGAACGCAATTGTTGTAAGAATTTCTTTTTGTTGGACTCTTCAAGAAGAAAATTATTTAAATTTTGAGTAAACATTCTTGACAGATCACTTCGAATTTTTATTTTTTCTTCCTCAACTTTTCTTTTGAAATCAGTCTCATGAGTTGACAGCAATGAAGTTAACATATTTGTTAACTTCATTGCTGTCAACTCATGAGACTGATTTCAAAAGAAAAGTTGAGGAAGAAAAAATAAAAATTCGAAGTGATCTGTCAAGAATGTTTACTCAAAATTTAAATAATTTTCTTCTTGAAGAGTCCAACAAAAAGAAATTCTTACAACAATTGCGTTCTAATTTACTCGTCAGAATAAATACTGACAAGATACTGTCAGCATTTCTATCGTGTTGGAGTGAAGGTGAAATTACGGATGACGTTTTAGAAAAAGTTGTAACTCAACTTAGCAAAGAAATAATGGAGAAATTGGATGTGGAAATAATCACTATAAAAGAACAAATTAATATCTCTAATGAAACAATTGAAAACTATATCAAGTTGAATGTAGTCGATGAGTTGAAAACTGATATAAGTTTAAAAATTAGGAATCTGATATTTGAACCTCTCTTGTATGAAAAATTGGAGCCTCTTGTAAAATCTAAATCATCAAAGAAAACCACCATCGGAGAAGTTGAAGAACGAGCAACCCGACTTCCCGTTCCAATAGAATAATGTCAAAGCGTGATTTGGTTTTGGAGCTACATCGTCCTGCTAGAAAATTATTTCCCCACCGGAGAACTCTACTTCGCAATGTTCATGATCTTTTCCAAGCTGATCTAGTGGAAATGATTCCATATGCCAATGAAAATGATGGTTATAAATACATACTTACCTGCATCAACTGCTTCTCCAAGTTTTCTTACTGTGCGCCGTTGAAAAACAAAACGAGTGCTGAAGTTGCCAAGCAGATGGAAAAATATGTTCTAGAAAAGTTGAAACCTACCATGATCCCAACCCACTTGCAAACGGATGCTGGCAAAGAGTTTTTTGGCCAACCATTCCGCAAACTAATGCAAAAATATAACATTACCCATTACAGTACATTTTCTCCCATGAAAGCTGCTATTGTAGAGCGGTTTAATCGAACTTTGAAAAGTAAAATGTGGATTGAATTTAATTTACTTGGTTCGTACAGATGGTTGGATATTTTACCAAATCTTGTGTCTACCTACAATGCCAGCAAACATCGCTCTATTGGTATGGCACCCAAAGATGTAAACTCTAAAAATCAAAGTCTTGTAGCTCTTCGATTGAACAAACCCAAGCAAGTCCTAGATAGAACTGGTAAATTTAAACTAGGTGATCTTGTACGAATTTCCAAAGTTAAACATTTGTTTCAGAAAGGTTATGAGGCCAACTGGAGTTATGAAGTTTTTCGAGTGGTTAAGGTAGGTCATACTTTTCCTAGGGTATTTCACTTAGAAGATTTAAACGGGAAACCAATCCATGGTTGTTTCTACGAGCAAGAGTTACTCAAGACCTCATATCCAGATGTTTATCTTGTAGAAAAGATACTCCAACGTAAAGGTGATAAGGTTTTAGTAAAATATTTAGGTTTTGGACCTGAAGAAAACCAATGGGTCCCTATTTCTTCCCTAATTGAGAAATAGAAAATGAAAACAAGTAGATGTAAGAATAAGATGCATGATTTTTCTCTTATATATTTTAAATTGTAATAAAATACATAGTGAAATACTTAATAAAATCAAAATACTTTATTGTTCTTATTTAAAAAAATCAATTTAGGATACTTTAAAACTGTACTATACAAAAAAAAAAAAAAAATGAAATAGTGGATATAAATTATCTTGGAGTAAAGAAATAATTACTTAAAACTATCAATGTGAACAACTTAGGGTAAGCATAATTTCACTTAGCTAGCATTGTGAAAAATAAATTAAAAAAAAAAAAAACATTGTGTACTATAAAAATATAATTAAAAAAATATGAAAATCAAATCTTGGAATATACATATTAGTGCAAACATATTTAACAATAGTAACTTTTAAAATATTATTTCAAAGTAAGTGGGTTCTGTACAAAATACCAACTCTAAGTTTATAATACGTGAACTTTTCGTGAAAAATCATTTTTTTTTTTTTATCTTTTACTCTACGGTATCATATCCACTGTCAGTACTAAGAGAATTCTTAAAGTATGGGTTCTGTACAATATGTGGAGGCAAAAGATAAGATATACTATTTAGAAAATCAATATCAAAAGCATAAAGAAGAAAATTTACAGGTAAAAAATATAGGTCTCTGGGTTTCAATGAGAAAAAATCATTGGTTTCATTAAAGATGCCAATCGCTTCGTTGGTTAAGATTAAACTACTTTTCATTAGCTCACACAACCATTGTTTCATAACAATTACATTTAAACTTGAAACCGGAGAAATAGAATTTTGTGGACACAATTTCAATTTTAAAGACTTAAAGTTAGGACAGTTTAAATTTTCAATATTGTAACATGTTTTAATAGGTAAAATAGAATTTAAAAACTTTTCCTTTTCTAATCCTTTTACAATTATTTCGCTTGCTTTAGAGAGACACGATCGAATGATTTGCACTGCTTGATCGTACTCAACAAAGCCATCATCCCAATCCAAGTGATGATAATTTAATGTAACGATAGCAGCTTCTCGTCGACGGAGTAAATTTAATTTTTGAAAATCATAGGGTGGTTTGAATACAAAATGTTGCACAAAGTTATCGTCAAAAAGTTTCGAGAATGAGAAACTTTTTAAAATTATTTGTTTTTCATTGTCGCGAAAAAATTGAATATCTGCTACAAAAGTATTTTCCATTTTAAGATAACAGTTAACACTTGTTTCAAGAGACAGATAAACAAGTACTGACCATAAGGACTACATGCTAGTTGAATTTATACTTTTTTTTATAAACACAATCAAAAAATCGAAAACCTATTCCAAATCCATTTCTGAAGACTCATTTTTTAACTTGTAGTGACCGAATGGCAGGGTGTTGATTTTATCGGTCATGAGAACTCGTTTGTCATCAAAGTTGTTCAGAACAAGTTTGTTTTGTTTCACAGTCGTCAAACAATGATTTTTAGAGACGATGTTGTGAAAAGATTTGTAAAGTTCAATATTTTCACGCATACATCTTTCAAAATCTTCAAACTTGATCTGTCGTTCTGTAACATGTTTCTTAACACCCTTAGCCTTCTTTACTATTTTACCCTCATGCTCTTGATATGAATAAAGTTTACTCGCAATGCCCACAAATTTTTTCAAAATTTTACCATCCAACTCATCTTTGAACTTTCCAAGTACCTTTTTATTTTGAAGAGAGAATAATTCGTGATTCTTCGGGTATGCACTTGTATCCAAGTGTTCCAAAAGGTTCGAAAAGTCTCGGTATAAGTCAGTGGTAAAAATTTGATAAAAAAATGAATCTGTGTCCATATAGAGTAACCTAACATTTTCAGGACCAAACTTTGGTTGCACAATATCATAGTGAAATTGATACATCAAAGTTTTACTGAGGTCGAGAACACAAACGCCTGCAAAAATGGCTTTGTTGAATTGAATTTTAGTTTTCTTCATAGTAAAGAGCACGAGATTTTCTTCGAATATTTTGAAGTCTTCGAAAAATGGACTAGAAATACGTTTTCTAGCTAATTTCCAATTTGTTTCTAACTGTACATTAACCCTTTTACGCACACCTTCAATGAGCTTACCATACAAACTGTTATTGACTTGTTTAAAGAAAGCCTTTGCAAAATCATTGGTTGCATTTTTCCTGTGCTCAGTATTAAGATTAATGTACGGAGCTAGATAATTGCTTTGGATGAATTTTATTCCTCTATGAATTTTTACAAGTCTGAGTCCATGTTCAAGAGCTTGTTTTAGCGTTAGACAATGTACAATATATTTATGTTTGTTTTCCAATGTGGTCATAAGTTTTTGAGCGTTAGACAATGGAGATTTCTTTCTCTCACAGAGGAAGGGTAAATTCGAATGTAAATCGTGTAATTCCTTGGGATATTCCACGTCTACCTCGAAAAAATATCCAACATCATCTTGTGGAGTCAGATCTAAAACAGAAATACTGTTGATTTCTTCTTCGCTCAACCACTTGAAATCTTTCAAAGGAACTCTCTGAACCATGCTGTAACCGTAAAGATTATTAGCATCTAGATAAGTAAGATAGGAGGATTTTTCAGATGAAATAAAATCGCTTCCCATGTGTTTATTATTTGCCTCTGCGTACTTTTGAATACATTGGCAAATACCTCCCCTAACTGCTTGCTCAAAAAAGAGGTACATGTCATATTCTAACAAAAGTTCTATTTCAACTTTTGTTTTCTTAAGCATAGCATCCAGGGTAAGACCCGGCAAAGAGTAGTACCATACAGGATCTAAGCTGTATATACTTAGGGAGAGGTTTCGGAAGGATTCGAAAATATCTGCCAACAATAGAACGTCAGTTTTCAGATAAATTTCCGAATATTCTTTCAAGTTTTGACACTTGAAATGTGTCCACACTTTTTGAGCGTGAACATAATCTTCCTGAGTAACTGAACTATTTGTTAAAGAGGAATAAAATTCATCAAGAGGTGGCAGATTAGTATCGAACAATTTACTATAACTATCAAGGTATTCGTAACAAAAAATTCCTTTTCTAGTCAGTAATTCAAAATCAATATCGGACTGAATATGTTTCCTAGTATGATAAAATTTTTCTTTTGGCAATGTTTTGCTCAATTTATCAAGGCTGCTTGACAAAAACCTGAATGAATCTATAAAACGAACACTCAGGTTGTCGGTAACCTTTTTTGAAAAGGAAACATATTTTTCTGTTGAATTTGGAATTATTTCTATTTTTTTATCATCATAATTCAAACCTTTAATGATCAAATGACTGTCGTAGCCTGAAAAATTATGTGCTACAACAGGAACAAATTTTTCTTTTTTAAATTTTAAATTGCATCTATTGCAAAGTACCCTTCGAAGGCTTCCATCACCATAATGATAATGTATAATTTTCAGGGGACCAGTATTAACCTTACGAGCACGGGTAATGGGTATGTAGCACATGATTGCGCATTGCATAACAACTAAGATACCGGGCGTGCATAATTCGTACGAACAGAGACATTGTGTGTTCAATTCTAACCAAGGTGCATGTAGGCAATTTGTTATCGTTGCAATGCAGTGGCTCATATAGTAATTAAAAACTCTTGAAAAGTCACGAAACCAATTTTAGATTTAAAAACTAATTAGCAGGCTAGACCAATTTCAGTTGAAGATTTAATTTTTCAATTTAAAAAACTGAAATTTGTTTTTCAACGGCGCACAGTAAGAAAACTTGGAGAAGCAGTTGATGCAGGTAAGTATGTATTTATAACCATCATTTTCATTGGCATATGGAATCATTTCCACTAGATCAGCTTGGAAAAGATCATGAACATTGCGAAGTAGAGTTCTCCGGTGGGGAAATAATTTTCTAGCAGGACGATGTAGCTCCAAAACCAAATCACGCTTTGACATTATTCTATTGGAACGGGAAGTCGGGTTGCTCGTTCTTCAACTTCTCCGATGGTGGTTTTCTTTGATGATTTAGATTTTACAAGAGGCTCCAATTTTTCATACAAGAGAGGTTCAAATATCAGATTCCTAATTTTTAAACTTATATCAGTTTTCAACTCATCGACTACATTCAACTTGATATAGTTTTCAATTGTTTCATTAGAGATATTAATTTGTTCTTTTATAGTGATTATTTCCACATCCAATTTCTCCATTATTTCTTTGCTAAGTTGAGTTACAACTTTTTCTAAAACGTCATCCGTAATTTCACCTTCACTCCAACACGATAGAAATGCTGACAGTATCTTGTCAGTATTTATTCTGACGAGTAAATTAGAACGCAATTGTTGTAAGAATTTCTTTTTGTTGGACTCTTCAAGAAGAAAATTATTTAAATTTTGAGTAAACATTCTTGACAGATCACTTCGAATTTTTATTTTTTCTTCCTCAACTTTTCTTTTGAAATCAGTCTCATGAGTTGACAGCAATGAAGTTAACATATTTGTTACTTCGGTTTTCAATTTTTTCTCTTTTTCAGTAACAATCTCCTTGAAATCAGACTCGTGATTTTTTTTATAATTGTAAAATGTTGTTCCATAGAGAGCTTTTTTGTCCAAAGCAGCGATATCTTTTCTTAAAGCTGTGGTTGCATGCACATGTTGTTTATAGTGTTGATCTACTGTATTTTTTATTTCTAAAAGAGGTGTGAACTTATTGTCCAATTCATGTATCCTGTTGGAAAGATCTTCTTTCACTTTGTTCAAGTCCTCGGTGATTTTTTGTTCTTTTTCTCCAGCCTCAACAATGTAGTCATCAAACGCTTTTTTCAACATAAATTTAGAATTATAAATCTCATTATCCTGTTTTCTATTGTGTTTCAATTCGTCTATTGATAATTTCACATCGTTCACATTTTTTTCATTGTTTGCTTTGTATTCAGTAAAAGATTTTTGCTCCAAATAAGTGCTATTAGCCACACGTGTTGGCACAAAATTATTTTTGCTGATGTGATTTGATAAATTATCAAACGTTCTTCTTTCTACAAAGTAGGACAGTAACTTTTGAACATGCGACTGGCGAGGGAATTCTTTCATGAATTTTTTGACTTCTTTTTCAGTTTGACTTTCAATTTCATTTTTATTTTTCTGTTCAGGTTGTTCTTCTTTGTGATGTCTTTTCAATGCTCGTCTTAAGGCGTGGTGAAGTTCACTCTCACCAAAATAGTTTACCGAATGATTCTTCATAACTAACTGTTTGTTTCCGATTTGAAAACTATTTATATCCTTCTTCTTGTGGGTGGAACTTTGTAGGGAATACTTCTTTTGACGTTACTGCTATTGTTTGGTTGAGCATTGCTTGTTTCCTGTTCCAAGTTTGGCATTTCAAACAAAAATTCTTCCAAAACATTTCCTCCATTATGTTCTACCGGTACAAAGTTGTAGGTCGCTTCAGTGACGATATTGCCTTCATTTGAAACAGCGACTGGTTTCTTTTTCTTACTAATATAAGGCTTTTGGAAGAGAGGACGAATATCAATGCCATGATGTGTAAGCCAGTACATTAGGTGAATAGGTATTTCTTGTTTTTGACACTGACAACCCTCAATTTTACAAACCATTATTATTATATATTTTTTTTTTTTTTTTAATGCACGTATTAAACACGATACTAACACCACAAGAGAAGAAATGGAACTGATTTGCTTGTTCTCAAATATTCTCAATCTCACGTAGCGGTTATAATACTGAGAGGTTCATCTATAAATACCAATATTCTAAGCGCATACTCCTTCATAACGCAAACATGATTCAACATGAGAACAGTGATAATGCTACCCAATTATTGCTCGGTGCTCGCGAATATGCAATGTACTTGATTAGAATGTGTTTGATTTACCAAAACCAATCTTTCCTGGATAGTTATGATGTACATGGCTGGGATTCAAAAGCAAGAAAATTAAATTTAACCTACGATGAATGTTCTGAAATTACATCTTCCAATATATTCAATTGCAAAAATTCCACAATGTTGAATGAATACGCTGTGAACTTTTTGTCTGCTTTGAATTCACTATGTGAAACCATCAAACCGGCTCCTACATCTAACACATGTATGTATTGGATTTTTTCATTAATACTATTTAGTATCCTATCCATTGTTTTAATTAACGTAAGAAAAAAAATGAAATAAAATAAATGTTTGTAATATTTTATGACAACACACCTTGTATATTTGACCATACACGTCGAGCCTATACCAAGTTTTGCTTGTTAAAAAAAAAAATATGTTTAACGGTCTAGCAGCCTGCTTCAAATAATTAGTTTTCTAAATCTAAAATTGGTTTCGTGACTTTGTCTCAATATTCAATAGTTTTTAATTACTCAAACTTTTTAAATTGAAACATTAAATCTCCAACTGAAATTGGCCTAGCCTGCTAATTAGTTTTTAAATCTAAAATTGGTTTCGTGACTTTGCCTCAATATTCAATAGTTTTTAATTACTCAAACTGAAATAATTAGTTTCTTAAATTGAAACATTAAATCTTCAACTGAAATTGGTCTAGCCTGCTAATTAGTTTTTAAATCTAAAATTGGTTTCGTGACTTTTCAATAGTTTTTAATTACTATATGAGCCACTGCATTGCAACGATAACAAATTGCCTACATGCACCTTGGTTAGAATTGAACACACAATGTCTCTGTTCGTACGAATTATGCACGCCCGGTATCTTAATTGTTATGCAATGCGCAATCATGTGCTACATACCCATTACCCGTGCTCGTAAGGTTAATACTGGTCCCCTAAAAATTATATTTTGTAATAACAATAAAATTACCAGGTATTATGTTCTTTATCTACCTCTCCTAACGGTACTCTGTTAGAACAAACAAATTTCTTCTTTGTACTTTTAAAATTAATTATAGCACAAAAAATAATAATAAAAACAACGAACACACAATGCTTCCGTTATCTAAAATAATAAGTTTTTAAATTGAAACATTAAATCTCCAACTGGAATTGGTCTAACCCAAATTAGTTTTTAAATCTAAAATTGGTTTCGTGACTTTGCCTCGATTTCAAGAGTTTTTAATTACTCAACTATATGAGCGAGGCAACACACATTGCAACGAACTGATAACAAATTACCTACATGCACCTCGCTATTGAACACACAATGTCTCTGTACGTACGAATCCAGGGCTCACTCGAAATTTTTCATCTATTATATTGTCAAAAAAAAATGTATTTATTGATAAAATATATAAACGACATCGATACCTAACAACTACAAAAAAAATAACCATATCGTAGGAACCGCAAAATATAGAAATTAAAAAATGGACCACTTAAATTTGATCTAGGGGGGGCTAGGGGGGAAGTAGAAAGCTAAACGTTATATCAAAAGATATTGGAGCTCAATACGCATCTTTTGACTACCCACAATCGAACCTACGACCTTTCATTGCGACGCTAGAGCAAAATCTTGCTTATCCTGGTAGACCCTTCCTTTATACACTACTGTGGTAAAAATCCCAACTGGGAGGATAACTTGTCATGTCCCGGCTGGGGTTCGAACCCGCGACCTCTGGAATCTCTGGATTCACACAGTGCCGCCTTTACCACTGAGCTACCGGGACAGACAAATAATAAGAATAAAGAGAAAGCATAGGCTATTTTATATATTTTGCATGTAATTCTTCATATGTTTTTGTATAGATGTGATTAGATGTAAGTTAATTGATTTTGTAATTGCCTACATGTTAGGCGTAAAATTGATTGTATTTTTTTTTTTTTTTTTTTTTTTTTTTTTTTTAGATATTTCTTACCAAAGCTAGAACTTACTTGATAGAACTAAACTCGAGATCTGTTTCACTCAGAACTTTCTCATATATTTGTTTCACTCGGAATGCAACACATTCGAGTAGAGCACGCACCAGGTGTTTCTTTTCCGTTCTGTATGAAACACCAATGAAACCTGTTACTGAGCCGGGATCATTCTGCAATAATTAAAGTACGTAAATAATAATAATACTCTTCAGTGGAAGTTAAGTTAGTTTATTATTATTATTATCTGACCTGCTTGCAAGGTTTTCCATGAAACCCTTACAATTAACACTGCGACCAGTTGATTCTATTCGGTTTTAACGTCCTGATTTGAGATAGCCAGTACCGGGGTTTTACCCTCCATTCGCTGGGAATCGTACCCACTACCCACATTAACCTCACCCAGCCTGGGTAGGGCCGGAAATGCCAGCCTCACGTGTTTGGAAGAGACAGAATTTTCTTCTAAAAGTCTGCCCCAACCGGGAGTTGAACTCGAGACCTCTGGACTACGGGTATTAGTCACAACCATTACGCCACGGATCTCAATTTTTTTCAAGCTATCTCAATTTTTTTTTCAAGATAAGATCCGCAGTAAAATACGGATTTCTTTAAATCACTTTCAAGATCGGGTTGACCCAGCACCTTAATCTGAAGTATTGTAGCTCAATGGTAAAGGCGGCACTCTGTGAATCCAAAGATTCCAGAGGTCGCGGGTTCGAAACCCAGTTGGGACATGACAAGTTGTCCTCCCATTTGGGATTTTTAACACATAATTATATGTCTTGGGCTTACTGCTGGAATAATGGGACTTTAATAGTCTTAATCGGGATGAATAAAATAGGCAATATTATTATTATTATTATTGTGTAACATCTCGCCTACTTACATCTAGTTCCCGGAGGCCGGGGAAGAAGAGGACCCCGTCACTGCTTTCTGCAGAACTAGCCAGGGCTGTCAGCTCATCGAAACTCCTGAGGATAGAACACAAGGGGGGTTGGGTGGCAGAGACTGACCAGTAATAAAACGGTAAGGGTTGTGTGGCAGAGAATGACCAGTAATAAAACGGTAAGGGTTGTGTGGAAGAGCTTGCCATAGGCAATAACCCCCGTCCAAATCCAGGACGTTAAATCAAATAGAATCGTTGGCGTTTGGAAGGGCATCCAACCGTAAAAATCTGCCAAAACCAACCAACCTCAACCATGCGGTTGAACAACGTCGACCCTCCTCAAGTGGGATAAGGCAGAGTATTGGTATTGGTATATGTAGGGCTGTCGGCTACGAAAGCTTTGTCACTGCGACCTTAAAAAGATCTTTAGTGACAACTTTTGTAAGGCAGAGTAAAAGGAGAAGAGGTCATAAGTCATAAATATGCATCAGTTATTGCATTGCACAAGTGTCACGTAAATGTGACTAAATATCTATGTACAATGTGTAAAATGCTTACCCTGTTTATTTGTATAGGCGTTCTTCACACCTCGGCCGAGGTGTTTGATAAAAAAAAACGCAGTAATTTAGTAAAAATACTCTTTGTGTATGGTTACCGACCTCAGTAGCTTGATCGGTAAGGCGACGGACATGTAACCTGGAGATCGGTGGTTCAAACCCCATGTTAAACACAAAGTAAAGTGAGTTTCATTAATTGTGATATCACGATTGTGGTTATTACAAAGAACTAAATAAGAAATACATAAATCTTCAGTGGACGGTAACCACTAGGCGAGGTTAATGTTCAAATCATTTTCTACCACCTAACCCTCGGAGTCTTATTATTATGTGGTCACAAACTCTAATAAATAAGGAAAATTCATGCATTGGGCGGGATTCAAACCAAGAGATCTCTACGCTTTCTGGATTACCAGACTACCGCCTTAACCACTGGACTACCAGTGCACCTATATACCTACATATAAACTCACTGAAATTCGTCCAGCTTCCCACATTATTATTATTTTTTTAATTTTTTTTTTGTATTTACATAATTTTTTAACAAAGGTTGGCAATAATAAGCAGAATAATAATTAAAAAAGGTTCTTTTTAAAAAAGGTATTATTTTTATTATGTGCGGTATTTACCCTCCATTTGCTGGGAATTGTACCATTAACTACAAATTGCTGTGTTGTTAATAGTTGTTAAGGCTTGATCGATAAGGCGGTGGACTTGTAACCTGAAGGTCGGTGGTTCAAGTCCCGGTTTCAGCGTGGATTTAGTAAAGCGAGTTTGAGTAGTTGTGACATCACGAAAGTGATTAACACAAATATGATAACTGATAACTAGCTGTTGGTCCACTTACTTGTACAAGCCAATGCTTAGTCCCCACTCCACAAGGTTTCCAGACTCATGGGAGCCTCCTTCTACAAGATAGGTCAGAGCTGGGTGGCCTATGTCTGGGATGTGCCAGCCAATGCTTAGTCCCCACTCCACAAGGTTTCCAGACTCATGGGAGCCTTCTTCTACAAGATAGGTCAGAGCTTAGCTCCCTACTTACTTGTACAAGCCAATGCTTAGTCCCTACTTACTTGTACAAGCCAATGCTTAGTCCCCACTCCACAAGGTTTCCAGACTCATGGGAGCCTCCTTGTACAAGATAGGTCAGAGCTTAGCTCCCTACTTACTTGTACAAGCCAATGCTTAGCTCCCTACTTACTTGTACAAGCCAATGCTCAGCTCCCTACTTACTTGTACAAGCCAATGCTTAGTCCCCACTCCACAAGGTTTCCAGACTCATGGGAGCCTCCTTGTACAAGATAGGTCAGAGCTTAGCTCCCTACTTACTTGTACAAGCCAATGCTTAGCTCCCTACTTACTTGTACAAGCCAATGCTTAGTCCCCACTCCACAAGGTTTCCAGACTCATGGGAGCCTCCTTCCACAAGATAGGTCAGAGCTTGATGGCCTAAGTCTGGGATGTGCCAGCCAACCAATGGATAAAGTCCTGGGGAATAATGGATTTTTTTTAAAATTATACAGTGTGGGCAATTTTTTGTTGTTGTTGAAATAATAATAATACTCTTTAGTGGAAGGTAACCACCAGGCGAGGTTAATGCTCAAAGCATTTTCTACCACCTAACCCTCGGAGTCTTACTATTATGTGGTCACAAACTCAAATTAATGAGGAAAAATTCGTGCACTGGGTGGGATTCGAACCAACGGATCCCTACGCTACCTGGATTACCAGACTAGCGCGTTAACCACTTGACTACCATAATATATAATATATAATACACATATAATATCCAGTGTGTAATGCTGGGTCCACACAGTTGCAACATGCAACATGAATTCACTCTGTGTGGACGGCTTCTGAACACGAACATGAATGTTCAAAAATTATCCATGAGGATGTCGGTTTTCTAACGAACAACTTTGATCTTTGTTTGCTACTATGTTGCACGTGTGTGGACGGCACCTGAACATAGAAACAGAATGGATCACTTACGAACGCGAACTGCAACACGTTTCTGCAACAGTGTTCTAATTACCACACACATGTTGCAGCAACGTGTTGCATGTTGCACCTGTGTGGACCCAGCATAAAATAGAATTAAAATGGGACCATTTAAAATATCTCCTAAAATAGAATTAAAATGGGACCATTTAATATTTTATATAAAACTAGGATTCTTTAAAAAAAATTCACTCACCGACTCGAGTTTCGCCTAGGCTTCGAACCCACGACCTCTGGAATCTCTGGATTCACAGAGTGTCGCCTTTACCACTGAGCTACCGGAACAGACATAGGGCTTCAATAATCCTAATCGGGCAGCATAAATAAGGCAATAAAGTTTAAAATGATAAGTAGCACCTCAGTGTTACCAGCGTCTGTTACCTGCAAGAGAGGCATGTGGCTGCTTGCCAGTGTTAACATCCATGAAGCTGCCAGTGCCGATTGTAAGCTTGATGTCACCTGGCTGTAGGCAGTCCAGACCAAACATAGAGGCAGACTGATCTGCCATCTGGGGGAAATTAGAGTGAACGATTAGCTTGAGTATTATTATTATTATTATTATGGCATACAACGCAAGATAATTTATTTTTCATCCGTACAATACAAATTACTAACATCCGAGAATAAACCATATTCTTTGGATGTTAGCTAAATCGCTTTCAATTATACACCAAACTTTTTGAGAATGTGGGCTGTACCCAGGATGGCACATGATTGCACTTCGGATGTTATTTTTATTGTTATTTTTATTTTTTTTAAAAAAAAGGAAGGGCGGGGGAAAATCTTTTAAAGACACCCAGGTCTTAGCCTGGGGTGTGGGATTTCCACCCACTAAAAACCCACCTTTCCTGATAGCATACTGCACTTGGAACCGAAATATTTTCATTACTTCTACAACACTTCTATTATTATACAACACTTTATTAGAATTGATGTAAATGGACATTATGAACAGTACAAGTAATTATTTTAACAAAGAAAAAAAAATGAAAACAATATATACAATAAAAATGAAAAAGAATAGAAAATATATAAAAACATATGTCCTAACTAAAGGGCGGGGTTATTGCCTAGGGAATTCTCTTCCACCCAACACTGAGTGCATGGTTAGCTCAGTGGTAAAATACTTGCGTACCATGAGGAAGGTCCCGGGTTCAATATCTAGATTTGTCTACAATAGCTGTTGTTTCACGGGTGTCTGTTGCCTTATTTATGCTGCCCGATTAGGATTATTGAAGTCCTAATAATACGTCTTGGGCTTACTGCTGGAATAATGGGACTTAATAGTCCTAATCAGGCAGTATAAATAAGGCGATATTATTATTATTATTATTGTAAATAAAAGCAATGTGCTGGGTTAACACGAGCGCAAAAACAACAACAATTTGTTTAAAGGTATTGTTCTGTTAATAATTGTAACCGTATACGGGTCATTTTCATTTATCTTGGGCAGTTGGATTTTTTCAAGTCATGAACGTTACCTTTTTCCTAAACAATTTTTTAGGCTCAGAAGACTAAGACAAATACCTTTGAGCAAAAGCTTTCATTCAGAAAGCAAAAGCTTACAGATCTTGGTGTCACATTTAGCTCAAATTTGAACTGGGATGCACACATAGATAAAACAATAGGTGCGGCCAACCGGAGACTAGGGATGGTCATAAGATGCTGCACCCCCATTAGTGATATAGACACTATTACACTCTTATACAAAAGTATAGTGCGTTCGAAATTAGAATATTGTTCTGCTCTATGGACTCCACAAACAAAAACCCAAATTATGAAACTTGAAAAAGTACAAGCTAATTTCGTACGATACCTTTTTCAAAAAGTCAATGGTTTTTACCCTAAATACCCCTCAAACATAAGCTACAAATTACTGATTGAACATCTAGTCATTGACTCCATTGAATCCAGATTTAGGGACAATCAAATTAAATTCCTCAAAAATTTACTAACAAACAAAATTAATAGCATATATCTCACATCCAAAATTGATATTAAGGTCCCTAATCCAAGACTCCGTACTGACCCAACCACACTATTCGCTGTTCATCCAAATTTATTTAAATCTCCAATAATAGCTGCAATGAATGTCTATAATAACATCGAAAACAAACCAGACCTGTTCTATCCATACGAGTAATAAATAACACAAAAATAAACAACACTTGAACATCAAACATAAGTAACTCTATATCTCTGTAATCTGACTCATCAGATTAAGACATTGACAGCATGATAATATTGTTTACTATATGTAGATTGTTTACTATAGATATGCACATTCCACTCATACAATTCATCATCATTCAGCAATCATAATAGAATCAACTAGATAGTACCCAGATTAATATTAGACCTTGTTTATTTCTTCTATGTTATGTTTTATTATATTCACCTTAATTTTAAGCTATCAGTATGTATTGTATACCTATATATTATATAATTGTACATAAACACACAATAAATATATTCGCATCTGTAATTGCTTGTCTAGCCCTAAAAAGCTGGCAAGTGTTGATGTTGTATTAAAAAAAAAAAAAAAAGAATATTTCTAGCAGCTACCTCTTCACACAAAATTACAAAAACTTAACGTACCAGGTAATGTTCATGACCACGGGTAACGTTCATGACGGTAACGTTCATGAGTAACACGCCACTAAAACAATCTTTTCTCAATAAAAGAATATTCACTTACCAAAAAAAAAATATTTGATTGGAAAGAGGACATGCAGAAGAATTAAAGAAATACATTATACAGGGTGGACCAAAAAAAACGTTTACACCCGTTAATGGTAGATTACTGGCGACATTTCTAGGACGGATCTGCAATCCGTTTTTTCGGATTCGCCTTTATAACTGCACAAAGTGATTTTTTGCAACTTTCTGAAAAAAACCGACTTTGGCTTATTCTTCAGGTCAGAACTTTTTTCCTGTTTAAGATGAGTTGATTCTGAACATTTCTGCAGAAAGCCAACAAAATTTCGATGTTTCTAGCTACACTACTTTGTTTTTTACGGTTTGGTTTGGCATCTTTTTTGACACCTGAATAGAAAAAAAATTCTCATGTAAATTTTTTACGCTTTGAAACACTCAAGATTTGCCCGAGCAAATTTTGGCACAGACATGGGCAAGTTTGATAAAAGTTGGCGGCCAACCCAAGGATGCTAAAAAATAATTTTACGATTTTTTATCACGTGATCTTCTGGGTAAACAAACCAGGTAAGTCTCAAAAAATGATGTTCAAAATCTTAAAAGTGTTGACCGTGTAGGGTCGTCTTGTACTCAAAGAGTAATTAGCTATTTATGTCTGATAATTATTTTCCTTGGAATTAATTAAAGGCCAGTCAAAAGAATGATTGTTTGTTTCTCGATGAAAGTTTTCAAGCATATTTTTCTGCATTCTATGAAATATTATCTTTAAACTTCTTGAGTTTTTTTTAGTACAAGTTACATTATTATAATTCGGATGCTGAAATGGCAGGTACGCATTTAGCATATGGAGTTGCCAACAGGAACATTTGAGATCACGTGAAAAACATAGTTTACGAAATCTGGTAGCAAGAATCCTGTTGGCATTCGATGACCTGACAGAAAAACCTGGAATCTTCCACAACATTCGACGGAACATGATGAAGAGGTTCAACCTTTGCATCCAGGAAGGTGAACTCCACTTCCAACAGTTCCTCTGACGGAATTGAGAAGGGACTAGCTTACCACTGAGCTAATCGTGCGCGTCTAATCGTTTCTCATTGAACATACTAACACAAAATGTTTTTTTAAATACCTTTTTGTTTATATCAAAATAGTATAAAACATAATAAAGACTGCATAAGTTTATTAATTTCACAAAATATTATCTTGTTTTTTTCAAGCCTTCTATTAAGAGTTGGCAATCGGTAAATATTTGTTATTTAAATAGTATTGTTTATGATAGAAGAACCTACCTACATATTTACCTGGATTTATTTCATAAACTCTATTTTCGTTTGGAAAATTCGCTAGTTTTTTTTTCTCTCGTAGGGAAGCATAAAAAAACCATCCTTACATTATCAAGGCAGTCTCTCAGGGGCTTACATGAATAATAATTATGTCTATTGTGATACCAATAGTATCTGATATAACTCAATTTACCGATGGTTTTACCCCAAAAAAAAAACCATAAGTTGTTGGTGTTACAACAGGTCAGATACAGATATGAATAAAATATTCCATCAGATTTTTTTGATAGTTAAAATAATATTGACCGTCGAGCATTGAACCTCGGTCATGCGACTAACACTCTAAGCACTACCACATCTAGCTAACACCACTGACAATCTGAGAAGCACGAAATTTATCATTTGAATTTTCCTAAACTGGCTGATGAAGGCATGTGAGACCGCGGTATTCAAAAAAAGCAATGTAAACAATTTTCGTAAACAATACAAGACGCCCTTACACAGTCTACAGCTAGAAAACTCTTAGGATTTTTGAAGAGTTTTTGGCAAACATCTAATAATTTTTCCCAGAAGATCACGTGATAAAAAATCGTAAAATTATTTTTTAGCATCCTCGGGGTGGCCGCCAACTTTTATCAAACTTGCCCATGTCTGTGCCAAAATTTGTTCGGGCAAATGTCGAGTGTTTTATTTAGTAAAAAAGTTTTTTTGGGTGTTTTTTTTCTGTTCAGGTATAAAAAAATATGACAAACCAAATCGTAAAAAACAAAGTAGTGTAGCTAGAAACATCGAAATTTTGTTGGCTTTCTGCAGAAATGTTCAAAATCAACTCATCTTAAACAGGAAAAAAGTTCTGACCTGAAGAATAAGCCAAAGTCGGACTTTTTCAGAAAGTTGCAAAAAAACACTTTGTGCAGTTATAAAGGCGAATCCGAAAAAACGGATTGCAGATCCGTCCTAGAAATGTCGTCAGTAATCTACCATTAACGGGTGTAAACGTTTTTTTGGTCCACCCTGTATATTAAAGAATCATTACAATTTATTTTAAAAACCGCGTAACGTTCTTGTCAAAAAAAATTAGACCCACCATTGTCCCTCACTGTACTGCATCAAACATCCAACTGACAGGAAATTTCAAAACAAAAACAATGTCATCTGTAAGAAGCAAAATGGCGGCAGCTGCTAGCTTCTCATTCTAAGGGTTTTTCAAAATGGTTTACATTTTTTTGGGGGTAACATTCATGATTTTTTTTTCTTCGTAGGGACACAACTTTACACGTCTGTAGAATGAGGTGAACATTATTATTTTTATGAAAACTAATGGTCACATCATAAATAAACTGTATTTTTCTCATTTATATTGGATTTTGGTGAAAATAATGGGGAGAAATGCATTTTTTTCTATCAGACACAGTAAAATCTTAGACTAAGGGACACCTAAAATATCATGAACGTTACTTACATAACTGGCAATTTTGAGTCTCCACATTAGTTTAAAAGACAATTTATTATTGTAATTTATAAAAAAAAATTGTTTCCCATGTGATCAAATAGATTTTAGTCATATATCCCTATTATTTTCACATTTATTAAAGGAGAAAGGTTGCGGACTTGATATGCCCAAGATAAATGAAAATGACCCATACCAGTCTATTATTATAACTAAAAATTGCCTTTTTTCTGCCCTTATTGAATTTACTCAAAGGGCATTAAGTAAAAATAATATGTCTATCTATCTATCTATCTATCTAATAAAGCATTTCATCATAATAAAATATACCAGTGTATTATTATTAAAAATTGCCTTTTTTCTGCCCTTATTGAATTAAATGTCCTTACTCAAAGGGCATTAAGTAAAAAACCGACGGACCGTCAGACGGACACAAAACCAAAGTTGCTCAGGAGGTTATGAAACATCCAGAAATATGAAAAAAATTGAAATAGAAGCAAAAACATATTATTATTTTTACAAAAACGAACACAATACTTCCGATTTCTAATATCAGAAATTTCTCGGAAGTAATATACCAGTGTATTATTATTATTATTAAAAATTGCCTTTTTTCTGCCCTTACTCACGTTAAGTTATAAGTATCAAACCACGTCTTACCGAGCAGAGGATCGGAATCGCACGCCCCAGCACACATTCGTCAACTTCCCCTAGAGCCTCGCCCCCCTCACAAGCCAAGGTCACAGGATCCCCGCCTCCCTCACAAGCCAAGGTCACAGGATCCCCGCCTCCCTCACAAGCCAAGGTCACAGGATCCCCGCCTCCCTCACAAGCCAAGGTCACAGGATCCCCGCCTCTCTCACAAGCCAAGGTCACAGGATCCCCGCCTCCCTCACAAGCCAAGGTCACAAGATCCCCGCCTCTCTCACAAGCTGAGGGCACAAGCCCGGGCAGAATCCTCGCCGGAATTCCGAACATCCCGAGCGCCCAGCCAGCCCACGCTCGTGTGAACGGGTCGTAGATTCCGGACGCGGAGGCGTGCGAGAGATCCGTGACGTGCGTAGAGCCGCCTGTGAGCTTGTAGATGAGCCAGGTGTCTAGAGTTCCGTACAGGACGTTGTGATTGGCAAGGTGATGACGGACGGCGGGAATTTCACGCAGAACCCAAGCTAGCCGCGGGAGCACCTGAGAGGGAGTGAATTGTTTTGAATATTATAGTCAAATCTTAGAAGCCAAATAAAAATAGCTTAGAATGCGTCCTCTGTACAAAAAAAAAATATGAAAAATAAAACAAATGATTTATTATTATTACACACATAAAAAAAACCTGTACATGAGAGAACTCAATAGACAGGAAATTAGTCTCATATTTCCAGGTTTATCTTCTAAAAAGGTTATTTTCCCTTACAGAGAGGTAAATTTGACCTGGAAGTTTGTCTCTTGTATCCAGGTTTCTCTTACAAGTATGTACTTCTCTAATATCTAGATTCTACAGTAATAATCTTCAGAGGAACTGTCTTGCTAGGGAAAGGTTAAACAGATATGGTAACACCTTTCTCAGATCATAGGACAATAATAATAATAATAAAAAAAAACCCTCAATTCGCTGGGAATCGTACCAGCTACCCACATTAATCTCACCCAGCCTGGGTAGGGCCGGAATTGCCAGCCTCATATGTTCGGAGGTAACAGAATTTTCTGTGCGAAAAGTCTCTTCCAACCGGGAATCAAACTCAGGATCTCTGGACTACAGGCAATAGTCACAACCGTTAAGCCACGGAGGCTGGCATAAGACAATAACACAGATCATTGGCGTCCTTGACAGGGTTGGTGTTAGGAAGGGCCTTCAGCTATAAATAACTGTGGAAGTAGTAGTGCCAGAACCAACCTTCAACCTGAGGCAGAGGTTGAACAATGCCGCTGCAAAGAAGGTTTTGCAAAAAGGCAAAGTGAAATAAGAATAATAATACTCTTTTGTGGAAGGTTACCACCAGGCAAGATTAATGCTCAAAGCATTTTCTACCACCTAACCCTAAGAGTCTTCTTATTATGTGGTCACAAACTCAAATTAATGAAGAAAAATTCATGCACTGGGTGGGATTTGAACCAACGGATCCCTACGCTACCTGGATTACCAGAGCTGCGCCTTAACCACTTGACTACCAGTGTACAGTTCTACTCATAGGAAGGTAAACACCTGGCAATGTTAATTTGACAGGTTGTAAATGAAAATGTATTCCCACCATGTGTAGTAATACCTACTTGGGCATTCATAAGCTTGAACACACTGCCTGCTTGGAATCGCTTTACTCCTGTAATAGAATACAAGATCTTGCATATTTTGTTCAAGCCCTGAAATGTGGTTACAAAAAAACAGATACAAAATTAATCAAAGTGTAGTAATTTTTTTGTGATAGGAGCATTTAAAAATGAAAAGTTTGAGAACATGTTCTTTTTTTTCATTTTCTTCCCAAATGTTCTTTTTGTGACATACCCATATTGTTTTTGTTTGTTTTATGTTTTTAAACCTACGCATCTTCTTCTTCTTCAACTTTTACTCTGTCTTATCCCTCTTGAGCAGGGTCGACGTTGTTCAACCTCATAGTTGAGGTTGGTTGGTTTTGGCACATTTTTTATGGCTGGATGCCCTTCCTAACACCAACAATTCTATTTGATTTAACGTCCTGGATTAGGACGGGGGTTTTACCCTCCATTTGCTGGGAACTGTACCAGCTACCCACATTAACCTCACCCAGCCTGGGTAGGGCCGGAAATGCCAGCCTTACATGTACAGAGGGAACAGAATTTTCCTACCTACCCATATCCTCCAAGAATTATTGTACTCCTCGACAAGCTCATTTGCCCGCAAATCATTCCACAGAATGAAATTATGGAACTCTTCGCCACTTGTTTTGTTCCATGTAAGAAACGTGTTCCTTTGAGCTGATATGCCAAGTCCAAAAATCTCATTGATTGAAATCTGAGCTGTAGATATGCACTTCTTCATCAAATCTACAATCTGCGTCCATAACTGATCTGGTTTTATCTCTTCATGTTCACTCTCTGATTTCACAGTGTGCACCTGAAATTGAAAACAAAATAAATATGTAGATCAACTGCATGTTCATATCACGATGGGGGTGTTACCTTGCTACCCACATTAACCTCACCCAGCCTTGGTTGGGCCGCAATGTCAGCATCACAAAGTCTTAAGCTTACTGGACATTGCTTAACTTCAGAGATATTAAGAGAACCAGTACATTTAACATGCCATTAGCACTAGCATTTAATTATTTTAAATTATGTATATTAAATAATACAAATTTAATTTACTAAAAAAGTTATGTATACAGTAAAAAATAAATATATATTTGGTGAAAAATCCCAAAAATTCCATAGAACTAACCCCTGAAATTTTTTGAAAAATAATATGTACATCCAACCCTGAACCTTAAAACTATTAGACTCTTTGTTACCTTGTCATATACAATTGTGAGAATCTTGTTCTGCTGCTTGGGATCACAAATTGCACATCGGATGTTGGTGGTGCCAATGTCAAGACACAAACTGTACTTCATGATTGCTGACTTCTCAATACAAGAGGCAAACTTTACAAGGGAATATCTTCATGGAGTGAACGGTTTGTTTGGACAAATGCTTAGGGCTAATTTGTGTGACATAAATCTAGCATGAATCAAATAAAATATTATTGATTATGTAATTAGTAGACACATTCATCTGCAAATATAATCTGTTAGCTAAAACAACAACAATTATTATCATAGTATGCTTTGTTAGGTAGAACAAAAATATATACAGTAAAATATAACGTCGCTTAAGAAGAGGTACCTCGTAAGTCCGAATTTTTCGATAATACATTTTTGGTATCGTTGGAATCGGAAAAAAAATATCGATTTTTTTAAAATCGGTTTTATATGACCATTCAAATACAAAGAATGCCACAATAATCGATTAAAGTTTACCTCGTAAATCGATATTTTTGTTTTGAAGAAAATTTCTGGTGAGACCTCGTATCTCCAATCAGTAATATATGTGTATTGTGTAAAATAAATCAGAGATACGAGGTACCTCTACAAAAAATGCACACATGCTTTTCTGAAAATTTTACAAGAATCACTTGAGAGGTACCTCGTATGTCCGATATCTCATAAAAATACAAGTTTTATCAAAAAAATAGTAATTTCAATCGATAAAACAGGTATATGTTTATGGTTAAACTGATTTTTTTATTTTTTTTAAACCTGCCCACAACTTTATAATCAGTTTTTACTGTCTCCTGAAAAGTTCAAAAATCGGACTTACGAGGTACCTCTTCTTAAGCGACGATAATGAAATTATAAAAAAAAATTTAAATGGATTGAGCAAAGAAACAAGAACAAAAAAAGAGAAAGAAGCTAAAGTCCTACCTAAAGGGCGGGGTTATTGCCTGTGGCAATCTCTTCCACCCAACCCTTATGTGATACTTAAACTACCAAAAATGGTACTTTAAGTATCACCTTCTCTAGCGGGAACTACCTACATTATCATAGAATTCTTATTATTTTGAATCAACAGGTGGTTTTGACAGTGAATACTTGGGGCTAAGAATAGTTGTTGTTATGTAAATATCCTCAGACCTAAAATTAATCAAATGGTTAATTTGTTAGCAGATAATTATTATCATGAAGCAACAGGTAGTTTGATAACTAAAAATACTTCCAGCAGAGAAATCACTTTATTATAAAGGTAGGGGGTGCATTTCACCAATAGTATTGAACTAAACTAGGTACCTACCTATTTATCACAATGTACTATGAAAGTTTTAATTAATAACAAATTATTACCTACAATACTGTCAGTAGGAGGAATAGTAGGAGGAATACAGGATTTATTATCAAAGAATTACTGAGGTTACAGGTTACAGGACGAATTTATCAAAGATAACACAAGATGGAAGGATTATTTTGAAAAATTCCCGCGAAAATAGATAAATGCACACTATATTGCATATCTTAAAAGTAGTGCACGGCGTTTGATGTAAGGTTTTTTGTGAAGGATAGATGATAATAATAATAATATCGCCTTATTTATACTGCCCGATTAGGACTATTAAGTTCCATTATTCCAGCAGTAAGCTCAAGACGTATTATTATATGGTGAAAATCCCAAATGGGAGGATAACTTGTCACGTCCCGGTTGGGTTTCGAACCCGCGACAACTAGAATCTCTGGATTCATAGAGTGCCGCCTTTACCACTGAGCTACCGAGACAGATGATAGAACTTTTTATGTCATAGATTTCTATGGCTTGATGTCAATGGGGCTGTTTCTTTCTCTAATATGTCCATACTCGACGTTGCTTAACACCAGTGGTTCTCTGTGAACAGGTGTATTTCAAGTACGGTCTCTGTATTCTCCTCAGTTGAACAGGTAGGACTTCGTGTCCACACTCGATGTTGCTTAACATCAGTGGTTCACTGTGAATAGGTGCACTGATAGTCAAGTGGTTAACGCGCTAGTCTGGTAATCCAGGTAGCGCAGGGATCCGTTGGTTCGAAATCCACCCAGTGCACGAATTTTTCCTCATTAACTTGAGTTTGTGACCACATAATAATAAGACTCTGAGGGTTAGGTGGTAGAAAATGCTTTGAGCATTAATCTCGCCTGGTGGTTACCTTCCACTAAAGACTATTATTATAACAGGTGTATTTCAAGTGCGGTCTCTGTATTCTCCTCAGTTGAACACAGGTTGGACTTCGTTTTGTGCTTTTGGTTCCCTAAGACTATAGTTTGAAGACCTGTGAGTTTGGCTCAGAGTCTTAAGTGACGGTGACTTAAGTCTTCAGTTATCAGTTCTCATGAGATTCTCAGGACTCAGGAGTCATGACTCAGTTCAGTTGCGTTGGTTCTCAGTTGAGCGGTTACAGGTCTTCAAAATGTGCTACGATAGTAAATATGTCCGCACAAGATCGTGTTTCAGTGAATAATTAAATAAAATTATATAATATTATGTATTAAAATTTAAATAAATATCTGTATATTATGTAGTGTGTTATAATCATTATTATTCATTTACATTTTTCCATAAGATTGTAAAAAAAAAATAATAATAATGTAAAAAAATTTAAATGTCATTCTTATAATTTAAATAAAATGTTTTTAACGTAATTTAACACCTACTAAATTGCTATTATTTAGTAATTAAATCTGTTTTAGTCCAATCGTAGTTTTGGTATTCAAAAGAAAATTACATGTACCTGTATATTTACAATATTTTTGAGAAATTCATGTGAATTTAATTTATACAATAATCATAAAATTATATATTAATTTTCAAGCAATATAAGTTTTACTTTATTTATCAAGCCAAGATTAAGGAGTAAATGCTATTAAATTATTTGTAAAAATCATCTATACGATCGTGTAAGATTTATTTATAAAATTATTTTAAAATCATTATAACTTTACAATAATATTCATTATCTATGTGTTTATTAAATTTTGTAATAAATTAGTTATTTAAAAATAATAAATATATAAATAAATCGTTTTTTTTTTTAAATTAATGGATATAATTCTAGTTGCCGTTTTAAAGGGTGTTTAAGTTATGATAATCTAATAAATTTTATCTAATCTAGTTTATCTAATAAATTTTATCGAATCTAGTTTATCTAATAAATTTTATCGAATCCAGTTTATCTAATAAATTTTATCGAATCCAGTTAATCTAATAAATTTTATCGAATCTAGTTTATCTAATAAATTTTAAATTGAAAGCTTTAAACTTTAAACCATCCCTTCTAAGAATGTTGATATTTGAAAATTGTTAAAAAATGAAAAATTAATATAAATAACCTACTAGAACTTAAATTCCATAGTTCTTTTCAAGTCCAGAAGTGTATATTTTAGTGAAAATTGGTGGATGTGCAGTTTGTACAGTGTATTTGTGGATTTGGATAACTCTAGCTTCCTAAGCTTTGTTGGTGGTAAGTTCTAAGTTTTTCAGGACGGAATTAATAGACGCTTTTGTAATACCTCTGTGGCGCTAAGTCACGGATTGCGTACTGTGTAATGCTGGGTCCACACAGGTGCAACATGCAACATGTTGCTGCAACATGTGTGTGGTAATAAATTGGAACACTGTTGCAGCAACGTGTTGCAGTTCGTGTTCGTCAGTGATCCATTCTGTTTCTATGTTCTGGTGCCGTCCACACACGTGCAACATAGTAGCAACAAAGATCAAAGATGTTCGGTAGAAAACGGACATCCTCATGGATAATTTTTGAACATTCATGTTCGTGTTCAGAAGCCGTCCACACAGACTGAATTCATGTTGTAGCAACATGTTGCATGTTGCACTTGTGTGGACCCAGGCATTTTATTTAGGGGCTGAAATCCTGAATTCGTCGCCACCGCACCAGAACACGACAGGATATGTCTCCAATAGTAAAAACAGTAGTGGAAGATAACCGCCAGCGAAATTAATGCTCAAAGCATTTTCTACCACCTAACCCTCAGAGTCTTATTATTATGTAGTCACAAACTCAAATTAATGAGGAAAACTTACCATGGAAAATATCAAAAATAGTTAGATACCTACCTACAAAGGTACCTATAGAATTATAAAGGAATTCCTACACTCACCCAATAACAACAAAATTATCGAAAATTGACCTCTCTCTCTCTCTCTCTTAAATTTTAAAATTGATTTCCGGTTTTTTGCAATACCTACTATTTGTTATTATTTAACATTAAAGCAAGCAAAACCACCACATCTTAAACCGTATTGTTCCATCTGTTTCTTATCTCTGAGGATTAACCACTTGAACATCGAACGTAGTTATTACCAGACTTTGTGATGCAATACAGATTGGTAAAACCTCGAATGTGATGCCTTCAGGCGGTCATGCATACAACATAATGTAAAAAATTGAAAGTTCCTAATTCTGAATTTTAAGAAATATTTTTATTCGTGGGTTCGCCTTATTTACCTATACTGCCCGATTAGGACTACTAAAGTCTCGTTACTCCAGCATGAGCCCAAGACATATTATTATGTGGTAAAAATCCGAAATGGGAGGATAACTTGTCATGTCCCGGTTGAGTTTCGAACCCACGACCTCTGGAATCTCTGGATTCACAGAGTGCCGCCTTTACTACTGAGCTACTGGGACAGACACATTTATAAACAACACTGCACAATACACCACACACAGGACATGGAAGGACCCCGGAAAATTGCTTCTGGGCGTCCACAGGGATGATACCCTATCAATCCTTACATTATTATTATTATTTTACACTTTGTTAGATATAAATGGACATAATGTATAAACCATATAATTATTTTAACACTGAAAAAAAATGGAAACAATATACACAATAAACATGAGAAGGAATAGAAAAATATATATAAAAACATATATGTCCTTACTAAAGGGCGGGGTTATTGCCTGTGGCAATCTATTCCACTACCATGACACATCCATCATGGACAATGGACATGGAGAGTAAGTTAGTAAGTTAAGTATGCCTTGAAATCTGAATAGTTAGCCGAGCTCCTAAAAAAACACCATTTGAATTCCCGGGGTTTAGGGAAGAGAATGCCTCAGGCATTAACGTCGCGTCGAATTAAAAACAATAATCAAATTTTATGATACATTTTGAAACGGAACAGAGCGAACAGTCTTAATAAAAGCACTGTTTTCTCTCAAAATGTAAACAAACAGACGAACATCCGTTAGTCCAAAAATAACCGAGTCCGGATTGTTCTAGCTTCTGATTGGTTCTCATTCTGCGTCCTTTTGATAAATGGAATATGAAATGAGAGCGCCAAATTTTGAATCTGCATTTTCAATTTACATATTTTTGAAATGAGATGAGCTAAGAACCAATCAGAGAAGACCAACACTATACAGCAGATAATATAAATTTTATTTGTTGTTGATCTCTGAAATGACCTTGTTATATTTTCTTCATCTTCAACCAATCAAATGCCCCAAACATGTAAATATTTATACTCGTGTTGACCCAGCACCTAAATGGGAAGTATTGTGTCACTTCTCGCCCATCAGAGGGGAGGCATACTACGGGATGGGCAGGCTACAACACAGACCACAAGCGTCTACAGTAGCCCCTGTTTCATGGCAACGAAATAAAAAAGGCTGTGAAACACTCATCTTAAAAATAAAAAAAATAAAAATATGTTCGCGCTGTTCCGGTTAAAATTTATAATAAAATTCAACTAATTATTCGCGTCGTTAGCTATTTCGTAACTCATCAAGTATGAAGACTTTAGTCGAGTCCCTGGCTCTGTGAAGAAGGACTCAAGAGACGAGCAAGCTTTGACCGACCCAATGTCACCAGACCAGATCACCAGACATTGTTGCCATGTTGCCAATACATCAGGCTGCATTCCAGCCCAGACCTAAGAAGACCAGCACATCTTACTCTGCTAGTCTGCTCGGCACATATCATACCAAGTTCGCGAAATTGTCATGCGTATTTTGTGTACAGCAAAAATTTAACTTAGTGTGGAAAAAAAAGGGAGAACGCCGATGATTCCTTAAAAAGAAGTGATCTGGGAGGCGTTCTCACGAAACGACCGTTTCGCTTGATTTTGAAACCAGTTCAAGTCCCGGTTTCAGCGTAGATTTTGTAAAGCGAGTTTGAGTAGTTGTGATATCTTGAAAGCGATTAACACAAATATGATAACTTTTTAACTTGAAACTATTTCGAATCTTAAATACCGACCTCAGTAGCTCGATCGATAGAGCGGCTGACTTGTAACCTAGAGGTCAGTGGTTCAAGTCCCGATTTCAGCGTAGATTTAGTAAAGCGAGTTGGAGTAGTTGTGATATCACGAAAGTGATTAACACAAATATGATATATTTTTTTTTTTTTTTTTCGAATCCAAGATGTTTACCAATCCATGTCTCCTGGTCTCCACCTTGCTGAACGTTGCTCAACCTCAGTGTTTCGTGATTAACTGTAGGTTTCTTTAATATGGGACTGATGCGACATGTTCGCTGGAAGGGACATAATAAGATAAATGTGTTTCTTTGTGTTATTATATCACAATTTTAGTGGGTAGTGCGGAATTTTAGGACTTTTCGTATCTTCAATATCTCAATATGAAATAGTGTTATCTTTACCTACAATTCCGCCACTGGTCACTACTCAAATAGAAATATTTGCCAGATAATTTCGCCACAGGTCGCTGATCAAATTAAAGTTAAAATTAAATTACTCATTTCTCCTCACGAGGTATGAGTGGACCCCGAACATCCAAGTACAGAGTAGAAAAAATCCTGATGCCCCGCTGGGGCTCGAACCCAGATCACCGAGCGTGCAATGCCTAGCGTTCTAATTCACTCGGTCACGGTGACAACTTCAGTCTGTATATTAACACAGAAAAAAGTTATCATAATATTTATAAGTATAGATTTGTGTAATGAAAATCATGACGTCACAATTCCGTCAAACTCACATTGCCAAATTATTACCGTACGTGAGACTAGAACTACAGGTTGCGAGTCTGCCGCCTTATCGATCAAGCTACTGAGGACCGACCTTTCTAGACCGACCATCAGTAAACAAGAAAAAAAAGGACAAGAAAAAGAATAAATATAGAAAAAAGAGCTAGCAGGATATGTACAAAGTAAATATAGAAAGATTAAAAAGAGCTAGAAGGATATGTACCTACATTAAATTTGTACAAAGAAACTATAAATCAGAAGAAGAAGCAAAATTCGAAGAAGAAAAAGAAGAAGAAGAAGTAGAGAGTAAAAAAAAGAAGAAGAGAGAAGAAGAAACAAAAAATGAAGAAAAAGAAGAGGAAGCGTAGAGCAGAACTGGTTTCAATCTCTTCGCCAGTTGCTTCCTCAGAAACGTAATTGAAATAGAGAGTATTGCTATTAAATAGACTGATAAATCTTAGCGTTAATCAGCTGAAAAGTGTGCTGTTCAGCGCTGGACAGATATTTATTCTTCTGTTTATTGATTAACGATACGAAAATTTGAAAAAAATATAAATTACTCACTCTATAGATACTAGTGTTACATAATTTTCTCTTAAAGCCGACGTAACATAATTATGCACCCCATAATAAATTAATATTAATGTACAGTCAAATCTGGATGGATAATTATAATACATAGAACGGGTCATAATAGATAACTCTTCTCTTTATAAAAGAGAAAATCTCAGACCCCCCTGCGTCACCTTTTTATGTATAATAGAGAACTGGCCATATTAGAAAGCTCTTAATAATAGAGAAAATCTCAGGTCCCTGCGTCACCTGTTTATGTCTAATAGAGAACTGGCCATATTAGAAACCTCTTTCTTTTATCTCTGTCTCTTGGCTTCTAAAACATCAATTTTCGACTGGGTAAGTACATCATAATATGATGTACTTACAATGTACAGTATATTATACTGTACATTGTTCAAAGTGAGCAAGCGATGTGCTGAGGCATGGCCAAGAGTGATGCAGTTTGCCATGCCTCTATGAGCTGGATCCTGGTTTTGCGTAGGAATCGCAAACTTGATGCAGCCCAGGACAGGTAAATTGGAGCAAAAACCTTGCTCTCAACCGATTAATAATAATAATAATACTTTACGACACAAAAATGAGCATATAAATAAGAATCGCATATGAGAATATACTACTTTTAATCAATTTCATTCCAATATGTATGATTTTTATTTGTGGTGAAGCACAAGGCCTCTTCACAATATCCTCTAAAGGCCCAAGCACTTTTTGTGTTTTGTAAGCTTAAACGCCCACGTCCAAAATTTTGGATATATTGAGTTCCATAATTCTAGTAATAAGCCCAAGACGTACTTTTCTGTGGTAAAAATCCCAGAAAATGGTAGGGTTCAGTACGCAATTCGTGACTTAGCGCCACAGAGGTATTACAAAAACGTCTTTTAATTCTGCCTTAAAAGTCTACTGGATAGTATCAATAAATCAACAACAAACTTTAGTTAGGACATATATTATGTATTAGATTCTTTGTTTATTTTTCCTGTTTATATTTATATTGTCAATTTTGTATTTTAATTTTTAACATTATTTGTTTGTATATAAGTAATATATGTTCTTCTAATAAAGAGTTTCATAATAATAATAATGAACATGCCAAATTTTAAGTGAGTTCCCATTATTTGCAAACTCGGCCCATTTTTTCTGTCAACTTGAGTGCCGGTAACAAGTGAAAGTCAGTCAAGGTGATTTGGTTTATTCGCTGCTCAACTCAATGGTAAATATTTGGGGCTATTGCTGTATTCGCGCCAATGATCAAGTTTAACCTTTAAAGGAAAGTTGATGGTTACAATCAGCACCTAAATGGGAAGTATTGTGTCACTTCTCGCCCATCAGAGGAAAGGCATATACTACGGGATGGGCAGGCTACAACACAGACCACAAGCGTCTACAATAGCTCCTGTTTTTTTTAATTAATTTATTTATATAATAATAGAATAACACAAGCAGGCTGTCGCCCGCTTTGCGGGCCGAGGCATGGCCGTGAAAGCAAAAAATCCTTTTTCGCCATCAGTGGCAGGTGTTGTAGTGGGAATTTCGAAAAATCCCGTCTTATTGCACATCTAGACTATAAGACAAAGCTACCTACCAAATTTCAGCTTCCTAGGTATTACGGTTTGGGCTGTAGAGCGATGATCAGTCAGTCAGTGGTCAGTCAGTCAGTGACTTTGACATTTATATATTAAGATATACAAAGGTATTTTTCTAAGCTATGTTTGGATAATGCATGGCTACGAAATTTAAAAGGCTTTGAAACACGCATCTTAAAATAAAAAATAAATCAGACGCGACCGGTGCTAAGGAGCTGCGGAACTGCAGCACCTGCAAAAAGAGAGGATTTTCTCAAGTCAGCTCGTACACAATGAAAATGATCACACATTTTTAGTCTCATTGATGCATAATTTTATTATTATATTGATTGTCATGGTAAACAAACTCAATCTCTTTAGATACTGAAAGAGCGACTCTATGAATCCCATTTTAGTCCGGTTTATGTGCGGCAGCACTCCCAAAACATTTTCTCACTATCCGCGTCTGGTTACAATAATGTATACGTACACAATATAATATTACTTGCATTCAAGTTATTCGAGACTCTCGTGATTCATAATAAATTTTGGGTTTTTTTCAAGTGACTTATAAATTTGGAGTTTTTTTTGATGATTATGTCACCAACCACCAAGCGTGATATGCGGGAGGTTATCGCAATGGACTCAAATCACTGAGATCATAACATAGAGGGGGGAACCTTCCCTATCTCGATTAGAACAAATTTGTGCGTCCAACTTTGAACAGTTGATGGTTCCAACTGGACGCAAGTTTTCATACATCGGGTTCCCTCTATGTTATAATTTATTATGATCTCAGTGGCTCAAAAAAAAAAAAAAATACATAGGTACAGGATTACAATGTAAGAGCCATTTTCAAAGACACAGTCAAAATATCTCGGAAACTATACTTAAGTTTGAAAAATCTGTACAGTAATAAAAACCGGGACCGGGACTTGAACCACCAATCTCCAGGTTAAAAGTCCGCCGCTTTACCGATCAAACTACTGAGGTCGGCATTCTGTACAGTAATGATTTTCATAGCTAGGGTACAAACAGACCGGGACTTGAACCACCGACCTCCAGGTTAGAAGTCCACCGCGCCTTACCGATCAAGCTACTGAGGTCGGCATTCTGTACAGTAATGATTTTCATACCTGGGCTACAAACAGGCATGGCCGGATCTACACATTACGGTCATATCTTATGTGAATTTAAATTTATTTCCATTGCGAAGTACAGGCAAACAGCTAGTATACTTCTGTAGGTAGGTAGGTACTTGTCTGTCCCGGTAGCTCAGTGATAAAGGCGGCACTCTGTGAATCCAAAGATTCCACAGGTGGTGGGATCGAAACCCAGCCGAGACCCAGTCGAAATTTCTCTTATTCTCTTACTGACGCCTCAGTTCTGTCCCGGTAGCTCAGTGGTCAAGCCGTCTGACTGGTAATCCCGAGGTCGCGGGTTCAAAACCCAGCCGGGACACAACATGTTATCCTCCCATTTGGGATTTTTATCACATAATACTTAATATGTCTTGGGCTTACTGCTCTGGAATAATGGGACCTTAACAGTCCTAATCGGGCAGTATAAATAAGGCGATATTTAGTCGTGAGGTTTGTAAATAAAAGTTAGTAAGTAAATAAAAGTTAGGTTTGTAAATAATTTCGGATATTTATCCTTAACACATCTAGCGCCACGTGAACACCGGTGCACACGAATTGATTACTGTCAGGGGCCCTGTGATCACATATCCAGATGTGTGGCATAGTGCACACAATTTACATTGAAACTATAGGTCTATACATTGAAACTATAGGAAATTTTTGGGAGCACTTCAGAGAATTTCAGTTTTAGGCCTTGGCGCTAGATGTGTTAAAAAAAAAAGTTTGAATTTTCATAAGTTTCATGATTTACACATTTTCAAGGCCACACCAGTTATTATATTACGTTTAATAGAATGATATGATTATGAAAATTATTATTTTTTTTGGCATTTCATCAAGCACCGGTTTTTATCTCGTTGCGAATCTGTCTGGCTAAAATTTTTTGCAAATACCTACATATTTTATTTTATGGACACGAAAAAAACTAACACTTAGTAATCTAATCTTAGTGTCAGCGAACCGGAGCAGTAGAGACAGATGATAAAAAAACACTTAAATTAAAGTCAACCAGCTACAGATGACTCAAAGACAAAGTTAAAATTTAAGAATTTGAATTTATGAGGGGAAATAAATAATATTTTTTCAAGAATTCTTTTCCAGCAAGAATTTCAGAATATAATTATTCTTGTGTAAAAAAAATTAATGATCGGTGAACATTTTAAGTGTCACTCTTCGTCAAGATGGCTTTTTCTTCAGGTAGAAAAAAAAACATTCAAAAGTCCACACACAAAACTCTCGAAACAATCTGAAAATGAATCTCTTTAACAAATTAGATACAAAACCTGACATCTTTCAAAACATTTCAGTTATTGCTATATTATTAATAATTAGAATTATAAATATAGTGTTGAAATTATGTATATAAAGAAAAGTTCAGATAGTCAATTATATATACCTACAGATTTTTACACTCTATGCGTCTTGTTTAGTAATTTTCTTTGGTAATTTTGAAATTACAGACTTCTACGAGTAAATTATCACACGTAAGGCTTAGCAGGTCTAGACATGCAATTTTCCTAACTTATCATTACTACCTATACATATATAGTGGGTCAGTCCCAATCCCAATCGTGTTGTATCTATAATACATGAGGAAATGAGTGTGTAATAGTGTGCATGTAATTGTGTATTGTTATAATAATGGCATTTATTTTACGTACATGTAGCACACTCACATAATTATTAATTTCAGCACCATTTTTCAAGGTACGCATTATGAAAAATAAGATATCCCAATAATTTATTTTTGCCTATAATTCCGCCACTGGTCGCTGCTCACATTAAAACAGCTACTCATTTTTCCTCACGAGGTATGAGTGTACCCCGAACACCCAAGAACAGAGCAGAAAAAATCATGCTCCGCTGGGGATCGAACCCACGTCACCATGCGTGCAATGCCTAGCGCGCTAACTCACTCTGCCACGGTGACTTGAGCGGGAAAGAGTCAAAGAAGACGAGAATATCCTTCAAAGTAAAAGGGTGTTTTAATAAACACCTGTATAGGTAAGGTATGCTGCATACATCAACAGGTGACAAACAGAAACCTCAATATTGTAAAGAGAAGAAGTATCCGTCTCATCACTTTATTAAAACCTCATGTATATTTAAATAGGATACCTTATGTCCGAATGTCTGGTAAAATATTTACGAGTAATACCTAAAAGAGAAAAAACTTATTAAAAAAAAAAACATTTTAAAATGTGGAGTTTTTAGGTATACCTAGCTAATGTTAGTATTGGCTTATGGAAATTAGATTTACCTCTTGAGGAAGGTTTTTGTCGTAAATTTGTCTTTTTATGATACTGACACCGTTCTTTTTTATTTCGGTCTTCTGTTACTTTGGGTTACTTACGTCCGTCCTGGTAGCTCAGTGGTAAAGGTGGCACTCTGTGAATCCAGAGGTCGCGGGTTCAAAAACCAGCCGGGACATGACAAGTTATCCTCCCATTTGGGATTTTTACCACATAATAATATACGTCTTGGCCTTACTGCTGGAATAATGGGACTAAATAGTTCTAATGGGGCAGTATAAATAAGGCGATATTATTTTAATAATAATAATACTATTGCATTTACGTGTATGATCGATCCCACAAACTACCGTTGAAAAAAGGGCCAAGTTCCAAAACTCCTATCCAAAAACGTATTATTTACTTTTAGGTACGTGTAAGTTATTTACTTTTCCGGAAAAGTAGGTACACCAGTAAGTACTTCATGTGAACATGAAAAATGTATATTTTTTTTATTAAATAATAAAGATCATTAGACAAATGGTCTTAATATTTATAATTATTAATAACCCGTCAGAAAAAAAAAGAGTTGAAAAGTAAAACTAATGAGATACTTATGGTGACCATGCATTTTATAACTGATGCGGATCCGTCTACATGACTCACTGTCTTATTAATTTGTTTTGTAATAATAACAACAACAACAACAACAACAACACCACCACCAACAACAACAACAACAACAACAACTGGCTGGGGACGTTAAACAGGGAGAAGACCAGTGTCTCGCTAGAGAACTATAAACAGAGAACAGATTAGCCAACCCTTACAAGCCAGGGGGAACTTCACGATTCGGCCCAAATTACCTGAGTAGACCTTTTCCATAGCATGATTCGGCCCCAAAAATAACACAAAAAAACACAACCCGATTCGGCCATAACCCGATTCGTCCCAAAACACACTATCAAGTTTTGATCCCACACAAAAAAACCCACTTTCATTCCACCAAAAAATCCCTATAAAATAGTATGGAAACATTGTTTTGAACCAGTAACAGTCATCTTTGTTATCACTGTGTGTTTGAGTGTTTGACAGTAGGATTAGGTAAAATACATAGAAGGCCATGCCTCAAGAATATAGTAGGGTTAGGTAAAATACATAGAAGGCCATGCCTCAAGAATATAGTAGGGTTAGGTAAAATAGATGGAAGTCCATGCCTCAAGAATATAGTAGGGTTAGGTAAAATACATAGAAGGCCATGCCTCAAGAATATAGTAGGGTTAGGTAAAATACATAGAAGGCCATGCCTCAAGAATATAGTAGGGTTAGGTAAAATACATAGAAGGCCATGCCTCAAGAATATAGTAGGGTTAGGTAAAATACATAGAAGGCCATGCCTCAAGAATATAGTAGGGTTAGGTAAAATACATAGAAGGCCATGCCTCAAGAATATAGTAGGGTTAGGTAAAATACATAGAAGGTCATGCCTCAAGAATATAGTAGGGTTAGGTAAAATACATAGAAGGCCATGCCTCAAGAATATAGTAGGGTTAGGTAAAATACATAGAAGGCCATGCATCAAGAATATAGTAGGGTTAGGGATAATACATAGAAGGCCAAAGCCTGATATACAATATACATAGAAGGTAATTTCGTAATTTAATGTTGAATAATAAAAAATCCCTCAATATGTACGGTACTTAGAATGTTGCACTGGGCCGAATCGTGTTGTTTATTTTTTGGTCAAGATAACGTTTTGGGACGAATCGTTCGATGACCTTTTTTACCTGAAATCGAAAACCTTTTTCATAAACCTTTTTGGGCCGAATCGTAATGCGCCCAAGCCAGGCTAGCTTTGCAGTTTCCTAAGGGTTTAATGGCTTGCTGTTTCCTAGTCCTCATGAAAGTTGTCGCACACAGAAATATGTGGTTCAGGACGAGCCAACTTTGAAAGCCATCACTCACCCCCTCCAGCCAAGCTGGCTACAATAACAACAACAATAAAAGTAGGTACCGGGATGAAGCTAGTCTAGTATCTATTATTTTAAAATGACCACTGTCCGGTCACAGCAGTTTTTAATTCTTTATTTCTACTGTGACTCAACATAAAATAATTATGCAAGTTGACAGTAAGCTGTAATTACGGTCAAGTCAACAATGAGAAAATTTTACACTAAAATACCACAAAACAATTAAAATAAACAATTAAAAAGTTGAAAAATCTTGTTTGAAAGAAAGTTTTTTTTTTAAAACATATAATTATTCTCACTTATGTACTCGTACCTAATATGTATGTACAATTGTACACTTACCTTTGTAGGTACTCGAAATATCTAGAGAATGGATTGAAATTTTGAGAAAACCTAAAACACATGTACCATTATATCGAGGAGGAAACCTTTTCTACTAGGTTTTTATTTTTTTATCATTACCAAGGCGTTATTATTATGATTAACAGCGACAAAGTGCCGGATTTTAGCTAGTAATAGTAATTCCTCTTCAGCTTTTCCTAAACCTACTGATGTACTGTTATTTTAATATTACCATAAATCAAAAAGTTAGACCCTTCTGTGAAGGTATCTCATTGAAGACTAATATCTACTGGGTGTATCTCCACTCTCAAAATCCCCGAACCTCAGTTTCAACCGTCACACAACGCACTCTGATTGCTTATTGGGAGATTTGAAGAGTAGAAAGTGTTTCTGGAACGGACCATAGGTACCTTGTAATGTAACAGGTACCCCGAGTATATCAGTAGCCCATTCCAGAAACACTCTCCACTCTCACAATCCCCGAATCTCTCTTACAACCGTCATACAACGCACTCTGACTGGTTATTGCCAGTGGCGTAGCCAGGGGGGTGGGTTTGGGGACAAAACCCCCCCGCGAAATTTCCAAGAAACCCCAGCAAAGATGGAATATACGTTAGGCGAGATTTCTGAACCCCCCTCAAAACCCCCCCCCCCCCCCCCCCCCGAAATCCACTCAACCCCCCCCCAAATGTAGGTCTAACTACGCCACTGGTTATTGTGTTCAAATTAACCAATCAGAGTGCGTTGTGTGGCAGTTAAAAGAGAGATTTGGAGATTATAGAACAGGTATACCCTGTATAATGTAACAGGTATTTTTTAAAGCACTTCATGAGTGCTCACATATTGCAAAGAGCATCTGGTACGTTCTGAAGACCAAAAACAATAGCCTGCAAAACTGTCCAGTCATTCATTCAACAAAATGTTCTGTGAGAAAGAAAGATTACTTTATTATAATTATCTCGTATGCGAATATGTGCCGCCATGTAAAATAGTCACAGTGGCCGAGTGGCTAGCAAACTCGGCTTGCAGGACCCGGGTTCGAATCCCGGTTGAGTAACAAAAATCCAGCCGTATAAAGTACATAGAAGTATAGGTAGAACTCTTTACTTTTCTGTTTATTTTTATTTTTACGAATTTACGGGGTCCAACCCCATTCACAGAAGCTAAGGAAATCTCCTGTGGCAACTGCTCAAGGTAAAAATGTTAATAAAATCTGTTGTATTACTTTGTATTTCCTCCATTTTCCCTCTCTTTTCTTGTCAAAAACTGTTGTGGACTGGAGTGGAGTGGAAAGGTCCATGATGTTTACAGAGGTTAAAGGGAGAATAGATTTTTCAATACTGATTTATACTGATTATATACTGATAGGAGTAACAAAACAACCAATAACAAGAATAAAAAAGAGATTGACCAAGTCCTCACCCATCAAGTTGGTGTGAGAACAGGCAAAGTGAAAGAATAATAATAACACTCTTTAGTGGAAGGTAACCACCAGGCGAGGTTAATACGCGAAGCATTTTCTACCACCTAACCCTCAGAGTCTTATTATTATGTGGTCACAAACTCAAATAATTGAGGAAAAATTCATGCATTGGGCGGGATTCGAACCAACGGATCCCTACGCTACCTGGTTTACAAGACTAGCGCGTTAACCATTTGACTACCTGTGCAAAAAGAAGAAGAACCAAGCATCGCAAGTTGGACTCCAGCATACAAATTGTATAATGTTGTTGTTGTGTTGTGTTGTTGGTGTTGGTTGTTGTTGTTGTTGTTGTTGTTGTTGTTGTTGTTGTTGTTGTTGTTGTTGTTGTTGTTGTTGTTGTGTGTTGTTGTTGTTGTTGTTGTTGTTGTTGTTGTTGTTGTTGTTGTTGTTGTTGTTGTTGTTGTTGTTGTTGTTGTTGTTGTTGTTGTTGTTGTGTTGTTGTTGTTGTTGTTGTTGTTGTTGTTGTTGTTGTTGTTGTTGTTGTTGTTGTTGTTGTTGTTGTTGTTGTTGGTGTTGTTGTTGTTGTTGTTGTTGTTGTTGTTGTTGTTGTTGTTGTTGTTGTTGTTGTTGTTGTTGTTGTTGTTGTTGTTGTTGTTGTTGTTGTTGTTGTGTTGTTGGTGTTGTTGTTGTTGTTGTTGCTGTTGGTGTTGTTGTTGTTGTTGTTGTTGTTGTAGTCAGCTTGGCTACAGCTGGAGGGGGGTGTGATGGTCTCCAGCCAACTTAAGTGGAAAATTTAGCTCGTTCTGAATCACATATTGTGGGATCAACCATCGCATCGTGAGGACTTGGACTTTTTCTTTATAAGCCGTTAAACCCTTGGGAAACTGCAAAAATACTATACCGGACGTAGCTTAACATAAGTGATTCGTGAGAAACGTGAGTATTCAACATGCGATCTCCAATAGGTTACATCTCTTGTAAGAAATGATCACTGACTGATTACATCCTGATAGTGTACTACAAGCATAATGTCTATTCTCACTTTCTAATAAATAAGGGCAATTTTATTCTGTACATAATATGAGTAAGAGGCGCGGCCGGTGGGATAATGCTTTGGGGGTGCTGCCACATAAACCAGACGAAAATGGGATTTATATTATTATTATTAAACACTTTATTAGATAAGAAGACATAATTATAGGTATGTATGATACAAAAATTTATTATAACAGTGAAAAATATGGAAACAATAGGTATATACAGTAAAAAGGAAAAAAGAATATAAAAATATATATAAACATAAGTCCTAACTAAAGGGCGGGTTTATTGCCTATATGGCAATCTCTTCCACCCAACCCTCTATAGAGTCGCTCTTTCATATTATCTAAAGAGTTTGGGTATGTTTACCATGCTAATCATAATAATTATGCATTCATTATTCTAGAAATCGAACCAATATAGGTGAATTTTCGCCAATGCAAAGACTCCAGGTCATGCGGGTAATAAACCCAGTGATGTGGGGCTTGACCTTTTCAATACAACCCTAGATCAATTAAATGTGATCTCTTTACTAATTAGGATTTAATTTTAAGGATTTTTTTTATTTATAATGAAATCTAGTTAAGGATTTCTTTTATATTATACTCGCGATTTTGTTTAAATGCATGCGACAAATGCGACATCCGTAAATTCTTTAAAAAGAAATGTGTGATGATTTCATTGTGCAAGAGCTAGGACTTGAGAAAATCCTCTATTTTTCTTTTTCGTCTGGGGGTGCTGCAGTTCCGCAGGTCCTTAGCAAAGTTCGCCCCTGATCACGAGAGTACTATGAAGTATATTAGGTACTTGTATTAAATCATAAAAATATCCATGAATTTTTACTGCAAAACTTCTAGGATAGATCATCATCTTACTTTCTATTTAGATGATTAACTAATAATGTAGGAAATACTATCATCTAAATATCCCTATAAATATACATACCCATGTATTGGTAGATATTTATAAACAAATTACTTACCCATTTAATCAGTGGTAACAAGAACGTATTAATGTGAAAGGAAGGGTATTGTTGTATTGCAAAAAACCATGATTATGTATGTGTATGTATGTATGTAGATGCACTTATCATGTATATTAAGCTTAAGTGACCATTTAGATTGAAATCTTGCTTTCCCAACAGATGGGGTTAGCTCAACTAGAAAGTATAAGGTATTCCACCTATCATCGGCTACTTATAATAATAATAATAATAATAGGTAATAATTAATAGTTCATAATAATCATAATAATTACACTCTTTAGTGGAAGGTAGCCACCAACTTTCAGGCGTGGTTAATGCTCAAAGCATTTTCTACCACCTAACCCTCAGAGTCTTATTATTATGTGGTCACAAACTTAAATTAATGAGGTAAATTTATGCACTGGGTGGGATTCGAACCGATGGATCCCTACGCTACCTGGATTACCAGCCTAGCGCGTTGACCACTTGACTACCAGTGCACTCATCAAGTGCGGGTATAGATGTAGTAGGTACTTATCAGGTATTAAGTTCAGTGACCATTTAGATTGAAATCTTACCTTTCCCAACAGAAGGGGTTAGCTCAACTTGAGGTTGAAGAAAGTATGAAGAATTGCACCTATCATTGACAACTTAATGATACATAGTTCCTACTAGAAGAACGAAAAGAGGTTGGGTGGAAGAGATTGCCATAGGCAATAACCCCGCCCTTTAGGTAGGACATTAGCTTTATTCTCTTTTTTATTTGTGTTTCTTTGTTTAATCTATTTATTTTTTCTTTATAATTTTATTGTATTTTACTGTATACAGGGTGGTCCAGAAAGTTTGCACCAAAATGATAGGGGTAATAAAAGAGACCATTTCCAACAAAAATATTCCCGGAAATTTTCCTTTATTTTTTGTCGTTTTCAAAATGACGGCCAAAACTTGTGTTTTTCAAATATTCCGACTTTGGTTGGCTTTTGATTTTTTTATTTTTTTCTGTACCACCTAGAAAAAATCGGATTGCATTTTTGAATTGAAAGTAAAATTTTTAATTAAAATAAGTTAAATTAACCCGTTCAATGTTTTAATGATCATGCTCATTTAGGCTGTCAACGTTCTGAACGCACATATTTGAAAAACACACGTTTTGGCCGCCATTTTGAAAACGACAAAAAATAAAGGAAAATGTCCGGGAATATTTTTGTTAGAAATGGTCTCTTTTATTACCCCTATCATTTTGGTGCAAACTTTCTGGACCACCCTGTATATATTTTACTTTGTCTTACCTAATAAAGCATAATATAATAATAATATTTAGGTACTAGACACAATGAACTGAATCAAATCATCTCTACTAGACACAATCAACTGAATCAACTCATCTCTACTAGACACAATCAACTGAATCAACTCATCTCTACTAGACTCAATGAACTGAATCAACTCATCTCTACTAGACACAATTTATTTATTTATTTAGAAACTCTTTATTAGTAGAACATACAATATACAGACAAAAAATGGTAAAAATTCAACATTAAAATTGACAACATTAATAACATAAACAAGAAAAAATAAACAAAATAAATACATATGTCCTAACTAAAGGGCGGGGTTATTGCCTATGAATCAACTCATCTCTACTAGACAAAATGAACTGAATCAACTCATCTCTACTAGACACAATTTATTTATTTATTTAGAAACTCTTTATTAGTAGAACATAATATATACAGACAAAAAATGGTAAAAATTAAATATAAAAATTGACAACATTATTAATAATATAAACAAGAAAAAATAAACAAAATAATACATAAGTCCTAACTAAAGGGCGGGGTTATTGCCTATGAATCAACTCATCTCTACTAGACACAATGAACTGAATCAACTCATCTCTACTAGACTCAATGAACTGAATCAACTCATCTCTACTAGACACAATGAACTGAATCAACTCATCTCTACTAGACTCAATGAACTGAATCAACTCATCTCTACTAGACACAATGAACTGAATCAACTCATCTCCTTTATTTCAGGAAGCCCCGCCCCAGGATGCTGTCTCAGGGCTCCGCCCCTCCAGACAGGGAGGCGAGACTCCTCAGCTGTAGATGTGGCGAGTGCCCAGCCTATCTGCCGCACTTCTGGAGGTAAGCGCTCTTTCAATTTCTGTGGAGGTGTATATTATTTTTATTATTTTTTTTTGGTTGAAGGCAGGAAAAAATCTTTTAAAGACAGCCAGGTCATCCTGATTTGGGGTGTGGGATTTCCACCTACTAAAAACTCACCTTCTCAAAGAGCTAACCGCACATGGAACCGAAAAATATCATTACTTCAAGTTTTTTTTATCTGACTTTTTTAAGATGAGTGTTTCACAGCCGTATAGCCATGAAACTGGAGCTACTGTAGACGCTTGTGGTCCGTATTGTAGCCTGCCCATCCCGTAGTATGCCTCCCCTCTGATGGGCGAGAAGTGACTTAATTGCAGGGTTTTCCATGAAACCCTTGCGGCCATACTTGGCACATTGCCTGTCAACCAAGGGCTCGATGAGGCTTTTGTACTGTGATTTATCAATAAACTAATGTATTATTATTAAATAAATCATTATAAACACTGCGACCTAAGCATGGGTAAGGCCGGAAATGCCAGCCTCACGTCTTTAGAGGGAACAGAATTTCCTTCGAAAAGTCTGCCCCAATCGGGGATCGAACTCGGGATCTCTGAACTACGGGCAGTAGTCTCAACCGTCACGCCACGGAGACTGGTTTTAAAACCGCCTCAAATATTAGCATACATCAGAATTGGTACCTAGGTAGGCACATGTAAATATGTGGTTCAGGACGAGCCAACCTCTCCACTGAAGTTGGCTGGAGATCTGATGCTCATCTGATGGTAAACAAGCTGGTTACAACAACATAAAAGACGTCAGACTTGTAAAAAAAAGTTAAAGTTATCAAATTATTTTGTGTTAATCACAATCGTGATATTAGAATTAATCAAACTCGCTTTACTAAATTTTTGCTCAACTTGGGATTTGGAACAGCGACCTCCAGGTTACAAGTCCGCCCCTTATCCATCAAGCTACTGAGGTCGGTAAACTTGTAATGTACCACTAAGGTACCTGGGAAACCAGGCACCTTGTTCTGTGATGGCAAAGTATCTTACCACTGAACTAATATTAGCAAAAAAAAAAAAAAAAACAAAAACAAAAATATTAGCCAATAAGCTTTGTATGGCTGGTACAGGACTGCAAGGACTCATTCTAGGAAACACTCACCTTCTCAAAATCCCCAAACTTACCTTTCTTTGTTAAAATGAACCAATCAGAGTGTGTTGTTTACTCAAACTCAAATAACCCAATCAGAGAGCAATTGAAAGGGAGATAGAGATTTGAAGGTGAGAAACGACCTGCTCCAGCAAATGAAAATATATGAAAAAAATTGAAATCGGAACAAAAAAAATTTTTTTTTTTACAAACACAATACTTCCGATTTCTTATATTAGAAATTTCTTGGAAGTAAAAAAACTAAGTGAGAAAGGCCTCTGGAATGGATCCCAGGTTTCTAAAGTTCTTCTAGATTGATTCATATTCAAGAGGATCTCCGAAGCTTCCTTGAGAATATTCCACACCATTGACGCTCGAGTGGTGATTCTGAAATTCATCGCTCCATTAACCACTAACTGTTAATAGGGGGCGCTGTTAACCACTCCGTGAAATCATTCTCCAACGCCCCAGCTGGATTAAAACATTAACTAGATCACAGGGAAGAGATATAATGCAGTTCTCACAGAAACAAAATAGGTATGAAATTATATTAGTAGTAGTAAAATGAGAGCTCAAACTAATAATCATAGTCATAAGGGCACTCCGTGGCGTAACGGTTGTGACTACTGCCCGTAGTCCAGTTCAACCTGAGTTCGATCCGCGTTCGGAGCAGACTTTTCACACAAAAAATTCTGTTTCCTCCGTACACGTGAGGCTGGTATTTCAGGCCCTACCCAGGCTGGGTGAGTTTAATGTGGGTAGCTGGTACGATTCGCAGCGAATGGAGGGTAAAACCCCTGTCCTGATCAGGACTTTAAAGCCAAATAGAATCGTTGGCGTTAGGAAGAGCATCCAGCCGTAAAAATGTGCCACAACCAACCAACCTCAACCATGAGGTTGAACAATGCCGACTAGGGTGGGCCGAAAAAAGCGAATTTTTGAATCGAGAATTTTAATAGCAAAAAAAAGTTGCAGTATGGTCAGACGTTTCCAAAAATATAACTTTTGTCGAAATTGGATGTTATCTTCCACTGCCGCAAAGCGGTTGAAGTTTGGCGGAAAAGTCGAAAAATGGCATTTTGGACCCTACTTTAAGAAATTTATAAAAATAGTAGATGAACATCTAAGAAGCTCAAATTTGTTTCAAATTACTCAATATGTGTTCTAATTTTAGTTTTATACTAAAAATAATGAGCTTTTTGAACTCTGTTCTGTATACAGGGTGATCCAAAATCATGAAATACAACTTTTTTATGTGATTTATATGGAGTATATTATGTTTATATTTATTGAATTATTTGAATTAATTCATCGATATTGGGAAATAAAAATCATCAAATATTAAATATATGATAGTGCTGGACAGTTTGGATGATATTTGCAGTCTTCAGATATACAGGGTGGCCAAAATTTTCATAATTTATGATGACTTTTTTATGTACTTAGTTCATGGATTTTTTTTACATTACAACCATGTAAATATTATGCTAAGCAGTTTTTGGGGACATAAAACATAAATAAGGATTATAACAAGGATAATAAGACAGTCTCTTATCCAAGATATTCCATATGGAGCCCAGGTGATTGATGGATTGTCTTGGGTGGAAGGAAATTTTCACCCAATACATTGCACCTTGGGAAATATGTTGTATAGGGAACGTATTCCCTTATAGTTGTTGTAATTTTACCTTAGAGTTTGACCATTCTATTTCCTGCATTATTATTACTAAAATAACTGTATAAGGTCTAGCTACCATGTGTATTAGGTGGCTACACCACACGACGAAGCTCTCCCGAACCCTCCCAACAACGAATTTTTTTATATCGCGTCTTTTGATATCTTTCCGACCTAGTTCTTTGAGTCTCTCTGCTATTTAAGAGTTTTAATGACTTGGTATAATGGCGAATGGATTTCTGAGGTTATACATATACATTACACCTATTTCCATTGGGAAAAAAAGTAATGAATCGGTAAAAATAACCAATAGGTTCTTAAAATATATCATATCTATATTATGCTGGTCTTTCATGCCATTTGTGGTTTCAGAAAAAAATAAAGTAGGTAAGTCATTCAGATTAGAAAATTGCAAATCTCTTTGGTATTGGTAACATATTAACAACAACTGGTAGCTCAAAGGCAAAAAAAAATGGCTTTCCTCTCGCTGAATAGCGAGGGAATGTTATATCTACTTTGGGTACTGGGCGCAGTGGAAAATCATTGAAGGAGAATTCTATTTATTGTCTAAAGAAATGTAAGCAAATTAAATGAACTTCTACTGATGAGCAAACAACATTAAAAAGTTACTATACTTGTGTTAATCACTTTCATGATATCACAAGTACTCAAAATCGAGTTACTAAATCTACGCTGCATCCAGGACTTGAACCACCGACTTCCAGGTTAGAGGTTACAAGAGCGCCGCCTTATCGATCAACTATATCATTATATTATGTATTGAGATAATTTATTGATCTACTATTGTTTATGCTGCCACTCCAATGTTACTACGAGATATTTCCGAAGGTGCACTGTGTTGGGTGAAAATTTCCTTCCACCCAAGACTTTCCATCAATCACCTGGCCTCCATACGGAATATCTTGGATAAGAGACCTTTTTATTATCCTTTTTATAATCCTTATTTATGTTTTATGTCCCCAAAAATTGCTTAGCATAATATTAACATGGTTGTAATGTAAAAAAAACCATGAACTAAGTACATAAAAAAGTCATCATAATTTATGAAAATTTTGGCCACCCTGTATATCTGAACAGTGCAAAATCATCCAAACTGTCCAGCACTATCATATATTTAATATTTGATGATTTTGTTTCCCAATATCGAAGAATTAATTCAAATAATTCAATAAATATAAACATAATATACCCCATATAAATCACATAAAAAAGTGGTATTTCTTGATTTTGGATCACCCTGTATACAGAACAGAAGTCAAAAAGGTCATTATTTTTAGTCTAAAAATAAAATTAGAACACATATTGAGTAATTTGAAACAAATTTGAGCTTCTTAGATGTTCATCTACTATTTTTATAAATTTCTTAAAGTAGGGTCCAAAATGCCATTTTTCGACTTTTCCGCCAAACTTCAACCGCTTTGCGGCAGTGGAAGATAACATCCAATTTCGACAAAAGTTATATTTTTGGAAACGTCTGACCATGCTGCAACTTTTTTTTGCTATTAAAATTCTCGATTCAAAAATTCGCTTCTTTCGGCCCACCCTAATGCCGACCCCATGTAGGATTGGAAAAAGCAAAGTGAAAGAATAAGAAGATAGTCATAAGGGCACTATTTCTTTCTTCTTCTTCTTTTCCAATGTTGATAGTTCTAAGAATGTTACAAGTACCTAGTGTAGTATTCATTTTAACTATACTTTTGTATAGTTTTTATACATTTTAACTATACCAATGATCCAATTTTGATAGTTCTCAAAATGGTACAATTGCAAGTACGTATTAATAATTGTTATTTAAATCATGAAGCTAATGCTGACACAGGAAAGCACACATTGAAATAAGTAGTGTTGTTGTTGTTGTAGCCAAGCTGGCTACAACAACAACAAGAAGTGATGGCAAATATGATAGTAATAATTACTCATAAACCCATCAGCAAGGTAGTTCTGGTCGTAAGAATTTTTAAGATACAAGATCTTGCCAGTTCTCCAGGATTAATTAAAAAGTTATCCATTTTGATTAATTTTTCAATCCTTTCTAGAACTATATTATTTTTATTATTATCCTTTCATTTTAGATGTTTACCTTTTGTTGCGGTTTTGTTGTTGTTCTTTTGGTATTGTTGGTTCTAGAACTTCTCTTGTTGTTGTTGTTGATAATATTCTTGTTATTAAATTTTGTTGTTGTTGTTGATAATATTCTTGTTGTTAAGATTTGTTGATGTTATTGTTGTTGATAATAGTCTCTAGCCAACTTGTTGTACTTAATGTTTTTGTTGTTGCGAGTATTGTTGGTTGTTTTTCTTCTCTTGTTGTTGTTGATAATATTCTTGTTGTTAAAATTTGTTGATGTTATTGTTGTGGCTAGTCAACTTGTTGTTGAAAACGCCTTGGCTACATCTGAGGGACTGATGATATCCAGCAATCTTAAGTTAAAAGTTGACTCGTGGGCTTTTTCTTTCTAAGATATTAAGTACCTATTAGCAAAATTTGTTGTTGTTGTGTGATCTATTCAGAGTGATGCCGGCTTTAGTTTTAACTTACAACAAAGATTTTTTTTTCAAATGAAGAAGAATAAGAGAAAGAAGAAGAGGAATAATAATAATAAAAGAAGAGACTTGAGAAGAAGACTTGATGTCCTTAGCTTTAGTACCTACTCTCTCTGTCTCTCTCTTTATCTCTCTCTCTCTCAGGCTATTGTCATGACATCACATAATAGCAGGTCGGTTCTGCGCTAATCGCACATTATGTAGACAGAGATAGAGAGAAGAGAGAGAGAGAGGAGAGAGAGATAGAGAGAGAGAGAGAAGAGAGAGAGATAGAGAGAGAGAGAGAGAGAGAGAAGAGTTAAAGCTATGGACTCCTTGAGTAAGAGGGACAGAGAGAGAGAGAGAGAGAGAGAGAAAAAGAGAGAGAGTAAATTTAATATCATGCGATGTCCTTTATCCAATGCTTTGTTGTCTAGAACAGAATCAACAGGTATTTTACAAACTCAGAACTCAGAGAGATGTTGAGATGATGCTGAGTTTAAAACCAAGAAGGTCCAAGATAGATCTTATGTAAGAAGGTGTACTGGTAGCCAAATGGTCAACGCGAGTCTAGTAATCCAGATAGCGTAGGGATCCCTTGGTTTGAATCCCACCCAGTGGGTGAATTTTTCTCCATTGATTTGAGTTTGTGACCACATTCCTAATACTGGTTTTGTGGGAACAGTTGACAAAGGAAACGCCTTCAACCTAATGGCGTCAGACGACATTAATAAACCAAATAGCAGACTAGTTAAAGAGGAAATGGTTTAAAAAGGCGACATTAATAAACCAAATAACAGTCAATAAAAGGGGAAAGCAAAAAATCATAAAAGGACAACATAGTGATACAAAAAGAGCGACAGACATAAACAAACCAAGTTTTAGAAAAGAAATTTCGTAATCTCACCTTTTGAGATCTTTTTGGGTTTCCTTTTGTTCAACATTGATTTCAATGTTTTTTATCTTATCTTTTTTATTAGAGACGTTTTCATTTATGAATGTTTTATTAGGCGTGTTCTTCTCAGTCGCGGTGAGAAAATGATTTAGGGGTGCTGCCACATAAACCGGATTAAAATAGTATTTATAGAGTCGTTCCTTTCAGTACCTAAAGGGTTTGAGTTTGTTTATCATGCCAATCATAATAATTATGCATTTAATAATTGAATGGGTGAGTAGAAGAACCAGGAATGTCAAAAATCGATTTTTTTTTCTTCGTAGAATAAGAAAGAATGTACTCTTTTCTATCATCTCTGTGAATATGAAGGAGAAATACCCCTTAAAAGTATAATTTTTTTCGATTTTAAAGTGGGGGAAGCGAAAAAAAAAATCTGATGTAAATCAAGGAATGTAACAAAATCACTGACCCCTTTTGCTAGCGGTATGTAAAATTTAATTTTATTATACTTATTAGCATCAGGAAAGCAAAAATAAGACAAATCTTATTTTTGCTTTCCTGAAAAGCCGATTTTTGACATTCCTGGTTCTTCTACTCACCCATTCAATTATAGAAATGTGTGATCATTTTCATTGGCATTTCAGTACTAAAAGAGTTTGAGTTTGTTTACCAGGCCAATCATAATAATTATGCATTCATTATTCTAGAAATGTTTGATAATTTTCATTGTGTACGCGCTAGAGTTTGTTTACCAGGCCAATCATAATAATTATGCATTAATTATTCTAGAAATGTTTGACAATTTTCATTGTGTACGAGCTAGAGTTTGTTTACCAGGCCAATCATAATAATTATGCATTCATTATTCTAGAAATGTTTGATAATTTTCATTGTGTACGAGCTTGAGAAAATCCTCTCTTTTTCTTTCGTGTCTGGGGGTGCAGCTCCTTAGCACCGGTCGCGCCTAGTTTTTCTCCTAGAATATTTTTAATCAATTGGTTTTTATCTGATGTTGGTTTGATATCAAGACACCTGTCTTCTGTTTCGCAGTTCAGAATGGAGCCAAGTTGTTCTTGCTACAGTGCATTGTCACCTTTCTCTTCTAGGGTGATATGTGACCGTACCTTTTCACTGTGTGGTGGTTGTGGTGGTACCCTTCTTCTTTCTATGAATTGTTTTATTTTTATTTTTTAAAGATGAGAGTTTTACAGCCTTTTTTATTTCGTAGCAATGAAACAGGAGACAGGAGTTACTGCAGAGGCTTGTGGTTTGTGTTGTAGGTCGAGAAGTGACACAATATTTTCCCATTTATCCCTTACAAACAATTGTAACCAAATTAAGAATATTATTATAATTATAATTTTTTTATAATTTTTTTTTTAGCATAGGTGATATTTATTTATATATTATTTTGTCCCCTTTGTAAATTTTCATGTAATTACATCATAAATGATGCGTTTGAAAAGAAAAGAAAAAAACGCTTGCATACGAGTCTGCAACCATTGGGACATTTTCATCTTTACTATTCAAGGTCTAAAACTTAACTGACCAAATTTCGTATTGTGCGCATGACACATACTTTTTCTCTTCTCTCTTTTTATAATTTAATATTTCGTTACATAATTTCGTTACATAATTTTGGTTATGTGCCAGAGCAAAGACATGAAAATGTCAAATACAAATTTTTGTTCCCGGGACCTTTCGCATGGCAAGCGAGTGCTTAACCACTGAGCTATTCGCGCACTCATGGTTCCCATGATCTCCGGTACAGTGGTACACCTGTGGCGAAGACTATGAAGAAAACCAATTCAATTTATAGTCCCAACAATTCTCAGACCATTTTATTTTCTCATTCCGGGGTTCCGACTCTAACTCTAGACTCTAGAGTGCCTTGGTCTCTAGTACTTCCCGCTACACTGTTCTACCACAGACCACAGGGGCTGTCCAAAGTTTTTTTATGACTTTTTATTATTATTATTAGATATAAATGGACATTCTGTACATAAAAATAATTATTTTAACTATGAAAAAAATGGAAACAATATCTACAATGAAAATGAAAAAGAATAGAAAATATATAAAAACATAATGTCCTAACTATAAAGCGCGGGTTTATTGCCTATGGCAATCTCTTCCACCCAACCCTTTATGCCGTTGTAACCAGAATGTCATCAGCTGGTGGTTATTATTATCACAGACTGGTTGGAGTTCCACAAGAGAAGCACCAATTATCCCGGTAGCAAAAAACATGTCCCGGTAGCTCAGTGGTAAAGGCGGCACTCTGTAAATCCAGAGGTTCCAGAGGTCGCAGGTTCGAAACCCAGCCGGGACATGACAATTTTTCCTCCCATTTGGGATTTTTACCACATAATAATATGTCTTTGGGTTTACTGCTGGAATAATGGGACTCTAATAGTCCTGATCGGGCAGTATAAATAAGGCGATATTATAATTATCACACCGACCTGTATTTAGATCTATTGTGACCAGTTGATTCTAATTCTGATGAACGTCCTGATTTGAAGTAGTCAGGACGGGGGATTTACCCTCCATTCACTGGGAATCGTACCAGCTACCCACATTAACCTCACCCAGCCGTGGTAGGGCCGGAAATGCCAGCCGCACGTGGTTTGGATGGAACAGAATTTTCGTCGAAAAGTCTGCCCCAACCGGGAGTCGAACTCGGGACCTCTAAACTACGGGCAGTAGTCACAACCATTACGCCACGGAGGCTGGTTACACCAATATAAAGTCATATTGTGCACTGGTAGTCAAGTGGGTAACGCGCTAGTCTGGTAATCCAGGTAGTGTAGGATCCGTTGGTTCAAACCCAAGCCAATGTATGATTTACTCATTAATTTGAGTTTGTGACCATGACCATAATATGGTCTTGGTCTTGTTATTATATTATAATAACCCTGAGAGTCTTGTTATTATATTATAATAACAAGACTCTCAGGGTTCGGTGGTAGAAAATGCTTTGAGCATTCACCTCGCCCGGTGGTTATCTTCCACTAAAGACTACGCTACATGGAGTACCATCAGACTAACCACTTGACTACCAGTGCATTACATTGCGTAAAAGGGTTGTGTGGAAGAGATTGCCAAAGGCAATAACCCCGCCCTTTAGTTAGGACATATATTTATGAATTTATTTACTTTTTCTTAATTTATTTTCTCTTTTTACTTCTTTTTATATTGTATATTAATTTTTTATTATTTGTGTTGTATAATATAGGTAATTATGTCCTTATTAATAAAGTGTAAAATAATAATAATACTCCTTAGCGGAAGGTAACCACTAGGCGAGGTTAATGCTCAAAGCGTTTTTTACCACCTCACCCTCAGAGTCTTATTATTATCTGGTCACAAACACAAATTAATGAGGAAAAATTTACGCACTGGGTGGGATTTGAACCAACGGTACCTGAATTACCAGACTAGCGCTTTAACCACTTGACTACCCATGCGCTGACTACCAGTAAAATAATAATAATAATAATTACAAGGTGTCCTTTTGTTATTCCACTAAGGTTTGGACACATTTTGGCCAAGTCCTTCTGCAGACATCATCAGTAACCAGATGTTACATTGAATCTTTTCATGTACTATACTCCTAGATCCTAGAGTATAAAATTTATGTCTGATAGGAATACCTGGTTAGTAGCAGGCGCGTTTTGGGGGTGCTGCCGTATGAACCGGACTAAAATGGCATTCATAGGCATTCGCTAAAATGGCACTAGAAATGAGTTAAATAGAAGAAAAAAAAATGAGTTTTCACAGCCTTTTTTATTTTGTAGCCATGAAACAGGAGCTACTGTAGACGCTTGTGGTCTGTGTTGTAGCCTGCCCATCCCGTAGTATGCCTCCCCTCTGATGGGCGAGAAGTGACACAATACTTCCCATTTAGGTGCTGGGTCAACACGAGCGCACCGGAACGTATCCCTTACAGCCCTTACTAAGAACTGTAATCAAGTTTTGAATACAAATTTTTGTCGACGCGGGGGTTCGTACCCGGGACCTTCTGCATGGCAAGCGAGGGCTTAGCCACTGAGCTATCTTTCAATACTGTTTGAGTTTGTTTACCAGGCCAATCATAATAGGTAATTATGCATTAATTATTCTAGAAATGTGGGATAATTTTTATTGTGTACGAGCTAGGACTTCAGTTTGTTTATCAGGGCCAATCATAATAATTATGCATTAATTATTCCATATAATTTTGACTGTGTGCGAGGTAGGACTTGATAAAATAGTCTCTTCTTCTTTTTCGTCTGGGGGTGCTGCAGTTCCGCAGCTCCTTAGCACCGTCCACGCCTGGTAAATAGTACTACCTACTTGTAAATAGTACTTGTAAATAGTACTGGTAAATAGTACTACCTACTTGTAAATAGTACTTGTAAATAGTACTGGTAAATAGTACTACCTACTTGTAGAGATAGTAACTTGTAAAGTATTACCAGCGCAGCGTACAAGGTACAGTCAGGGTTGATCGATGGTACATTGAATACACCAGTTCTCGTTCTGTCACTGAAGTTAAGCAACGTCCACCGAGGCTAGGACTTGGATGGTTGACCATTCGAATTCGAAACCTCGTGGTGCCAGCCGGGATTCGAACCCGGAACCTCCGGGACAGCAACCAATGCTCTTACCCACTGAGCCACAGAGATCGGCAACACTACTTAAGTATTAATCTGATTACTTATTATAACACAATAATACGAGGATACTTAAGCAAGACGGAAGTCATATTTCTGTCATAATGTAAATTATCTTGATCCTTTCTTTCATAAGTCCTAGGATTAAGGATCTATCAAGCTTATTATTCTTCTTAAAGTATGAATTAATTATACCTATTATGCTTGGTCCATACAGGTGTAACATGCAACATGAATTCACTCTGTGTGGACGGCTTCTGAACACGAACATGAATGTTCAAAAATTATCCATGAGGATGTCGGTTTTCTACCGAACATCTTTGATCTTTGTTGCTACTATGTTGCACGTGTGTGGACGGCACCTGAACATAGAAACAGAATGGATCCACTGACGAACACGAACTGCAACATGTTGCACCTGTGTGGACCCAGCATTATACAGGGTGGGGCAAAAGTCTGGAAACCCCTGAATAACTTTCGAATGGCTTCTTCGGTAAAATTAAAATTTTGTATGGTAAACCGGGCTAATAAGACCTTCTTTTAGAGTGGGACAGATTTTTGTTACCGGCCCCCATGTCGGGGCCAGGGGGGCCAACTTCATTTTTTTAAATACGAACCCCCACCTTGCGATACATTTTTGGAAAGGTCTTTAAGTAAGAAATACATTGGTGCAAATTTTATTTTTTTTCTATTAACTGTTTGCAAATGGCGTCCAACTTTGTGCATGCAGTAAAGTCTGGAAACCCCTGAATATCTTTTGAAAGGGCTTTCTCAGTAAATTTTAAAACTGTGCACGGTAAGTCGGGGTAATTAGACCTTTCCAAAAATGTATCGCAAGGTGGGGTTTCGTATTTAAAAAAATGAAGTTGGCCTCCCTGGCCCCGACATGGGGGCCGGAAAACAAAATCGGTACCATTCTAATGTAAGGTCTAATTACCAAGGATTACCGTACATAATTTTAAATTTACTGAGAAAACCCTTTCGAAAGATATTCAGGGGTTTCCAGACTTTACTGCATACACAAAGTTGGACGCCATTTGCAAACAGTTAATATTAAAAAAATAAAATTTGCACCAATGTATTTTTAATTTAAAGACCTTTTCAAAAATGTATCGCAAGGTGGGGGTTCGTATTTAAAAAAATGAAGTTGGCCCCCCTGGCCCCGACATGGGGGCCGGTAACTAAAATCGACCCCACTCTAAAAGAACGTCTTATTAGCCCGGTTTACCGTACAAAATTTTAATTTTACGGAAGAAGCCATTCGAAAGTTATTCAGGGGTTTCCAGACTTTTGCCCCACCCTGTATATTATGACTATGACGTATTACATATCTGTCCCGGTAGCTCAGTGGTAAAGGCGGCACTCTGTAGATCTAGACATTCCAGAGGTCGCAAGTTCGAAACCCAGCCGGGACATGACAAGTTATTCCCCCATTTGGGATTTTTACCACACAATAATGCGTCTTGGGCTTACTGCTGGAATAATGAGACTTAATAGTCCTAATCGGGCAGTATAAAAAAGGGATATATTGTTATTTTTATAATATAACAGAACTGTCCGTTTTATGAGATTCTCTTCTTCTTTCACTTTGCCTTTTTCCCAAACCTACTTGGCAGGCCCGTTTTACACCCTGCCAGCGCCCTTGGTACGACGAAAACAAGCGCCCCTTTTTATACCCTTGCCAGTGGGCGCGGCTGTGATTTGGGTCAGATTTCAGCAGTGGTGCAATTAATGATGCATGCAAATACAACCACGGAAATTCCCCCCTAAAATGCCAATTGCCTAGCGCACATAGGCACGTGCCTACTGTGCGTATTCGGTAAAACGGACCTGCTACTTGGGGTTGGTATTGTTCAACCTCTTGGTTGAGGTTCTATTTGATTTAACGTCCTGAGGGTTTGGGGGCCCTTGTTAATTATTTAGCCTCCTTGTATAAACTTGATGGAAATATCAAGTTTGGCGACCATCGAACACGGCGATGCTACCCAATGATGATGATGATAATACATAGCTACTTATACATACAATTTACTTAGAATGTATGCATTGTCCAGCCCAAGACGTGGCGTGGGTTGATAATGCTTCTATACTTGTGCCATACCAATTGGTTTGCTAGGACAATAAAACTGATTAATACAGTCACCGGCAGAATTAACAGGACACTTGTTGTTTTATCATTTTACTCCATGTATTTCCTGATGGACTAAATTTGACATAACTTTTTTGTAATTAAAATTTTCTAGGTATTTTTGTTTTGATAGAAAAGTATCAGTATGGAGATTAATACCAAACAGAAGAAACATTTGTAACTCATTCCACATCAGATCAAATAATAAACTTATTCCGTCATTTCTTTCTTGATAGAAAACTAAGCGTATTTTTTTTTTTTTCATATTTAGTAAAATTTAGGTATAATGGAAAAGTTATTATTTTATTATTATTATTAAAATGCTTTATTATATACAAAAACATACACAAGTATATGTACAATACAAATAATAAATTATTATATAAAAATGGAAACAATATGAACAATAAAATGGAAAAAAATAGATAAATACATACACTTGTCCAAACTAAAGGGCGGGGTTATTGTCTATGGCAATCTCTTCCACCCAACTCTTGTACCTCTAGTTCAGTATTAATCTGAACAGGAGTATCATCCCTTGCGCCTCCATACTGTTGGTTTTCTATCAAAACAATAATAGCTTGAAAATTTCAACTTCAAATTAACCATGGAATCAAATGCAAAAGAACTGAGTTGCTGCAATCCACCACATACTGAAAAGTACATTGGATTGCAGTAACTACTAAATGTTAAATGAAGGATATGTATGAATATTAAAATAAAATATAATAAAGTTATTGGGAAACAACAAGTTCTGCCGTTAATTCTGCTGTTGAGTATATAGTTGGTAATGTTGGTCTATCTGTAATGCAAGGACAATATAACATTCCCAGACGCATTGCTAGCATCTGGTCAGAACTATGCTTAACACCTGTTCATGTTGTATAATTGTAAATTTTATTGCCTAACTAGCTGTTCCCCCGTACTTGGCAACGAGATTGGACTGAGTTACGAGTAACACATGATAATAACACTCTTTAGTGGAAGGTAACCACCAGACGAGGTTAATGCTCATAGCATTTTCTACCACATAACCTTCAGAGGATTATTATTATGTGGTGACAAACTCAAATATGTAAAAGAGGAAAAATTCATGCACTGGGTGGGATTCGAAGGATCCCTACGCTAACTAAATTATCAGATTATACCTACACGCGTTGTACCTACACAAACTCAAACACATAGAATAATAATATCTCCTTATTTATACGGCCCGATTAGGACTAATGAGTCCCATTTTTCCAGCAGTAAGCCCAAGACGTATTATTAAGTGGTCAAAATCCCGAATGCGAGGACCACTTGTCACGGGTTTTGAACCCGCGACCTCGTGATTACCAGTCAGATAGCTTGACCACTGAGCTACCGGGACAGAACTGAGGATTCAGTAAGAGAATAAGAGAAAATAACTGAATAGTCTGAAGTTTCAGGCTTTTTTGCCTTTAACGTCACTTTATACTGCATGCCAGCATGCCCCATATCACGATACGACGGGGTTTTACCCTCCATTTGCAGGAAACCCACAAACCTGCTACCCACATTAAAAAGACCCAGCTTGGGTTGGGCCGAAATGCCAGCATCACGAAGTCTTGACCTCGCTGGACGTTGCTTAACTTCGGGGATCCTACAACAACGCGTGCATTCGACGCGCCATCGACTCCTGGCTTTTCTGGGTGCATTCAACCTGCCTGGCTTTTCTGTTTTGTCTGTTTTTTGAGAGATTCAGCCAGCCATTTGTCTAAAGGTCACTCTGAACTCGGCAAATAGATTTTATACATGAGAACTTCTGAAGTACAACATAGCTAGTCAAGACAATAGACAATATCGTCAGCTGGAAGGTAAAACTGACCATCTGCATTTGGAATCTCCACCAATCTTTCAGGTAAAAATTGTTTTTCGCTTTTTCCCGCGCATATGTTTGAATACTACCGAACTTTCGATTTTTAGCCAATAGTTAGGTTAATTTCCGACCAGAGTAACGAAAAAATGAAAACTGACCAACTGTCACTTGGTCAGTTTTACCTTCTAGCCGACGATATGTTCAAAACAATGAAGATAATAATGATAGCTCATATTGGATACTTTTCTCAAGTAAATATACCTGGTCAAGACAATGTGTTTTTAGTAATACCTGGGGCCCTGTTTCACAACCTACAAGATTCAAGAGCCAGTTTACAATATTTAGAAACTCAGGATACTTTTCTCTAGTAAATATGCCTGGTCAAGACAATATGTTTTTAGTAAGACCTGGGTCCCTGTTTCACAATTTACAAGATTCAAGCCAGTTAACAATATTTAGAAACTCAGACAATTGAGTGAAAGCCCAACTTGGAGTTTCCCAAGAGTTTAATGGCTTATAAAGTTAAAAGCCCAAGTTCTCTGGTTGATCGTACATAGAAACTTGTGATGGTTAGGACGGGGGGTTTACCCTCCATTCGCTGGGAATCGTACCAGATACCCACATTAACCTCACCTAGCCGGGGTAGGGCCGGAAATGCCAGCCTTACACGTACGGAGGGAACAGAATTTTCTGTGTGAAAAATCTGCTCTGACCGGGGATTGAACTCAGGATCTCTGGACTACCGGCAGTAGTCACAACCGTTACGCCACGAAGGTTTCCATAATATCAAGAAAACAGAAAGACATTCGTGAATTTTTTTTTTAAATCTAAGTGAAATATGTTTTACAGAACGTGTACATACATTATAAATTTTAAATCTAAAATAAGCTTTTTTGTATTTGCATACTGTATTTGTAGTTTAATTACTAACCTTTTTGTTCTTATTACTAACCTATACTTCTCACTTTTCTGTTTATACTGATTAAAATAGAGAGGTTAGTTGATGACATGGATAATTAGAACTATTACCTCCTGATGAGAGCAAACAAGCTCGAAACAGCTGTCTAGGTATGTTCTGATATTCATGTACATCTAGTACAACTTCTCACTTGTCTGTTTATACTGATACTTATAATAATTACAATTTATGTATGTATGTATGTATGTACAATTGTACATACATTTTTTTTTTTTTACAGCAAAGCCTACACTAAAAAGAAAGTGTACCGCCCGATAGTCCGGAATTTTCGATAAATAAATATATACATAATATATGTCCTAACTAAAGGGCGGGGTTATTGCCTGTGGCAATCTCTTCCACCCAACCCTTTAGTTCGGCACCGAGCCAGTCCCGAACTAGTCGGATATTCGGACTTCTACTGTATATAAGATATATAGGTGTATATAGGTGGGGATCTCCCACTTGTGTTTTTAAAAAAAGTTTATTTTCCAAAAAACTGAAAATGACAAAGTCTTAAAAATACTTGATATTGGAAAAATGAAACTTAATTATATTTTTAAATATGCAATTGACATATCAAAATGAATGAAAGATAATTATTAGAACATTTAAAAGAAAACAATATAATTATGAAATAATAAAATAATTAATTAATAAAATTTGAATTGAATAGATCGCAAATTTAAATTATCGATCAGCGACAATGCCCGATGCAAGTCCTGAATCAATCTGCCTGTCGGATCCTACCAATGGCTATTGTCAGAAGGACAATAGCTAATTTTTTAATACAGTCAGCATTTATGGTGGCTGTAACTTATATATATAATTATTATTATTTTAAAGATGAGCTTATTTCGTAGCCATGAAACAGGAGCTTCTGTAGACGCTTGTGGTCTGTGTTGTAGCCTGCCCATCCCGTAGTATGCCGTATGCGGTATGTATGCCCCACCTCTGATGGACGAGAAGTCACACAATGCTTACCATTTAGGTGCTGGGTCAACACGAGCGCACCGGAAGGCATCCCTTACAAACAATTTTAACCAAATTAAGAATACAAATTTCGTCGGCACGGGGGATCGAACCCCTCTGATGGGCGAGAAGTGGGTTTCGAACCCGGGACCTTCCGGGACAAATTTCGTCGGCACGGGGGATCGAACCCCTCTGATGGGCGAGAAGTGGGTTTCGAACCCGGGACCTGCCGCATGGCAAGCGAGTGCTTAACCACTGAGCAAGTCGTGGCACAGGGCCCTGGATAAACATTAAACAGCTCATATTGTACTCAAGATCAGCTTCTCAAGAAAGGAATACCGAGTGTAAAAGATAATGGCTCGGACTTCAAGTAGAAAGGGTTCCCAGCTAATCAGTAGCTTGTTTGTACAGTCATGGTCTCATGGTATTTTACCCACTCAACGACCATCAACCAACCAATGTACCAAATTTTACATGCCTATGTATATGGTATTTAGGAATTACAATAGTAAATAATATGTAATATTTTTATGTAAAACCAGGATTCTTTAAATTTTTACATAAAAAATAATATTACATACATATAACATTACTTTGAATTTCTAATAAGACAGATAATCAGTAAAGTTAATGATAATTTCTAGGAACCGTGTAAAAACTGATGTTAGAATATTCTTACTTTTTAAAAAAATAAAATAAAAATAGGTTCCTAGAAGGTACCTACTAGTAAACTTCTTCTTTTCCTAATTTAAATTTTAAGTACAGAAAACTAGCTTCAGCTACTAAATAGTTAGTAATGGTCAATTTCTTCTTTTCCTAATTTAAATTTTAAGTACAGAAAACTAGCTCTAGCTACTCAATAGTAGCTAGAGGCAATAACCCCGCCCTTTAGTTAGGACATATGTATATATATATTTCTTGTTTATATAATTAATATTGTCAATTTTAATTCCGAGAAATTTCTAATATTAGAAATCGGAAGTATTGTGTTCTTTTTATAAAAATAATAATATTTTTTTGCTCCGTTTTCAATATTTTTTGCTCCATCCAAGTCCTATTTTTCTCATATTTCTGGACTTTTCATTGCCTCCTGAGTATATAACTTTGGTTTTGTGTCCGTCTGTCGGTCCGTCGGTCTGTTAAAAATATTCCTAGTAACGCGCAAATCTCAGAAACTGCTGAATGGATTTTGATGAATGGATTTTGCACACATATAGAAGACGTTCTGTAGATGGTCCCATTTTAAATTCATCAAATTCGTACAAGCGGTTCTGGGTGAAAGAGACCATGGGCCTGACCACTAACTTTTTATTTAAACGCTTATATCTTGTGAACGGTACACCCGATTTTGATGAAATTTTGTATGTAGGTATATGCTTATTATTGTTTTACATAGGCTACTTATATTTATTTTTTAATTAATTATAATTTGAATCTGATTTTTAAGAAAATCCAAAATTTTGGACAAAAAAGTCAAAAAACAAGTTCCACCACTTGCCGATACAGAATTTTTTTGTAGAATCTAGAATGTAGAAAAAATAGTTTTCTACCATTAAAACAAATTTGAAGAAAATCGGTTGAGCGGTTTTGGAGATACAGATGATTTAGTATAAAATCTCAAAATTGGCACGTTGTATACAATGTGAAATAATCACGAGGAAGTATTGTGTCCATGATTGGCAGTGTTTTTACACCTATGTTACTGGAGAGAGAGAGTGTAAGGGAGAGAGACAGAGAGAGAGAGAAGAAGAAGGAAGCTATTGAGAGAGAGAGATATGACAGAACTGATATGAAATAGGAGAGATATAATATTATACCTATGTTACTGGAGAGAGAGAGAGAGAGAAAGGGAGAGAGAGAGAAATGACAGATGTGAAATAGGAGGGATATATTATTATACCTATGGTACTGGAGAGAGAGAGAGAGAGAAAGGGAGAGAGAGAGAAATGACAGATGTGAAATAGGAGGGATATATTATTATACCTATGGTACTGGAGAGAGAGCGAGAGAGAGAGAGCGAGAGAGAGAGAGCGAGAGAGAGAGCGAAAGAGAGAGAGAGAGAAAGAGAGAGAGAGCGAGCGAGAGAGAGAGAGGGATAGAGCGAGAGCGAGAGAAAGAAGAGACAAAAAGAGAGAAGGAGAGAGATAGAAATAAATTGTTCGTTTTTTTCTCTCTCTCTCTTTTTTCTATCTTACCTTTGTATCATGTCAAGCATAAATTTTGAAACCTAAAGAGATCAAAAGAGAGAGTTATCATAGGAAGCAAAAGAGTGAGAAAGAGTGAAAAGTGAGAAAAACTTTAGAGCTGAGATATGAAAGAACAAACTATTTTCATATGCATTATTAAAGAATAAATATAATTTTCTTACCTTTTTGTTGACCAAACTTCACTAGTTTTAACTTTTTAAAAAAAGTTTTAAAGAGCCCAAATCACATTTTTGTAAATATTTTCTCTCGAGCAATTAATTTAAACTAGATTATGATCGGGAATCACATGGAAGTTGTTTACATTTATAATTCTGACATTAACCACAAGCAGCAGCATCTCCTTGAGGAGAAACACCGCCTCCCCAAATTAGGAAACCTCCCCAAATATAGCAACCTTACCCTAACAATAAACATAATAACATTGTTCTTTTTATCATTATCTACATAGTCACAAAAATAGATAATAATAGAAAGGACAATGGTCATAACATAAAAGTGTGTATTATAATATTATGTACTCGTACTTATGTATTATATCAAATCCTATGTGTAATATATTGATATACTTATGTATTATATTAATATTTATGTACTATATTAATATTCGTAACTTGTCACAGAAATGTAAGAACGTGAGACTTCATAATTCAGGGTGTCCCATGAACACTTTTCTAACTGACCTGTCTTACGACTATCTTGGAAATTTTGGGATTTTTCCTTTCCTTTTCCTATATATTTTTTTCTTTTTTAAATTAAGAGGATGTAAATCTTATATTAATTCAAGACGAACACCAAAGACTGCCTGATGCCTTTGATGAACAGTGTGAGTTTTGTAAGCGGAAATTGGTGCTTAATACCCACTAAAGTATATTCGTCGAAAATTTGACCTACCCAGTTTTCACATTTCTGGACAAATCATAGCCTCAGGATACCAAAAAAGTTGTTTTTGGCCATTGGTCCGTGCGTCCGTCTGTCTGTTTTTCGTTGGGTTTAAAGTTGCTTTCGAAGCATGGTCATTTACTCATATCACGATGGGGGTGTTACCTCCCATTCGTAGGAAACTCACAAATCTGCTACCCACATCAATCTCACCCAGCCTCGACTGTGCCGGAATGTCAGCATCACGAAGTCTTCACTTCGCTGGGACGTTGCTTAACTTCGGTGATCCTACGAGAACGGGATGTAAATGAACCGATGAAAACCGTATTGTAGAAAACGCTGTTCTGCAAAAAAATATTGGAGTCCATCCCAGGACCAACTGCAAAGTTTTGAAATATATATTGTAAAACCAGCCCAAATATTTTTTTTTTTTTTTACAAATTAACGGGCATAGCCCATGTTTATATTTATGTTTATTAATTATTTGACTACAGAAATACGGTTTGAAATACAGTGAAACCTAGATTTATTTTTAGGACACCCTGTACATAAGAATAGTTTATATTCATTTACAATTGTACATACATAAGTTTCCTACGATACTTACATAGATCATCATATTCATCATCTATGTACTCATGTTCTCATGTCGTTCCTCTCAACACAAGTCACATTTGTCACAGCTTGCTGTAGGTAGCATAGCAACGACTCGTCTTCGTTCTTTCAATGTCCTCTCTCATACCTCGTGAGGAAAAATGAGTAACTATGTCTGAGAAAAGTGACTAACAAACCCGCTTGTTCTGTGTTTTTCTTATCTGGTAAATTTGGTCTTCACATTTGGAAAAAAAAGATGACCTACCAACAAACCCTACTGGAAAGCTTTATACATGTTTCTTTTTTCTTTTTTTTTATTATTATTCTTATTTAGTACTTTGATACATGTGATACGATACCTATAGTACTATGAAGACTAAAAGGAAATAATAGCAAAAAATCTTTAATCAGCCTAGCCGAGATGTCTGATTACTGAGGTTGGAAACTTGAAACAAAACTTAAAAAAAAAAAACGCCAAAAGTTGTTTTCATTAGCAAACAAGAAAGACTAGGTCAAAAATAAGGTTCAAATCATGAAACAGGATTAGATTTAATTTAAGTAGACACTATCCGTTAACACACCCTCTAGTGGGAATTTCAACCAATCACAGCGCACTGTAGCCTGAGTCAGCTATAGTGCTCTGTGATTGTTGAAATCCAATGTCAATGTCCAATTAGATTAAATCTAGTCCTGTTTCATAATTCGGCTCTAACTGAGCTACACCATCAACTATTACACTTAAATCCCTGGTTTAAATCATCAGCATAGGGTGGCGTCATCGTGAACGATGGTAGCCAGACAGTGGAGGAATGACTCAGCACTCCTACCACTGTCTTTACAAGGAGGCTAATAATTGACAAGGGCCCCCAGAACCAAGCCAATGCTGGTCTACTCCCTGTTTATAGTCCCCCAGGCAGGCAGGTTTAAATAATAAGTTAAATTTATGTTATCATATTTGCGTTAATCACTTTGGTGATATCACAACTGCTCAAACTGGCTTTACTAAATCTACGCTGAAACCGAAAATTGAACCACCGACCTCCAGGTTACAAGTTCGCCGCGTTATCGATATAAAATAATGACAAGGGTGGTGCGGAAGAGAATGCCGTTGGCATTAGCACCGCCCTTGATTAAGTTTTGTTTTTTTTTTTTAATTTTAATATCTATGTATGTATAACATATATTCTATGTCATTATTTTGTAAATAAAACTTGATCCAACTTGTTTAATAATAATAGCTACTGAGATCGATAGTTTAAATAAGACGAAGAAATATTAGGTCATAAATTGGTAACCTTTTGTTTTGAACTTTAGGTTAGTAGGTTTCTTATTTTGGTAAAATCGCTATTGTATTTTTGAACTAATTTATTTTCAAGCATTGTTTCTGAGTCAATCAGTTTTAAACATTTCATGTTATTTATCATAAGTATAATTATTTTCATACATTTTAGTTATTGCTGTATATGATAAGTTGCTCTTGTAAATGTCCAACATTGGTTCATTGTTTGGGTCATAGGTTGAGATTTGGTAACTTCAGTTTTATAGTTTGGCAATGAATTTTGGTATCTTTAGCATAGGTTCTAGCATGTTCGTTTCCAATATTGTTGTCTGCTCTGATTTTAATTTCTATATTGTTCTCTGTTCAAATCTGTAAGTATATTATATTCTAAAAATCTGTGCGTTTTAGAGTATATCCATCCAAAAACTAATAAGAATAGTTGAAAGATACCTAGTATTGTATTTTGGTATATTTTTTATCTAGATATCTCACTAATCTCACAGTCAGGTAATTCTGTTGTATAGAAAAGATATATCTGTACAATATCTTTAGAACAGGGGTCTTCAAACTTTTTCAGACTCTGGGCCATATTTCTTTTCCAGAAAAGTCCGCGGGCCACTATTAGAAACATAAATTGGGGGGGGGGGGGGGGGGGGGGGTATTTTTTATTTGCAAAAAAATAAAAATAAAAATTGTTTCACCCAATTTTTTTATACAAATACTAGAAAATTGAAAATAAAAAAAAGCTCCCATGGCTGAGTGTTGGTCAAAGCAGCACTAACTAGTCTTGTAGGTGAGAGACCCGGGTTTGAATCCCGGCGGATTTGTCACTACTCGTAACTTTTCCATAAAAAAAAAAAAAAAAATCTTGGCCGGCTAGTGCTGGAAGAAATAGGAAATAGCATGAATGAGCTCGCGGGCCACCAAAATTGACCTGCTTTAGAACATACCTATCTGTACACATAGAACATACATATCTATGTGTACTCGTATATCTGTTAACATAAGATTATTTATACCTTGGTGTTGGTTTTATACCTAGGTCCATAACCATATACCACGTGATTTTAAGACCTATTTTAAAGTTTGTATTATCTGTTAGGTCGTTTGAATGTCGGGGCTTGTTCCATTTATAAGTATAATACATTTTATTATTATTATCATTATTATTTTTAAAGTTGAGAAAGAAAAATGTGATGCCCGGGGGCCATCCTAGATATTTCTTCATTGTTGTTTCATTGTGTAGATTGGGGCTACTCCCTCATCTTTTAATATATTCTTCTTTCTATATATCCTATATATTTATGTATCTTAACTAAATTTCTATGTATCTTAACTATTTATGTATATCAAATAAACATGGGTTTAACCCGTCAATTTATGAAAATTAAAATTCTTACTCTCTTTCTCGGTGTCTTATTAATCTTCTGATCCTTCATCTCATTCTTTTTTTTTTGTCTTCTTCTTTGTATTGTTGTACCAGCCTCCGTGGCGTAACGGTTATGACTACTGCCCATAGTCCAGAGGTCTCGAGTTCGACTCCCGGCTCGGGCAGACTTTTCGAAGAAAATTCTGTCCCCTCCAAACACGTGAGGCTGGCATTTCCGGCCCTACCCAGGCTGGGTGAGCTTAATGTGGGTAGCTTGTACGATTTCCAGCGAATGGAGGGTAAAACCCCGTCCTGATTATCTTACTGAAATCAGGACGTTAAAACCGAATAGAATCAACTGGTCACAATAGATCTGATTAGGTCGCAGTGTTAATATTGTAAGGGTTTCACTGAAAACCCTGCAACCAGGTCAGATAATAATAATACTTCTATTGTTGTATCATTTTCTTCTCTTTTTCAGTGTTTTATTAATCTTCTGATTCTTCTTCTCATTCTCTTTTTGTCTTCTTCATTGTATTGTTGTATCATTTTCTCTCACAAACTCGCTTTACCATATCTTTGCATAACTCGGGACTTGAACCACCGCCTTATCGATCAAGCTACTGAGGTCGGTTCTAATGCCTTGAGTCCCAAGACACCACATCCTCAGGCTACGAGCACACTGGTTGGATTTTGACTTGAGGTTAACACCCACATATATCATTCACTGCTATGTAATATTATTATTCATTTTATTCAGTACTTCGCATTGTATTCAGATTTGTCTACAGATCTTTTCGGGGAAGTGCGCTGAATTCGTTCCCTTGAGAAAAAAATAGGTTTTTTTTACTCATTCAATTTTCCAACCCTTTTGTCAAGTCAAGTCTGTTGGTTAAGAAGCTAGTCTGGTAACCCAGGTAGGGTAGGGATCCGTTAGTTTAAATCCCACTCAGTGCATTAATTTTTCCTCATTTATTTGAGTTTGTGACCACATAATAATAAGATTCTTTAGGGTTGGGTGGAAGAAAATGCTTGTGCATTATCTTTTCCTATAGTGGTGGTTACCTTCCACGGAAGAGTATTATTATCTCTTGAACACATGTTACAAATTTTAAATGATATTGCAACAGACCTTTTTAACAGGTTCCTATTCAATGGCGTTCCCCAAGCTTTTCAGTTATAAGAACAGGTATCTCGTGAACTCTTGTTACGAAATTTAGATGAAAAACCAACTTTCACATCGGGTCCCTGTTTGGCGGCGTTCCGCAACGTCCGGTGAGTTATTTATAACAACTTGAACCCCCTATTAATTCAGATCAGAAACATGAGATCTTATATATCTCGTGATCTTATCCCAGTCCGATTTGAACTTTCAACAGGGCCCGACTCTGAAGTTATTCTGATAGACACAGCAAACATAGATAGGTATACATTACATATTATATCTACATATAATATTATAGATAGGTATATAGGTACCTTTGACCTCTATACTTTTTGATAATAATAATAACATCGCATGTTTTATACTGCCCAATGAGGACTATTAAGCCCCATTATTCCAGTAGTAAGCCCAAGACGCATTATTATGTGGTAAAAATCCCAAATGGAATTTTTACTTGTCATGTCCCGGCTAGGATTCGAACCTACAACCTCTGGAATCTCTGGATTCACAGAGTGGCGCCTTTACCACTGAGCTACCTGGACAATAATAATATCGCCTTATTTATACTGCCCGATTAAGACTAAAGAGTCCCATTATTCCAGCAGTAAGCTCCATAACCGGAGGTCAGTGGTTCGAGTCCCAAGTTCAGCAAATATTTAGTAAAGCGAGATTGAAACAGTTTGAGTAATTGTGATATCACGTCGTGATTAACATAAATATGATAACTAACTGTTTATTAATTATTGTGTATCTAATATAGAGTCTGGCTGGGGGACTATAAACAGGGAGTAGGCCAGCAGTCTGGCTGGGGGACTATAAACAGAGAGTAGACCAGCAGTCTGGCTGGGGAACTTTAAACAGAGAGTAGACCAGCAGTCTGGCTGGGGAACTATAAACAGGGAGTAGACCAGCATCAGCTTGGTTCTGGGGGCCCTGGTCAATTATTAGCCTCCTTGTAAAGACAGTGGTAGAAGTGCTGAGTCATTCCTCCACTATATCTGGCTACCATCGTTCATGATGACGTCACCCTATGATGTTGATGATGATGATGATCTAATATAGCTGTTACCCGCAACAGGACTCGAGTTAACTAAGGCATGTCCGCACTGTGGATTTAACATTAGCTTAATTCGCCAAGACTTTCAGCACACACACATACACACAACGGTTGGGTGGAAGAGATTGCCAGAGGCAATAACCCCGCCCTTTAGCTAGGACATTAATGTTATTTTCTATTTTACTTATTTATTTTGTCATTTGTTTGTGTTTGTGTGTTTTTTTTTTTTTTTTTTTTTTTTTTTTTCTTAATTTTATACTGTTACCATTGTACTTTGTCCTCCTAATAAAGCTTAAAAAAAAAAACAAAAAAAAAAAACAAAAAAAAAACATGACTCAACAAAATTTCGACCTCTGTTCCCGTTGGAGTTTGGTCTGCTGAATTAACATAAAATAAGGTTAAAACAAAGTTATCTCTTTCCATATCATATTTGTGTTAATCACTTTCGTGATATCACAACTACTCAAACTCGCTTTACTAAATCTACGCTGAAACCGGGACTTGAACCTCCGACCTCCAGGTTACAAGTCCGCCGCGCGCCGCCTAATCGATCAAGCTACTGAGGTCGGTTATTAACACAAATATGTTATTAAATTAGGACTGGCAACACGCACTGATTAAAACCCTTCCTGCTCAAACAAATTGGTATCATACTTTTGTAAACATCCGGGGTTAAGTGGCAGAGAATGCCTAAGGCATTAACTTCGCCCCGGATTACAAAACAATTGTAAATATAAATAAATATTGATCTTTGTTATTATTTTTTTCTTTGTACATATTTCTAAAAAAAAATTAAATTATTGTTATTAATTCTTTGTTGATGATTGTTTTGTAAAAATAAATAAAGTGTGAATAAATAAATAAAATAAATAAATAAACTCTGTTGAATCAAATCAATCACGTATCTTATTAGAAGGTAATTGTAGAAGACACTTATTGAAAGATAATCTTAAATTAGGACTGGCAACTGGTAATACGCATACTGATTAAAACCCTTCATACTCAGACATATTTCTAACATACTTTTGTAAACTCTGTTGAATCAAATCAATCACGTATCTTATTAAAAAGTAATTGTAGAAGACACAAATTATTGAAAGATAATCTTAAATTAGGACTGGCAACTGGCAACACGAACTGATTAAAACCCTTCCTACTCAAACAAATTGGTAAAATACTTTTGTAAACACTGTTGAATCAAATTAATCACGTATCTTATTAGAGTATAATTGTACTGTATTGGAAATTTTGGGTTTAAAGTTGCCAAATTGAATTGAAACTTGGTGCAACATCTATTGAAAATAAATTGGAACAAGGAGTACAACCTTTGTTGCCTGGAGCATGTCTTTGAAGCATGCTACAGGAAGCCAGAGGCTGCGCGTTAATTGAGTGTGTGAGGAAATAAATTCAATGTTTGACCAATTCTAATTATCTACACTCTTATAACTAATTATTCACTATGGAAAATACGCCTCGTAGAAGTTGTAGATCCGTTGGTTGAATTCATGCACCCAGTGCATGAATTTTACCTCATTTACGAGTAATTGAGTAGGTATATGACCACAAAATAATAAGACTTTGAGGGTTAGGTGGTAGAAAACGCTTTAAGTATTAGCCTCGCCTGGTGGTTACCTTCCACTAAAGGACTAAAGAGTATTATTATAGATATGACTATGATACGACGAATGGAGATTTTGCCTGACACATACCACTGTAAGGTGGCGCTTATCAATCATATTTAATCAGGTTGATAAATTAAAATATAAATAGACACGCATCTTTCCTCACGAGATATAAACATAAAAATAATAATTACACTCTTTAGTGGAAGGTAACCACCAAGCGAGGTTAATGCTCAAAGCATTTTCTACCACCTAACCCTCAGAGTCTATATTATTATATGGTCAAAAACTCTAATCAATGAGGAAAAATTCATGCACTGGGTAGGATTCGAAACAACGGATCCCTACGCTATCTGCATTACCAGACTACCGCGTTAACCGCTAGACTACCAATGCACGATAGTAATAATATCACCTTATTTATACTGCCTGTATAGGACAAATAAGTCCCATTTTTTTTGATCCCTAACGCCCAAGAAAAATTCTACGCTGATGAGAATCGAACCCACAGGTCACCGTGTGTGCAATCCAGTGCGCCACTCTAACTTTGCCACGGAGACTACCACTGCACTCAGCATTCAAAGAGCATTGGCATCATGAGATCTTGAGTTGGCAAATCCTTAGCTTGGTCTGTCAGCAATTCAGTAATATACTTATTACTTATTAGAGACTATAGATACTATATCACCTGTATACAGGGTGCCACTAACACACGTCACCAAAATTCTGGAGTTGAGCGAACTAGTCAAATGGAAGCGAAAATGTTTCATTCAGTCAGCAATTCAGCATTATTCATATTATTATAGACTATAGATACTATCACCTGTATACAGGGTGTCACTAACGCACGTCACCAAAATACTGGAGTTGAGTGAACTCGTCAAATGGAAACGAAAATGTTTCATTCAGTCAGCAATTCAGCATTATAGATATTATTGTAGACTAAAGATGCTATATCACCTGTATACAGGGTGTCACTAACTGCCATCACCAAAATACTGGAGCTGAGCGAACTCATCAAATGCAAGCGAAAATATTTCATGTAGGGTATTTGAGCGGAAAAGTTGAATAAATTCTTTATATGACGTTGTCCCATGGTGAGCCTTAAAGGATAATGCACCAGAAGTAATGTTATTAAACGGTTTCGTGGGCATCATCTTCTCCAGAGAGAGCTAGGTTTTTTGGTGGGTGGAAATCCCACTCCCCATGGTTTCCGGGTCTTTTAAAGATTTTTTCTCCTAAGCCTTTCAAAAAAAAACCCTATAACACGTAAATCGCGTGTAAGTTGCGCTGACGTTGATCTTGAATATTTCACCAAAGCCATGCGCTGTCGAAAAACTTCAAAATCTATTCACAAAATAGATTTTGAAGTTGTGTGGTAAAAAATATTACATGAAAAATTAAATACCTAGACAGTTCTTGAAAATTCATAAGTGGCCGCCATTTTGAAAGTTAAAAGTTCATATTTCCACAAAATTGAAATAAAATGTTTTGTTACGTAATATTAAAGGAAACACTGTATATTTATATTTATTAATAAATATCGACCTCAAGATATATGTACGTATGTATGTACAACTACCTATTTATTAGAGTTAAGTCAGTTCAGTGAATAAATTAAATGTATATGTATATAAAATAATATATGTATATTTATATAAAATAATGCTCGTCTAATTCTGTCATTTAAATGCAAAGACTTCGGTGACGAACCTTGAGGTAGTAGTTTGTGAACATTTGAGTATATACAGGATGAAGCTAGTAGTTGAAAGGTTTAGAATAATTTATGTAGACAATATTATACAGGGTTGTAGTCATTATACAATTGAGGTAGTGGTATAATCTGCATAATTATAGAGTTATCATATTAGGTATATTAAATTTTGTATTAATCACAATCTTGATGTCGCAATTACCAAACTCGCTGTACTAAATCCACGCTGAAACCGAGACCTGAACCACCGACCTCCAGGTTACAAGTCCGCCACCTTATCGATCCAGCTACTGACTACTGAGGTCGGTAATGTAATGTAATAATGTATAATTATTTTAGTTTTTTTTTTAACAATTTTTGTGGCTCTTTCCCTGAGGAATACTTCTAATCCATTTTTTGACAGGTGATTCTTTTTTTTTTAAAAATTTGACAGCTCCATTTTGAGACACCCTGTTTATAATAAGTATAATTTAATAGCCCGGATTGCTTATCCAGAATATTGATGCTTATCTGAGGTGATAATAATAATAATAAGACTTATTTAATACCAAACTGGTTCCCGCTTGGAATCTGAAGCCTGATCAGTAGGTTTATGTCTATTTTACGAGGACAGGACTTGTAGCACCTTGTATCTCTCTCTCTCTCTCTCTCTCTCTCTCTCTCTCTCTCTCTCTCTCTCTCTCTCTCTTTCTCTCTCTCTCTTTCTCTCTCTCTCTTTCTCTCTCTCTCTTTCTCTCTTTCTCTCTCTCTCTTTCTCTCTCTCTCTCTCTCTCTTTCTCTCTTTCTCTCTCTCTCTTTCTCTCTCTCTTTCTCTCTCTCTTTTTCTCTCTCTCTACCTCGTCTCTCTCTCTTTTTCGCTCACTCGCACATTTCGTATCAAGATTCTCATGTTGGCTACTAGCTCAAAGCTTGTCAGGACTGTCCACCAATCACAGAACTGCATGAAGCCTTTCCAAGAACTTTCCACCAATCACAGAGCTGCATGAAGTCTTTCCAACAATCACAGATCTGCATGAAGTCTTTCCAAGAATCACAGAGCCCCATGAAGTCTTTCCAAGAACTTTCCAACAATCACAGAGCTGCATGAAGCCATTCCAAGAACTTTCAGCCAATCACAGAGCTGCATGAAGCCTTTCCAAGAACTTTCAGCCAATCACAGAGCTACATGAAGCCTTTCCAACAACTTTCCACCAATCACAGAACTACATGAAGCCTTTCCACCAATCACAGAGCTGCATGAAGCCATTCCAAGAACTTTCCACCAATCACAGACCTGCATGAAGCCTTTCCAACAACTTTCCACCAATCACAGAGCTGCATGAAGCCATTCCAACAACTGTCCACCAATCACATAGCCGCATGAAGCCTTACCAAGAACTTTCCACCAATCACAGAGCCGCATGAAGCCATTCCAAGAACTTTCCACCAATTACAGCCCTTCATCACTTGCTCTGAGCTAGTAGCTAGCATGTGTTTTTTATTTTTTAATCAATCATTTGTTTTATTTTTCATATTTTTTGTATACAGAGGACCCATCTTAAGCCATTTTTATTTGGCTTCTAAGATGAGTGTTTGGCTTCTAAGATGTTCGACCAAAGCTTTAATTTTCTCTTCTTTCTCTTGATATTACTCTCTCTCATCTCTCTCTCTCTTTGTTTTTGAGCAAATTTTACGACCCATATCTACGTCTCTTCATTTTTGAAATGATCAAAATTGTAACGGTTTATTTTTTCTAAATTTGATTACACAACATTTCAGGAATCTTTTTATATTTTGTCAAAGTTGATTTGGTTGTCTCTCTTTCTCTCATTCTGTCTGTTAATTTTTCTCACTCGCTATTTCTTCTCTTTTGTTTGATGGTCTACCGTCTTTTTGAAAAATAATAATAATAGAAAAAATACCTTATACCCGTATTACTTATTTATACTGCCTGTCGTAAACTAATAAGTCATATGATTCCAGTAGTACGTCAAAAATGTATTATTAGGTGGTCACAATTCCAAATGGGAGGATTACTTAACATGACCCGACCCGGTTTCGAACCCAATACCTCTAGCTTACCAGACTGACTGACGCGTTGACCACCAAGCTACCGAGACCACTTTTGATGTTCTAGTCTGATGGGAAATTTCACTTCATTCCCATAAGGCTCCGAGATACAAGACTCACTTTTATGAGCTTTTTTTAATTTGAGATTGGTCTAGAAACTCAAAAACCGATTAAAATTGTTCTATCATCAAGATGAGTTTTTATAAAGTCGTACAATAATTATTTATTATTCTGCTATGTTTACTATACATTTTAAAAGAATTATTAGTCCAGTCAAATCGGTGGGTAAACAAGAATAATCCCAATGGAGTGCCAAAAATTATCAAGAAGACTCCTCTAAGAATTTATAAATTCTTAGAGTAATAGCATTTATTATTCTGCTATGTTTACTATACATTTTAAAAGGATTATTAGTCCCGTCAAATCGATGGGTAAACCAAAATAATCCCAACGGAGTGAGAAGAGAGACGAAAAACCATTTTTCGAATCTCGTTCTATCAATGAAGTTAAGCAACGTCGCGTCGTATGTACGCTTTTACATAGGCCATTTATAATTATTTATGATTTACCTCTGATATTTAAGAAAATCAAAAAAAAAAAAAAAAAAAAAAATTGACAAAAAAGTGAAAAAATGAGGTCTTCGACTTGCCGATACAGATTTTTTTTGTGAAATTTAGAATATATAAAAAAACAATATTCTACCATATGAAACAAATTTGAAGAAAATCGGTTAAGCTGTTTTGGAGATACAAGTGATTTAGTATAAAATCTCAAAATTGCCAAGTGTATACAATGTGAAACAGTCACGAGGAAGTATTGTGTCCATAATCGACAGTGTTTTTTGTACGAACATTAATAAAATAATACTTACTACAATATTATCATTGTTCTTGTTATTATATTATTTATTTATTTATTTTTCTTAGTATATCATCTATTTTTTTCACACGATTTGACTGTCAAAGAAGTCAAATCGTGTGAAAAAAATAGATGATATACTAAGAAAAATAAATAAATAAATAATATAATAACAAGAACAATGATAATATTGTAGTAAGTATTATTTTATTAATGTTCGTACAAAAAACACTGTCGATTATGGACACAATACTTCCTCGTGACTGTTTCACATTGTATACACTTGGCAATTTTGAGATTTTATACTAAATCACTTGTATCTCCAAAACAGCTTAACCGATTTTCTTCAAATTTGTTTCATATGGTAGAATATTGTTTTTTTATATATTCTAAATTTCACAAAAAAAATCTGTATCGGCAAGTCGAAGACCTCATTTTTTCACTTTTTTGTCAATTTTTTTTTTTTTTTTTTTTTTTTGATTTTCTTAAATATCAGAGGTAAATCATAAATAATTATAAATGGCCTATGTAAAAGCGTACATACGACGCGACGTTGCTTAACTTCATTGATAGAACGAGATTCGAAAAATGGTTTTTCGTCTCTCTTCTCACTCCGTTGGGATTATTTTGGTTTACCCATCGATTTGACGGGACTAATAATCCTTTTAAAATGTATAGTAAACATAGCAGAATAATAAATGCTATTACTCTAAGAATTTATAAATTCTTAGAGGAGTCTTCTTGATAATTTTTGGCACTCCATTGGGGATTATTCTTGTTTACCCACCGATTTGACTGGACTAATAATTCTTTTAAAATGTATAGTAAACATAGCAGAATAATAAATAATTATTGTACGACTTTATAAAAACTCATCTTGATGATAGAACAATTTTAATCGGTTTTTGAGTTTCTAGACCAATCTCAAATTAAAAAAAGCTCATAAAAGTGAGTCTTGTATCTCGGAGCCTTATGGGAATGAAGTGAAATTTCCCATCAGACTAGAACATCAAAAGTGGTCTCGGTAGCTTGGTGGTCAACGCGTCAGTCAGTCTGGTAAGCTAGAGGTATTGGGTTCGAAACCGGGTCGGGTCATGTTAAGTAATCCTCCCATTTGGAATTGTGACCACCTAATAATACATTTTTGACGTACTACTGGAATCATATGACTTATTAGTTTACGACAGGCAGTATAAATAAGTAATACGGGTATAAGGTATTTTTTCTATTATTATTATTTTTCAAAAAGACGGTAGACCATCAAACAAAAGAGAAGAAATAGCGAGTGAGAAAAATTAACAGACAGAATGAGAGAAAGAGAGACAACCAAATCAACTTTGACAAAATATAAAAAGATTCCTGAAATGTTGTGTAATCAAATTTAGAATTTAAGAAAATCAAAAAAAAAAAAAAAAAAAAAAAATTGACAAAAAAGTGAAAAAATGAGGTCTTCGACTTGCCGATACAGATTTTTTTTGTGAAATTTAGAATATATAAAAAAACAATATTCTACCATATGAAACAAATTTGAAGAAAATCGGTTAAGCTGTTTTGGAGATACAAGTGATTTAGTATAAAATCTCAAAATTGCCAAGTGTATACAATGTGAAACAGTCACGAGGAAGTATTGTGTCCATAATCGACAGTGTTTTTTGTACGAACATTAATAAAATAATACTTACTACAATATTATCATTGTTCTTGTTATTATATTATTTATTTATTTATTTTTCTTAGTATATCATCTATTTTTTTCACACGATTTGACTTCTTTGACTGGTCTATTATCTATAATAAATAATAATGTGTCTTTTGTACATATTGTATACTATGGATGCCTAACCTATACTAATCTATTGACCATTAGACCGATAAAAGGACGATTTGCGAGTAATTGTTCAAGTCAAGTTATCTATAAAAGGAGTTTTTATGTGCAAAGTCTATATCTGAGCTTTGGAGTCTAGTTTTTTTTTTTTTTTTTTGCAAGCAGTTAACAAGTTTGAAATTGGATTAATTGTGTAATTAGAGGTTTTTTAATTGCAGCGAGTGTTTCGCACAGGAGTTGTATAGTTACAGTGGCGACGTGTGGAGATACGATTAGCTAGCCCAGTTGTATGCGTATCGCTTACCATGCAGAAGATCGCGGTTTCGAATCCCAGACCTGACGAAAAAATTGAAATAGGAGCAAAAAATATTTTTTTTACAAACACAATACCTACTCGGAATTCTAATATTAGAAATTTCTCAAAGGAAAGTATTGTGTCACTTCTCGCCCATCAGTGGAAAGTGACGGAAATAAGCATCAGAAATGTTTGCTGTGGATAATGAAGTATGAAAAAAAATATATATTATTTTACAAAAACAAACACAATACTTCCGATTTCTAATATTAGAAATTTCTCGTAAGTAAAATGTTTATTTAAATAAATATATTACATAATAGTAAAAAGACGTAGGTATTACATGAAAACCAGTATCACGAAAATTCGAATTTAAATGGTCACATTGGTCACCCATCTATGTCCTAACCTTGCTGGACGTTGCTTAACTTCAGTGACAGATAACGAGAACTGGTGTAAAAAACGTTCCATCGCATCGACGCGATGCTAGCTTCTCAGTTTCTTTAAAAAACGAAATCGCCTGATTCTAGATTTTATGTCCTTCATCTCAAAATAATTGTCACCAAGACTTTCTACTTTAAAAAATTATTTTCAGTTCTGCGTTTATAGGACAACCAGGACAACTATTTAAGAGGTATAGGTATACCTACTTACCAAATCGTATCATAAATGTTATAAATTAAATATTAATCCAAGTGGTATAACATCCTTGAATTTAATAATCTAAAAGTTTAGAATGATTTTTAGATAAAAATTTAGAATTTCCGAGTGTTAAAAAAGTTTTGAACACTCGGGAACACAAAATTCTTTAAAGTGTTTCAAAAACTTGGCAAACTAGTCTTGGATTTTATTTTTATCTAAAGTTTATTTAGGTATGAACAATTTCGTCGTGTATGAATTAACCACCTAGTTTTACCCATCTAATTATCTACCTCTGAAATATGCATAGGTGGTCAAGTGGTTAATTAAGGCGCTAGACTTGTAATCCAGGTGGCAATGGTGCCATGGATGACAAAAGCTAATGTTTATATTTACTTTAAATCAGGTTCCTTTCTATTTGATAAGGATTTAGCTTGCCCATCAAGAAAAAAATCAAGAAAATCATCAAGTCTGGCTGGGGGACTATAAACAGAGAGGAGACCAGCAGTCTGGCTGGGGGACTATAAACAGGGAGTAGACCAGCAGTCTGGCTAGGGGACTATAAACAGGGAGTAGACCAGCATTGGCTTGGTTCTGGCGGCCCTTGTCAATTATTAACCTCCTTGTAAAGACAGTGGTAGAAGTGCTGAGTCATTCCTCCACTGTCTGGCTGCCATCGTTCACGATGACGCCATCCTATGATGATCAAGAAAAAATAAATCAATATAAAACATTTATTTTCTAAAATATTACAAATAATAAAAACTCCTCCATTCTTAAACAGCTAGGCAAGATCCCCATGGCACATTATATAATAATATCGCCTTATTTATACTGCCCTATTAAGACTATTAAGGTCAGATGATTTCAGCAGTAAGCCCAAGACATATTATTATGTGGTAAAAATCCCAAATGGGAGGAAAACTTGTCATGTCCCGGCTGGGTTTCGAACCCACGACCTCTGGAATCTCTGGATTCACAGAGTGCCGCCTTTACCACTGAGCTTCCAGGACAGTGTTAATATGTGTTAACACTATCGTAATATCATACTTAAACTAGCTTAAATTATTGCTGAACCTGAGACTCGAACCACCGACCTCCAAATTACAAGTCCACCGCCTTCTCGACCAAGCTACTGAGGTCGTTTAACATGCTAGTATATTACATAATCTTAACCTCTAATGTTATAAATAAATCTTTTAGTAGGAAAGTATCAGGTAATGTAATATTATTATAAATAGATAAATATACTATATGAAGTTTTATGTACTTTTAAATAAATATATTATACAGTTTTAACTATATGAAGTAGTATGAACCACTGTTAGTAGGAAGGTATCTGGTAATATATTATTATAAATTAGTAATATCAACAACTTAATGATAGATTATCTTTGGCGGTTGTCTGCGGGGGGCCTTCAAGTCAACAGGTGGTCAAGTGGTCAAAGTTCAATGCCAGATGTCTGAAGATGTGGTGAAGATCAAAATGTTAAGATAAATTAGGTTTTCGTCGGTTGAAAGTTGCCTGTTTTTTTTTCACTTTCATCGAATATATTAGCTTCTTAAGTGTCATGGATTTCAGCCTGAGATTTTTTTAGTTTTTTGGAAGGATCAGGATTATTTTTTACATAAAAACTTAATTGTTTGACGAGGAAACACCTTCTCAAATACTTTCAATTTTACCTGACAGTTAATTAACTGGGTCTGAGAAAGAAATATTAGAAAAGTAGTGTACTGGTAGTCAAGTGGTTAACGCGCTAGTCTGGTAATCCAGGTAGAGTAGATATCCGTTGGTTCGAATCCCACCCAGTGCATGAATTTTTCCTCATTAAATTGAGTTTGTGACCACATCATAATAAGACTCTGAGGGTTAGGTAGTAGAAAATGCTTTGAGCATTAACCTCGTCTGGTTACCTTCCACCAAAGGAGTGTTATTATTTATTATTATTATAAAAGTTGATCGATAAGGCGGCGGACTCGTAACCTAAAGGTCGTGGATTCAAGTCCTAAATACCATAAAAAAGATTAAATTAGTAATTTTGACATCACAATTTTGAAGAACACAAAATAAATTATTATTATAGGTACAACATAAGAAAAGTAAAAGAGAAAAAAATTAAGAAAAAAAATAAATATATACATACCTACATAATATATTTATGTCCTAACTATTATTATTATTATTATATTATTTTAATAATATGATAACTACTGAATAATAAGAAGCTGTACCTACTAGTTATACATAAATAATTCAACAGGTAGGTACAGGTGGACAGCTGTTGCATGCTATTTTTTAAATCCAAATGTTTCACATCCTGTTTTATAACCCTAAGCAGGGGCAATTCCTCACAATCCTTGCCCACAGAGGAATTCCAGATCCCCGCTGATAGCATGATATGAACTATTATTATTATCATTTAAGAGATTACACTTTATTGATACATACATTATAATTATAATACATGTAAAATAAAGGTATAATCACGGTGGTGAGAGGATTATATGGACGCCCAGATCCAGTGTCTAGGCTCCTTTCATGGCCATTGATTCTAGTTGGTTTTAACGTCCTGCATTGAGGTAGACAAGACGGGGGTTTTACCCTCCATTCGCTGGGAATCGTACCAGCTACCCACATTAACCTCACCCAGCCTGGGTAGGGCCGGAATTGCCAGCCTCACATGTTCGGAGGGAACCGAATTTTTTTGTGCAAAAAGTTTGCTCCAACCGGGAATCGAACTCAGGATCTCTGGACTACGGGCAGTAGTCACAACCGTTACGCCACGGAGGCTAGCAAATAAAGGTAATACCTCAGTCTATGGGCTACAAAGCAACATAGATGACAGTAAAAATGCTTGGTATGAATCGTTGGTTACATTTCTTCTCACAAGATTATATTATATTATTATTATGATTAATTTTATTTTTATTTTAAGAATATGTGCTTGGGAATGGGAAAGGATTTCGCGGAATAGATTCGCGGAATCCTCATGATTCAGAGACAGGTTTTAGTTCCCAAGAATTTTTCCAAGTCCGCGGTACCAGTTGAATGTACTCTTATTGCAACTGATACCTATAGTATGTGAGAGTTGGGCTGGGGACTATAAACAGGGAGTAGACCAGCATTGGGTTGGTTCAGGGGGCCCTTGACAATTATTAGCCTCCTTGTAAAGACAGTGGTAGAAGTGCTGAGTTTTCACTTATCTATGACATTATTATACTTCTCAAAATGAGAAGACATAATATGTAATTAACTTGACATGTGCAATACATCTGTGTAATACATGTAATACATGTAATACACTTCCGAGAAACTTCTAATATTAGAAATCGGAAACAAAAGAGGGCTGTGAAATACTCATTAGTTTTTTATTAAAAAAAAAAAGATCTACTAAACAAAGCTAGATCCGTCACTACTGAATCAACTCAGAGGCAAGTCTACAAGTCTGCAAGCCATCCATCTTACTGTGCTCCAACTGATGGCCATCTGATCTATGGTTCAGGAGCTCATAAACCTTTTTTATGAGACATATTCGCCATGTGGCCAAGTAACAACAACAACAACAACAATAACAACAACAACAACATCAACAACTAAAACAACAAGGACAGTGATTCCAATAATGCTTCATACTAACTCAGCTTTTCCTAAATTTGAACCGAAACCAATTCTGTACTTTCTTTACTTTTCGTTTTCCGAGTCCATGTGTCATGGTGGTGGAAGGATTGATATGGGCGAACCCTTTGGAAGCCCAGAACCATTGTCCCGTGCTCCTTTATTTTCTTGTTTTTATGTTATGACTCCAGATTAGTATCTCTGTTTTAGTTAGTATTTATTCAAATAATTCGGGGGGGGGGGGGGGGATGTCATTTTAAAATACTCAAAATTTCACTTCCATTATTATCAACAAAAAAAATTTAATTGTAAAATTTGGATTATCTTTAAAATCTTCAGGTATCTCTTTCAAAACTTTGCTGCCTATACGTATGAAAAATGCCTTTTTGTTAGCGAAAAAAATATTTGTACATTTTTTCTTTCTATTTCCTATGCAAAATGTTTTCAGAACAGAATTTATGTTCATAATCATTTATGAAGAATAAAATTAGTTAAATGTCTCTTATTATTACGTGTAATTAAAATCTGCCGGTCTATCTCTTTACTTGTATAGGCGTTCTTCACACCTCGGCCGAGGTGTTTAATCAGGGGGGCCTCAATGGACAAATTTACAAACCACTTCTCTGAACTATCCTAATTGACAACGCCAGCGATTCTAGGCAAACCGGGTTGTCCGAGTATCAATCGATCTTGAAATGGCTCTGATTTGAGGTCATTTATATGGACGGTTTTTTATAAATCTTTTTTAATGGTTTTTGAAATCAATTTTTTTTTCTCGAAAAAATTTACGACATTTTTCAAAGACAATTTTTACGACTCTGAGAAAGTTGTCGAGCGAATTTCTTGTGTGTGTTCAGGATATGATTTTTTTTTTAAAGTAAAAACTGTAGTAAACCAAGTTGATTGGCAAATTGTTTCATTCGAAATGTTTCGTCATCAGAAAAGATGGCAGCCAAACGGTGAAGACAATTCCATAACATACATACATTCAAAAACAAGAGAAGTCACACGAACATTGCTCAGCATTGCCCAATCAGGCGAATTCAGGATCTTGGGAACATCATTAGCGATGCAGGTGTTGACATCTTACTCTGCACAGAGAATGATATGACTGACGCATTCAATTTTATTATTGAATAAGCTTATGTATGAATGTATTTTTAAGTTTTTTTTTCTTCATATCTAATATTAATATAAAAATGGAGTAATTTCTCCGTGAACTTAACCAAAAAAAAAATAAAAAAATAACACAAGCCAGCTTCAATGTTCTGGTAATATCGCTGGAGTTAAGCATCGTCTAGGGGGCTAACTAAGACTTGCAATAGGTGACCGCTGACAAACTGACCATTTAAATTCGAAAACGAGTGCCGGATGATTCCCTGCCTACGGAACGTCTTATTGATCAAGCTACTGAGGTCGGTTTTTTTTATCAATATATATTTTTATTGCACTTGTTTCAGGTATGTACCTACGTGACATTGTATATAAACTACTAGCGGGCTACGCCCGCTTCGCGTGGCCAAGGCATGGCCCCATTTTAGTTAAGGCATGGCCACCGCCGCTGCATAAGTTTTATGGTCATTGAAGCACTTCTTTATACACCAGGTTCCTTGTTATACCATCTGGCTGTAACACAATGAGGGACTTGGCAGACCTTACTCTTGAAAAAGCAACATAGAGCTGACCATGGGAGAAGCAATCGTTCTAAGGTCAATTCCAGCTAGCTCGAGAGTTTGCCCTGTGCCTTATTTATCGTCATGGCAAAACATAGTTTTATGGGGAATTGAACTCTTTTGAAATTAAAGTGGTAGTCGGAAATCACATTAGAACCCAAGTGCATAGTTGCTAATGAACAGATTAAATGAGCACACAAATAGCTCAGTGGTTAAGCACTCGCTTGCCATGCGGAAGGTCCCGGGTTCGAACCCCGGCGCCGACAAAAAAATCCTGTGTACATATACCGTTTCACCTGCACCAGCCCCTGTGAATATAACTGCCTCAATAATGTTTTTTTTTTAAGGATGTAATTTGAAGCCGCGTGCCGTTACACAATTTCGGGGTTCTCAGATTTCTTAGTTATATTATTGGTGCTCCAACCTTAAGGCATAGCCGATGGGGTGGCAAGCCAGGAGAATTTAGTGTATTAAGAAATTCGGTTGGGTAATGGATGGCTTCTTCCTCTTCCACAACAGTGTCTACGGATTCGTAAGTTGATAGTTCAGAAGGCATTCTTTTTAATAAGTCACTATGAATTTCCAGAGCATTATCATTCTTTGGTGTTAGTATGGCCCTTATCTTTAGCCAAAAAGGGACAACAACACTTGGGTCATCTAGATTGGGGTAGATAGTGTCTAGGAAGGTGTTGTAATCGACTAATAACTGACAGTGTTCGGTAGGAATTACAATTTTTTCATTTTGTTCAGGTAACTGTCCATCACCTATCCGAAGCAAAAGCTTCAAAAAAACTTCTGCATTTTGATCAGCGTGAAGGTGTACACGCATATTCAACTTTAAAGAAAGAACAGTTATCTGCGGCCACAAAATGGATAATTTTAAACATCCCTTCACTTCGTCAGCTCTTGTTCCACGTGGAACAACGGGTAAAGTTTGTCTAAAATCTCTAGACAGTAGCACAGTTTTACCACCCATAAGATTTTTAACACCACAAATGTCTTGTAGAGTACGGTCCAGTGTTTCTAAGCCAGTTTTATGAGTCATTGTACATTCATCATATACGATCAACTTGCAATCCCTGAGGACTTTGGCCATATCACTTTGCTTTCCAATAGTACAGCTTGTTGTATCTACTGAATTTCAAATTTCATTTCAAAGCAGAATGAGCAGTGAGGCCTCCTTCTATCAGTGTGGCGGCAATACCGGACGATGCAACAGCAATGGCAATATTTCCATCTTTGCGTATTGTAGCTAACAAAAGGTTTATTAAGAATGTTTTTCCAGTTCCACCTAGAGCATCTAGGAAGAACAAATTATTACCTACAGAATCAAGAGATGAAGTGACGCTCTGAAGTACAGTTTCATACACGATACACGTATCTCTGTTCACTATTGAGTAATGGCACTTTTTCAGAGACGAAAGACCTCATTTGAAACGTGTTGTATGAAATTTCTGCCAAATAAGTTCTGTTGGTAATAATGTTCACATTGCTTGGGCATCATCAAGTAACAAACCCATGGCTAGGCATGCAGCATGGAACGTAGGGTATTCAATGCCGCCTACCATTTTGAGGCTTCTGAATGAAACAGGTCCTCGCACTTTATGTAGAAGTAATCGTAGGTAGAAACATTCTGAGTCATTCGGATGTACAGTACAAGCTCTACCAAGAACGTGGTCTTTTTTTACACCCGGATGTCCTGAAAAAATTGATCCTTTTTTCCTTCTTTGGAACATGTTGTTTTTCCACAAATTAAATGCTGGTACTTCATTATAAAAAAGAGTCTTTGCAAATTCATCCTGGTTGCATAGTTGGAAAAAACGCCATTAATGTTGTTTTGGGCGGGTTGTCAATTCTCTGTTGGACATTTTCGGTTGTAAAAACTACCCTTTGTCCATTTTCAAAGTGGACGGCTAAATGTATGACAGGAGAGTATCTTTCATGAATCGAAAAACATAGTATTCGCCATCCAGCTTGACCATAAGTTGAGAACCCCTATTTTCTTTTAAAATTTGTTTCTTATTATTCCCCTACATCACAAAAAAAGCTGTCTGCCAAATTTCAAGTCATTCGGCTCAACCGTTTTGAGAATCTTGCAAGACGCTAAAATGTCTACTTTTGTCCATAAGTTGAGGACCCCTGTTATATTTGAAAAATCCTTTCATAGTAAGCTTCTTCATCACTGAAAGAAGTTGTCTGCTTAATTTCAAGTCATTCAGCTCAACCCTTTTTGAGAATCTGACAACACTCTAAAAATGACTAATTTTGACCATAAGTTGAGAACCCCTGTTTCCTTTATAAAAAAAAAATTAGTTCTTTTTCAAGTCAATCGGCCCAGCCGTTTAGGCTCTGCGTTGATTATGAATAAATGTTATTTTTTGGCCATAAGTTGAGAACCCCTGTTTCCTTCAAAAAATCCGTTCTTAGTAGGCCCCTACATCATAATTTCAAGTCAATCGGCCCAGCCGTTTAGGCTCTGCGTTGATTATGAATAAATGTTATTTTTTGGCCATAAGTTGAGAACCCCTGTTTCCTTCGAAAAATCCGTTCTTAGTACGCCCCTACATCATAAGGGGAAGCTTCCTGCAAAATTTCAAGTGAATCGGCCCAGCCGTTTAGGCTCTGCGTTGATTATGAATAAATGTTAATTTTTGGCCATAAGTTGAGAAGCCCTGTTTCCTTCAAAAAATCCGTTCTTAGTAGGCCCCTACATCATAATTTCAAGTCAATCGGCCCAGCCGTTTAGGCTCTGCGTTGATTATGAATAAGTGTTATTTTTTGGCCATAAGTTGAGAACCCCTGTTTCCTTCGAAAAATCCGTTCTTAGTACGCCCCTACATCATAAGGGAAAGCTTCCTGCAAAATTTCAAGTGAATCGGCCCAGCCGTTTATGCTCTGCGTTGATTATGAATAAATGTTAATTTTTGGCCATAAGTTGAGAACCCCTGTTTCCTTAAAAAAATCCGTTCTTAGTACGCCCCTGCACCATAAGGGGAAGCTTCCTGCAAAATTTCAAGTCAATCGGCCCAGTCGTTTAGGCTCTGCGTTTATTATGAATAAATGTTAATTTTTGGCCATAAGTTGAGAACCCTGTTTCCTTCAAAAAATCCGTTCTTAGTACGCCCCTACATCATAAGGAGAAGCTTCCTGCAAAATTTCAAGTCAATCGGCCCAGCCGTTTAGGCTCTGCGTTGATTATGAATGAATGTAAATGGATTTTATATATATAGATGTACGAGTGGTTAACAAGATTATCTTATGGAAGTCGAAGGAGCGGTCGACACTGGAAGAAGGTAAGGGCATTTAATAAAAATAAAATACATTTAAATATTTCTTTATATATCTTTTATTATAAAATTATTCGTTTATGTGTGTGTATGTTTAGTCGCGTAAAACTCGGTAACCACAAGTCGTATTGAACTAAAATTTTGCATGGTAACTAATAACAGGCTCATTAGAGCTTTGGCTTTAAAAAAATGTCAATTTTCCAAAAAAAATTAAATTTTGTATTTTAATTTTCATCAATTCCTGTTAATACATATGTATGTCCTTTTAATAAAGAGTCTAATAAGAATAGGTACAAAAACATCAATGTTATAAGGTTCTTTTTATTCTGTCAATGTTATAGGATTTATTCTGTCAATGAAACCCTTACAAGCCAGGCTAGCTTGCAGTTTCCTATGGGTTTAATGGCTTATAAAGAAAAGTCCAAATCCTCATGATGGTTTATCGCACATAGAAATATGTGGTTCAGGACAAGCCAACTTTGAAATAAAGTTGGCTGGAGACCATCACTCATCACTCCAGCTGTAGCCAAGCTGGCTACAACAACAACAAAATAATAAATAATCACGTTTCACCAAACCAAAAACGTCTATTGCAGTTGGTACATTGCAAAATATTCTTTTAAAATGAGTGGCGACGCCACTGGTGAAAGGTAAGGAAATATTAGGGAATTTGAATAACGGGAAAAGTTGTGCATTATTTATTGGGGACTATAAATAATAAATTATTACCTCCGGAGGTGAAATATTGGAAGTTACTGAAAATGGAAGGGGCAAGTTGCTGGAAAATGAAGGGGCTTCTTGATTTACGACCTCTTTTAATTAACTTTTCAACAAGTCTGCACCTCGCACTGGGGGAATTATCGTGGAGGTGTTTTACAATATGTATTATTATTATTTACTTATCATGCAATAAACGGATTACAAAAGATAATTTTCTAACCACTACATTCAATTGGTTCCCTAGCTAATGAAATTGTAATTATTCTATCTTATTTTAATACTAGCGGGCTGTCGCCCGCTTTGCGGGCCGAGGCATGGCCGTGAAAACAAAAAGTCCTTTTTCGCCAATGGCAGGTGTTGTAGTGGGAATTTCGATAAATCCCGTCTTATTGCACATCTTGACTATAAGACAAAGCTACCTACCAAATTTCAGCTTCCTAGGACTTACCAGTTCGGAGAAACAGTGATGATCAGTCAGTCAGTGACTTTGACTTTGACATTTATATATTAAGATTATGAATCTAAATCTCCAGCCTCCGTGGCGTAACGGTTGTGACTACTGCCCGCAGTCCAGAGATCCTGAGTTCGATTTTTTACACAGAAAATTATGTTCCGTCCGTGTATATGAGACTGCCATTTCCGGCCTTACCCAGGCTGGGTGAGGTTAATGTGGGTAGCTGGTACGATTCCCAGCGAATGGAGGGTAAAACCCCCGTCCTAGTTCAGGTCGTTAAATCAAATAGAATCGTTTTCGCTAGGAAGGGCAACCAGCCGTAAAAAAATGTGCCAAAACCAACGCACCTCAACCATGAGGTTGAACAACGTCGACCCTGCTTGAGCGGACTTAGACAGAGTAAAAGAAGAAGAAGAAGATAATAAATCTAAATCTAATGAAATATACCTAAAAATCTAAAGCTGTACTAAAATAATAAATTATTATTCAACGAGGTCACTTTATTTATTGAATATAGGTAAGTTAACCAGACCCCTGCTGCGCATACCTAGTTGAAAATCTAATGCTCTACTAAATTATAATTTAATAACAAATTATTATTCAACGAGGTCACTTTATTTATTGAATAAAGGTAAGTTAACCAGACCCCTGCTGCGCATGTGCAGATCAATGCGACTTTGCCAAATTCATTCGTCTCCGCGCACCACCCTGTATAATACATTTTGTTATGTACTATAATTATATACTAACTATGTACAATATGTACATAGTACTATACTAACTATGTACATAGTACAATATGTACATAGTTAGTACTAGCGGGCTGTCGCCCGCTTTGCGGGCCGAGGCATGGCCGTGAAAGCAAAAAATCCTTTTTCGCCAATGGCAGGTGTTGTAGTGGGAGTTTCGAAAAATCCCGTCTTATTGCACATCTAGACTATAAGACAAAGCTACCTACCAAATTTCAGCTTCCTAGGACTTACGGTTTGGGCTGTAGAGCGATGATCAGTCAGTGGTCAGTGGTCAGTGGTCAGTGAGTGTCTTTGACATTTATATATTAAGATAGTATGTCTGTTTCGGAGTGATAATAAATTGTACATTAAACACGCTTGTCCATCAGTCTGCAGGTATCTGGAATATCTGGCGATTCATTCACGGTTCGGTATATCACGTACAGTAGTTTGGATAGCGGTGGTTCACGGTTCGATTCCAGGTGGAAATAATTTTCTGGGTCATGTCTATTCTGTGTGAGTAGATAATATATTATTATGTTAACATTAGGAAACAGTTATTGTTATTTGATATCCCAGGTCAATTTTCTTCTTGATGCAGAGGATTGGCTTAGCAATCCAGAGGGGAGCAATTCCAAAAACTGGAGTTTTCGACGAAATGTTTTATGTTTAAGAAATATATTGACTTAATTACAACAACAACAACAAAAAATATATTATTCATTATATTTGGTCGTACATATTTTGGCATTCGATTTCATCCTATAGATAAGATGAGTACATAATATTATTTAACTTGTAAATATTTAACTGTACATTTGGTTACAGTTGTTTGTTAGGGATACCATCCGGTGTGTTAGTGTTTGCCCAGCACCTAAATGGGGAGTACGGTGTCACTTCTCGCCCATCAGAGGGGAGGCATACTACGGGATGGGCAGGCTACAACACAGACACAGAGCACAAGCGTCTTTCTCATGAAAGTATCGATACTTTTTCCGTTTTCTTTTTTCTATAAATTTATCGGAAGTAATATTAAATCAGATCATTAATCTTACAGATAGGTAAATTAAATTATTTAAGTCAGAACGTTAATCTTACAGATAGTTAAATTAAATTAAATAATTTAAATCAGAACGTTAATCTTACAGATAATAGGTAAATTAAATTAATTAAATCAGAACATTAATGTAACAGGTAAATAAATGAGTTGAGAGACCATAATCTTTCGTTGTTTAAATCAATCACTATTTCGAACCTCTAACAACAACAGAAATTGATTGCTTCAAGAAAAAAAAAAAAAAAAAACAAAAACAAACAAAAATAAATAATATAGATATGTATTGTAAAAATACATAAACCAAATAATCTGGTGTTAATTTATGCAGACCAATTTGTCAACAAATGACTTGAAAGTGGTTTCTTTCAGATTGTCATTTATTAATCATTATCATAATTAACCACATTATTTTAATACCACCTATTTATCAAGTTAGAATGAGAATTTATTTATTCAGTTTTTTTTTTCTTTTCGAAAACGAATTTCATTAATGAAAAATGGTGTCATTTTTTTGTTTGTTTTCTTTTTTTTTCTTTTTTTTTTGAACATTTATCTAAAGAGAGAACTGTAACATTCAGAGTCTTTGCCCCCCTTGTCATTTCAGATAAGAGAGAACAATCATGTTTGAATCTTGAAGCTAATTATGAATTAAATCAATCTAGGTACCGAGACATTGGAATTATCTTAATGATGAGCCTTGCCCAGCAACACTAAATTTATAATAAACAATTACCAAAAATCTGATGAGGACAAACAAGTCCATAACAGTTGGCCTTATATGATCCAGGCATGAGTCCCAAAACGGACACAATACCTACTTCCGGTTTGTAATGTTAGAAAAATATCGGAATTTATAAAAACTTTAATGTCGGTTACTTAATTCAAAGACAGTTCACAGAAGAAGGGAGCCTCTTAAATAGGTTTACTTTAATTATTATTTTAATGTATCTCCAATCTTCCTTGTTGTCATTAAAATCTTTGTTTCCTTCAGTTTAGTTTCTTTCTGAAGGGGTGCACTTAAACTTTCAGCTTGAAGGCCTAATTATACCGCAGCGTCTCAATTAGATAGCAGGAGAGAGAGAGGGAGAGAGAGGGTGAGAGTGGGAGAGAGAAAGAGAGAGAAATAAAAGAAAGAGTGGGAGAGAGAGAGTGGGAGAGGGAGAGAGAGAGAGGGAGAAAGAGAGAGATAATTAAAAGAAAGAGTGGGAGAGGGAGAGAGAGGAGAGAGGAGAGGAGAGAGAGAGAGGAGAAAGAGGGGGAGGATGAGAGAGAGAGAGAGAGGGAGGGAGGGAGGAGAGGGAGAGAAGAAGAGAGAGAGAAATAGAGAGAGAGGTATTAAGCGGAAACAATGACTAGAGGGAGGAGGAGAGAGAAAGAGAGAGAGAGGTTATTAAGCGGAAAACAAATGACTAGATGGGAGGAAGGAGAAGGAAGACAGGAAGTTCTAGACAGAAACCAGAAACAAAGAAAATTGAGGGATGGGGAGAGATTAAGAGAGTGAAAATGATAGAGGGGGAGGGAGAGAGAGAGAGGAGAGAGAGAGAGAGAGAGAGAGAGAGGGAGAGAGAGAGAGCCAACTACATTAACCTCACTCAGCCTGGGTGGAGTCGGAAAAATCAGCTCACGTGCTCGGAAAGAACAGAATTTTTCCGACAATAAATGCTGCCCCCACCGAAAGCACACAGTTACACTAAGGAGGCTAGCCACAAAAGTTAACCACCTGTGAATAAAGAGTTTATTATTATCAATTTATCATTGGTACCATTAGAATAGTTTCACTACGGAGCCTGGCAAGAAAAGTTAACCACCTGCGAATAAAGAATTTATTTTTATCAATTTATCATTGGTACCATTAGAATAGTTGTGAACCACTCTGTATAAAACACCGTATTCTCACGTCCTTAGCGATCATACGAAATATGTACATACCCAATTATTCGCCTGTGTATGTGAACCTGACAAGTGAACATCCTTCATACAAGGTGGATCATCTCTGATGGTCACAATTTTGAATGGTACCTCTGAGTTCTCAGTTGCGCACCAGTATGCCTATGCTTTCTTAATTTCTCAGCAATCTCAGCTCTTGAATTGTTCTGCCCCTGACTTATCATCACTACACTTTGGAAAGATTCAGCGAAAATTTGATGAGAATTTTCTACCACCTAACCCTCAGAGTCTTATTTTTTTGTGGTCACAAACTCAAATTAATGTAGAATGTTGCACATGGTGAAAGTCGAACCAACGCGCAACGGATCCCTACACCACCTGGATTACCACACTAGCGCGTTAAACACTCGACTACGAGTGCACTATTATATTTATTTATTTATTTTATTTATTTATTTCTTACAAGGGTGGAGTATACTACTATTTCACCCAGAAATATTATTTATTATCTTCAGTTAATTTTAGCACCTATGTATTATATTGTTGGTAACACATTATTATATGCACCTACTTGTTATTTAGATTAGACAGTTGCATATCAAGCGAAACGCTTATATAAGGGTAAATACTCTGATGTTGCGATGAAAAATAATCATTTATTATATCAAAATCCAATCATTTAGTGACGAAAGAATATATGTTTTCACTATAAATATAACTTCATGACTTCTGGGAACGCTCGAAAAGTTTAATAAAATCACACAAATTATTCATGTTTTTTTTTACAAGTACATAAAGAAGAACAATAAAATAAATCTTGTTTGTGTTTTTAAAAAAGGTGTAACAGTAGGTACCTACTGGAATCGTGCCCAACCAACCTTCGCCACTGTCCGAAATTTAAACTCAAGACATGACCTTATCGTTCGACAGATACGAGACTGGATACATAGATTGCTGAGAAGCATTCGATCTTCCCAAGACATCACGTATGAAGATGTAATTGTCCAAGAATACACAACACATCAACATATTCGTCAAGGTAACGCGTCCTCCTTGCCTTGTTAACAATACAAAACAACAACAACAACAATGATATCAACAACAATATAATGTTGTATAACACTCTAGTAATACTTGGACCATGTAGTAATGTTCTGGACATCACGTTTTATGAGGATATGTTAAGAGTAAGGTACATGAAATATCTACAGTATGTTTCAGAAAAGGTGGCCACCCCCTCGTAACTTTTGAACGCGACGAAATTTTTCAATTCTGTAAAGTCCTAGGTATAGAAAGTGCCCTATGGCCCATTCTGTGGTCATATTTATTTTTGGCCCCGGTCGGCCCTTCCGGCTTTTAAGCCATATTTTTTCATTTTTCTCGCGAATTTTAAATGGAATGGTATATTTTTTATTCCTGTTAATTAAAGTCCAAGTTAGGCTGAGTATAATGAGCTTTTAAAATTTTCAAAAACCTTATCAGGGGCGGAGCTAGTAGGGTGCAAGTTTCAAAATTGTTACACCCTGTATTTCAGCGTTAGTTAGATTTTTTAGTACTTTTTTTATGTTCATAGGTTCAAAATATTGTTTTACACCATATGAAATCAAAAAAAAATTCTTGTTTACCTCTAATCAGGGTCATAGTAAGGTTTTTGTAAAAGTACTTTTTTTCTCACGTCAATTTTTCCGTAAATTAATGGTGTTCTCGAAATTGGCATTTTTAGAGGTGAAAGTCTGCAATGACATATGTTTTTTATGCTTGAAATCGAAAGAAAACTTAACGGAGAAGCCATTAAGATCATAAAAAAAGCCATTTAACCTGCTAGTTTTTTCACGACAGTGTCCGGTAAAGTGGGTGAATTTCGTATTGGATTTTTTTTTGTTGAGGAAACACAATTGGCATAGAAAATAAATAATACCTAATAAGGGAATAATACTTTAATTAACATAACTAAATGCGAAATTAAAGGAAGATTATTTCTTCTAAATCAGTGCCGGATAATTTTTTTTCTCTCTCTCTCTTTCTCTCTCTTTCTCTCTCTCTCTCTCTCTCTCTCTCTCTTCTCCTCTTTAAAATAATTGAATTGGTTTCATTTTCACCCTCAAGAGTTTGGTACTTGACCTGGTATTTTTTTCTCTTAAATTTCGAGATAATTAGATTTTTATTTAGAGACCTGGTATTCATTACTAGCAACACCAGTATGATTTTTTTTTAAATTTGGGTTTAATATCGCGTTTCAACTGCATGGTCATATCATAACGGGGGTGTTACATTCCATTCGCAAGAAACTCACCAACCTCCTAAACACATTTATCTCACCCAGCCTGGGCTAGGCCGGAATGCCAGCATCACGAAGTCTTCTCCTCGCTGGTCGTTGCTTAACTTCGGTGATCCTACAAGAATCGTTGCATTCAAAGCGCCATCGGACTGACTCCAGAATTATTGACAATGTGTTTTCTACAGATTTTACCAACTTACCAACTAAAATTGTCTCAAGAGGGGACCCCTAGGCCGACTTTAGAAGCAGCATTATCCGATAATTATTTTTGATACAACTTGAACTTTGAAAAGTGAAAAAAGAGAGAGAGAGAAAAAAAAAAAAAAAAATATCCGGCACTGATTTAGAAGAAATAATTTTCATTTAATTTCGCATTTAGTTATGTTTATTGAAGTATTATTCCCTTATTAGATATTATTTATTTTCTATGCCAATTGGTGTTTCCTCAACAACAAAAAAAATCCAATACGAAATTCACCCACTTTACCGGACACTGTCGTGAAAAAACTAGCAGGTTAAATGGCTTTTTTTATGATCTTAATCGCTTCTCCGTTAAGTTTTCTTTCGATTTCAAGCATAAAAAACATATGTCACTGCAGACTTTCACCTCTAAAAATGCCAATTTCGAGAACACCATTAATTTACGGAAAAATTGACGTGAGAAAAAAAGTACTTTTACAAAAACCTTACTATGACCCTGATTAGAAGTAAACAAGAATAATTTTTTGATTTCATATGGTGTAAAACAATATTTTGAACCTATGAACATAAAGAAAGTACTAAAAAATCTAATTAACACTGAAATACAGGGTGTAACAATTTTGAAACTTGCACCCTACTAGCTCCGCCCCTGATAAGGTTTTTGAAAATTTTAAAAGCTCATTATACTCAGCTTAACTTAGACTTTAATTAACAAGAATAAAAAATATAGCATTCCTTTTAAAATTCGCGAGAAAAATGAAAAAATATGGCCTAAAAGCCGGAAGGGTCGACCGGGCCAAAAATAAATATGACCACAGGATGGGCCATAGGGCACTTCCTATACCTAGGACTTTACAGAATTGAAAAATTCCGTCGCGTTCAAAAGTTACGAGGGGGTGGCCACCTTTTCTGAAACATACTGTATACATACTTTCAAATACTATGGCTAATATAGATAGATAAATGTATGTATGTACGAATTTCTTTGTGGTGAAGCACAAGGCCTCTTCACAATTTTTGTGGATAGCGCAGCATTACTAAGAGCCTCCTTTACATTTCAAATTATTCTATTACATTAATTTCTTTTTACTCTGGTAATGCCGCCACTGGTCGTTACTCATACAAGTAACTACTCATTTTTCCTCACGAGGTATGAGTGGACCCCGAACATCCAAGTACAGAGCAGAAAAAATCCTCCCCCGCTGGGAATCGAACCCAGGTCACCATGTGTGCAATGCCTAGCGCGCTAACTCGCTCTGCCACAGTGACTATATAGATAGATAAATGAACACACCACGCACACTCTCTCTCTCTCACTCTCTCTCACACACACATAGACACACACACACACAATCCACACAACATACACACCACGCACAAACACACGAACTGCACTGAGAGAAAAATGGACAAAAAATTTGACTATCGAGCGCTTTCATTTTCAAAACGTGCATATTATGATTAATACATGTATATGATTGCCCAATTCTTTCAACCTGATGCACACAGGCGTTCAACCCGATAACAATTCAACATTTTCCAAAATGTGATGTGGCGATTTGTGTAAAATGAGTATGTGTTGAGAATCCGGTAGTCAAACTATGCATTGAGAAGTACGAAATTTTTTGATATTGTTTATCGGAGATTAACATGTGTGTGTATCACCGATATTGAGCCATAATCGTATATCGGATTGACTAATTATTCATGTGATATTACAGAAATACAACTGCGTAGTATGAATTGTTCATGAGCTTGCATAATATTCGAGAGCCTAGTTGTGCAACCTAAATATGATTTGTTCATCTTGGGTTTGTCATTTTTTTTTCAAAAACGGATTCACAAAATGTGCACTGTTGAACACAATATATCAACCCGATATGGTATTCGCGACTGACAATTTGAATAAGAAGTTGTTGTTTTAGATGGTTTAATTCACTTTACTGATAATACTATATAGCTTCCTGTCGAAACAAAATGTAAATTCAGATAGTTATGAATGTCGAACTTCTGCCTTGTAAGCCAGAGATCGAGGGTTCGTTTTAAACTGTGAGATGACATTCGGAATAAACAAGTTGATTACTTAAGATGGTTATTTTCAAGTTCTGATTTTCAAAAAATATGTATCCGTTTGAAGGAAATGTACTAACATCCTACATTCAGATAGTTACAGACGTCTAACTTCTGCCTTGTAAGCCAGAGATCGAGGGTTCTTTTTAAACTGTGAGATGACATTCGGAATAAACAAGTTGATTACTAACTTAAGATGGTTATTTTCATGTTCTGATTTTCAAAAAATATGTATCCGTTTGAAGGAAATGTACTAACATCCTACATTCAGATAGTTATGAACGTCTCAATTCTGCCCTGTAACGAACATTAACCACACCTGAGTGGGGTCGGAAATGGATATGTCCATTTGCACTTTTATAATTTTTCTGGCTGTTTTTTTACTGGGGTTTAACGTCGCTTTCAACTGCCATGGTTATATCACGACGGGGGTTTTCCATTCGCAGGAAACTCACAAACCTGCTACTCACATTAACCTCACCCAGCCTGAGTGGGGCCGGGAAAACCCAACATCACGAGAATTAGAATTTGAATCCTAATTCATCACAAGTCTTAACCTCGCTGGACGTCGCTTAACTTCGGTGTTAGGGAACCAGAGTATTAAACGTGCCATCCATTTCTGACTGTTGATTTCACATTTTGATGATAAAAATGTGCTTTTAGATAAACATTTTCACTATAAGCAAAACAGTTTGAACAACTTTAATAGACATGGAGATCGAGGACGTTCTGAATTAATCATTTTGTGCTTCGATTTGCAAAATTGTGTATCGGATAGAGGCTTTCTTAACTATTCGAATAAATCGAGATTTTCAGCTTGCACGATTTTCTATCAACACTTTTGCTTGTCAATTTAACAACGATGTAACATGAAATGTTACTGTTCACTCAATATGTGTATACCTTTTGAGGATCTATACAACTTGAAGGTTTTTTTCACCTCCGGTTTTTCAATATGAACCACCAATTGTAAAATTGACAATCCGTTTAACAAAACCACATTTCTAATAGGGAGCAAAGTTACCACTTCGGTTAAAGCTGAGATATTATTCACCAGATAGTGAAATTGCATTACAATATATACAATATGTATTTTTAAAATAGAGAACTTTTATTTGTTCATCTCGATGATGAAATTCACCACGCGATATGAATATTGACTATCGGATGCACGATGCACCTCTTGTACATCGGGTATAGATAATTCCACAGTCTTACATGTCAATTTGTAATCAAGGATGAACGAATTATTCAATAAATGCATGAATCGTCTGCCCAGATACATTATTTGTCATAACAGTTCTTAAAATGATCTAGCCGATGCATGATTTGTTATTAGAAGCACATATTGACTATCCAAAGTGCTCATTGATCTCAAAGTGTATCAATTTTCTCATATTGTTTGGCCTTAAGTGAAAGTGTGAAAGTGGATGTACAATTTGAAAAGTCAAAATGTGAAAGCGACAATTCAAGCGTACAATTTGTTTATCTGTTGTACAAATTGACAAAAGGATAGTTAAAATGTAATTCAGATGAGCAGACATTTTAACCAACAGATGATTATTTTGTAGCTTTAGAAATTTTAATTCACTACAAGACTTCAATTAAGAAATATCGTGAACCGTCGCGTAATTTTAATTTATTTTATCATTAATTTATTATTATTTTTATTTTTGGTCAGTGTAAAAGTAATTTTTTGTTGCCTTTTCAAGTGGGTGTACCTATAGGTACAAAAATGTTTTATTAGAAAGGCTTTGCGATTGACTGAAGAAACAAAATAGCAAAATAGTAGAAACAAGGCGACGGTGGACTGTTTCTGAAGAAGTTCCAATCAAAGACACAGCTAGCGAAAACCAGGATAAGGAAGAATACCAAAATAACGAGTTTCTGGCATAGCTGCGGAAAACCTATCATCCTTGGGCAACAACTATATTAAAATGGGGAGCTACGTACGAGCTTAGAAAGAGACATCTAGAAAGATCCGACATCACCACTCTCAATTACTTCTCCGAGTTCTCGGCCCTGCAGAACAAGGAAGGATATACCTTGGTAAGTCATGTTTTTTTTTTTTTAATAGAGGGAGGAGTTTAGTGACTTTGTTTTTCCATTTTCCCTCAAATTTGGTCGTTTTCAATCCTACCTGGAGCAAAACTGTGAAAGTGTATTCAATTTGACATAAGTTACATGGTCCCTCATTTCCAATTCAATCAACAGCAGCACAGTATACCTCAACTTAAGAGACATTTGGCTCGGGGAACTAACCCTTTAGTGCGTGGAGCATTCCTTTCGAGAAAAGTACCTGGCAATTAATTTTGGCTTATTTTAACCCTGTTATTATTGGTGGCATCAGTTGCGGGTTTTGGCTATCCGGAATAAGGATAGTTGTGGGATGTTCACATTAGTTTATTATTTTTGTGTGGAATGTACACAACAGCTCATTGATGTTTTTCTCTCTCTCTCTTGTGCCTCTTATTTCACAGCCTTCACGTGCCGATATCCGGAGAAAGAAGATTCCTTCTTCAGCAATGCTGTACTGCTTGCAGACAAAGTCATAGCTCTTGCCAAAATTCGCGAGCAAGAAACGTCAACTGAAGTTGTCAGATTTGGAATCCGGAATCTGCTCAGTCATCTTGATCCTGATTTGGATAATCCAGCAGAATCATGCGAACAATCGGACCCAAAAGTAATTATATCTTTACACTTACTTCCTTATTTGATGAATATTATTCCCTCACATAGAAGAAAAGGCACAAAACAAAAAAAAAATCTATCACTAGTATTGACTTGCGTACGACATCTCGGACCGAAATACGCGATAGTTTAATTTCCCACATACCTCTTGAAAGCTCTGTTACAAACGTAATACAAGCAAGAAAAGAGGAATTGAGGATTAGGGGAATTACTTTGCAACCATTTATACCTTCTGTAGATGAAAAAATTGTGTGTTCTGAAACAGTTTTCATTTCTTTTGATGATATTCTTTATCCTGTCTCTGATATTGTAACTGCTGTTGTCACGTTTGAAATATTTCATGCTGCCCATCTTAAATACCCTCATGACTGTAGTGATATTTGGCTATTCATCCAAAGAGGATACTATAAAATATCCAAAGAATATGACAGAATGAACCAAAGTGTGAAAGGTCTGCTAGCTGATATGGGTTTACTTGTAGACTAAATTAAAATTGGTAAACACTTACTTTGCATACTAGGTAATTATGTTCATCTGTGGAGGCTGTAAGAAAGCCCATCTTTCGAAAAAATTACTTTTTCGCCATGTGCGCCTTTGTCAAAGTATGGGATCACCTATAAAGTGTGGGCAAGATGGCCGTATACGTAAATTTAAATCATTTAATTCATTCAGTTCTCACATGAATAGATTTCATGTCTCTTCTGAGCCTACTTTACGGTCTCACCAGACATTATTACCTTCACTTGTTGAGCAGGTATCAGTGTCATCTCCGAGTGATAGCTCAGATTTGGTTTCAATGGAAATTTTTTTGAGGAAGTACTTCGCATCTCTGTAGAGTAAGCCAGGAATAACTCGAAGCACTGTTCAATTTATAGCGGAAAATTTAAAAGACTTTGTTGATTTTTACAATGTATTGATATCTTATATGTACATGATGAAAGGCTGATGAATAGAGTCGAAACTTTTAGAGGAGCTTTTGAATTATTTGGAACTGAATATAAACGTTTCCAATATTTCATCCAAAAAGGGACTTGTATCTATAAGTTGTATGTAACTTGTATTGTTAGGTATTGTTAACTTGTATCTTGGAATTGCTCGATGTCATAACTTGTATTGTGCTGTAGGGATTCGAATCCGGAGATTGGTGGTTCGAATCCTATAGAGCAAGGCTGCCCAACCGCAGGCCCGCGAGCGCATTATTATTATTATACAACTCTTTATTAGATACAAAAGGGCATTATGTACATTCAAATAATAATTTTAACAGTGAAAAAATGAAAAAAACAATATATACAATAAAAATGAAAAATAATAGAAAATTTATGCCCTAACTAAAGGGCGGGGTTATTGCCTATGGCAATAACCCCGCCTGTAAAATCGGTTGGGCAGCCTTGCTATAAGGGTGTAAAGGAACTGATTCCTCTTGGAACCTATACTGACAATCGGGTTATATCCCGAACAACAGACTTGTATCTAAACTTTCTAAAACTTGTATCTAAGTTGCTTGTATATTGTTAACTTGTATTTAACTTGTATTGTTAACTTGTATCTTGCTGTAGAGATTCAAATCCGGAGGTGGTTCGAATCCTAGCATTCAACATCACTTGGTGATTAACACATATGATAACTTTTTTTTAAAATTGTATCAAACTTCTTGTATTGTTAACTTGTATCTTGAACCTTGTAACTTTTATTGTTGACTTTAACTTGTACTTGAGTTGCTCACTTGTTGTTATACTTGTAACTTGTATCTTGAATGTCAAATAAATAAATAAGTATACGTCGATTGGTATTAATAACATAATTATCACTAATTTTTATTCCTTTTCATTTTATTTTTTTGAAGCTTTAGGGATGTACAATATTCAAATGTATCAGCCCAAAGTGTGCTGATACAATGGATAAATTGTACATCAAATGTTGTACTTCGTGTACATCATTAATGTACAGATTGTACATAGAGAATACACATATTGTGTATAGAGGGATGTACAAATTGTACATGGGGAATACACAAATCATGTGTGGTGGGTTGTACATATTGTACATTGAGGATACACAAATTATGTGTGGTGGGTTGTACATATTGTACATTGAGGATACACAAATTATGTGTGGTGGGTTGTACATTATGTACATTGAGGATACACAAATTATGTGTGGTGGGTTGTACATTATGTACATTGAGGATACACAAATTATGTGTGGTGGGTTGTACATATTGTACATTGAGGATACACATACTGTGCATCGAGGATTCACGGGTTGTGGATATAGGATAAACACATTGTGTATACAGGATATACAGTATGTATATAACTAGTTCATATTGTTCAAATTGAAATGCACAGATTGCTTATAGGAAAGTCCTAACGACTATTTAGGATACACAGATCGTGCGTTTATGGAAGTCGTATCGTCTATAACATAGACACATCATTCTACACTGAATGCACCAATCGGCCTTACGGATACATTAACTGATCATCGAAGATGTATAGTCTGTTAAAAAGGCGTGCTGAATTGTACATCGAGGTGGACTTGTGATGCATCCTAGTTTCACAGTTTATGCAACCCGCATCACACTGAGCTCGCTGTATCTCGGGTTTTTTGACAGTCCGATGCTTAACTTGTGTATCGCAATATTCAAACGGTGACGTCATCACGCACTGATGACGTCAGAAATTGTGCATCCAGGATAGATCGTCGAATCACAATTCTCATATTGTTAAATCGTTAAAGCGGATATCGGCATCAGTAATCCCTCACTCGATAGACGATTTTTTTTCTCAGTGTGTGTGTAAGTCTCTCTCTATCTCTATTTTATATCCCTGAATCCCTCCCAATCTCGTAATTCAAATAAAAAAAGTTCAACCGTCTGAAAATTTAGCTTCGGGGAAGGCAATACGGTCTTATTGTTATTGTGAAATTCCATCTTTCTCTCTCTCTCTCTCACACACACACACACACACACACTTTCTTCCTGTTTTTTTCGTAGTAGGAAATTGACCACCTGTGAACCCCCCCCCCCACCCCTTTATGTTCTCTCTCTCCCTTATCTTCTTTCTCTCTCTCTCTCCCTTGTCTTGTTTCTCTCTCTCTCTCTCTCTCTCTCTCTCTCTCTCTGTCTTTCCCCAACCCCAAAGCGTTCTATAAATGTTCCAGACTTCCCCTCAGACTTCATACAGACAAACATACGAGTATTCTTCAATATCAATATTCCCATAGAATAGGACAAGAGGATCTCCCTTTCTTCTTTCTTTATTTTTTTTCTCTCTCTCTCTCTCTCTTTCCCCTCCTCTTTCTCTCTCTCTTCTTCGTCCTCTCTCTCTCTTTCCCCTTCTTGTCCTCTCTTTCTCTCTCTCTCTTTCCCCTCCTTGTACTCTCTTTCTCTCTCTTTTTCTCCTCCGCGTCCTCTCTCTCTCTCTCTTCCTCTTTTTTTTCTCTCTCTTTCCCCTCCTCGTCCTCTCTTTCTCTTCTTCGTCCTCTCTCTCTTTCTCTCCCTCTATCTTTCTCTCTCTCTATCTCTCTCTTTCTCTTCTTCGTCCTCTCTCTCTCCCTCTCCCTACCTCGTTCTCTGCTTCCTCTTCTGACATTCAGGTTCCTCTTTTATCTAGTTGATCTAATTCTCTTTTATCCAGACTCGACTGTTGTAATGTTTCATCCTACAACAACTATGCGGAGAAAAACTTAATTAATCCAACATGACAAAAAACAATCCCAGGCCACGTCATGCGCATTGCAAATGATATAATTGACAAGATCATGCTGATGAACGACAATAGAGAAAGATTTAAGATGATGAGAAAGAAGAATTAGATGACGAAAAAGAATTAAATGATGATAATGATTTGATAGCATTAATGATGAATTAGATGATGAAAGAAAAGTAGAACAAGTATTATCATGCTGATGATGATTTGATGGTATTGAAAAGAACAAAAACAGATTAAGGTGACAACATCAAAGATAATAATCAAAAAATAAATTAGACTCCTACATTGCGTGGCTGAAGAATTTCGGGAAGAAGAAGAAGAATAATATGATGAAGAAGAAGCAAAACAATCGAAAGAGGTGAGAGAAGAAGAAGAAGAGAGAGAAAGAGAAAGAGAGAGAGAGAGAGAGATTTCAAAAATACTTACCTAAACCACTTTTCGTCGGATCACTGAAGATAATTAATTTTATTGAACTGATGGAACTAATTCCAGTATTGTGTCACTTCTCGCCCGTCAGAGGGGAGGCATACTACGGGATGGGCAGGCTACAACACAGACCACAAGCGTCTACAATAGCTCCTGTTTCATGGCTACGAAATAAAAAAGGCTGTGACACACTCATCTTGAAAAAATAACATAAAAAATATAGCCATTTCAAATAGTTGATGATAACGGCCGGACCCTGTACTTACAAGATGTACGAATCATATCAGTAACAATAGAATACAGACCGAAAGTAATACAAGAGGTACAGATCATATTAATAACAAGAGTAACAAACCTGATGGAACCACCGCGGCGAAACTTACGTCCTGACAGAGCCAGTGGCGTACAATAGAATGTGCACTGGTAGTCAAGTGGTTAGCGCGCTAGTCTGGTAATCCAGGTAGCGTAGGGATCCGTTGGTTGGAATCCCACCCAGTGCATTAATTTTTCCTCATTAATTTGAGTTTGTGAACACATAATAATAGGACTCTGAGGGTTACGGGGTAGAAAATGCTTTGAGCATTAACCTCGCCTGGTGGTTAATTTCCGCTAAAGAGTATTATTATAATAGAAGAGTTAGGGGTTCAAGTTCCCTATTACCAATAAGAACCTCCAAGTAGTTCAGTGTTCAAGAAGAAAATAATAATAATATCGCCTTATATATATACTGCCCGATTAGGACTATTAAGTCCCATTATTCCAGCAGTAACCCCAAGACGTATTATTATGTGGTAAAAATGATAAATGGGAGGATAACTTGTCATGTCCCGGCTGGGTTTCGAACCCGCGACTTCTGGAATCTCTAGATTCACAGAGTGCCGCCTTTACCACTGAGCTACCGGGACAGATATGTAATACATAATAATATGTAATAAGTACTTCTAGTATATCTTCTAGTACCTCTAATAAAAATACTCTTTAGTGGAAGGCAACCACCAGGCGAGGTTAATGCTCACAGCATTTTCTACCACCTAACCCTCAGAGTCTTATTATTATGTGGTCACAAACACAAATTAATGAGGATAAATTGATGCACTGGGTGGAATTCGAACCAACGGATCCCTATGCTACCTGAATTACCAGAGTAGCACCTAACCACTTGACTAGTATATCTTCCAAAGTATAGAGCGCACGATTAGCTCAGGGGTTAAGCACCAGCTTGCCATGCTTGTCCCGGGTTCGATCCCCCGTGCCGACAACAATTTGTATTCTTAATTTGGTTACAATTGTTTGTAAGGAATACCTTCCGGTGCGCTCGTGTTGACACAGACCACAAGCTTCCACAGTAGCTCCTGTTTCATGGCTACGAAATAAAAAAGGCTGTGAAACACTCATCTTTAAAAAAAAAAAATATCTTCTAAAATATTCGAACCCAATGTTTGGAACCCAATCTCCTCCACTGACATAACAGTAACAATGCATGACAACCGTAACAGCGTCACAGACACATCAGAAGACATAATACTATAAGACATAGGAGAGAAATACCTGACGGCACTAGAGGAATCAGCCGAGCGTGAAAGTACAATAGAAATTAATAATAATAGATATTAATAATAATAATAATAGATATTAATAATAATAGAGTAGTCACTGTGGCAGAGCGAGTTAGCGCGCTAGGCATTGCACACATGGTGACCTGGGTTCGATTCCCAGCGGGGGAGGATTTTTTCTGCTCTTTACTTGGATGTTCGGGGTCCACTCATACCTCGTGAGGAAAAATGAGTAGTTACTTGTATGAGTAACGACCAGTGGCGGCATTACCAGAGTAAAAAGAAATTAATGTAATAGAATAATTCGAAATGTAAAGGAGGCTCTTAGTAATGCTGCGCTACCCACAAAAATTGTGAAGAGGCCTTGTGCTTCACCACAAAGAAATTCGTACATATTAATAATAATAGTAGGTATTAATTATAATAATAGATATTTATGCCGAGGATAGTGATGACTGAGATAATGAGGATGATGCCTAAAGATGATTTGGGTAACAGGTTTGTGAGTTTCCTACGAATGGAGAGTAACACCCCCTTTCTAATCATAATCACTTTCGTGATATCACAACTACTCAAACTCGCGTAGATTTAGTAAAATCTATACGCTGAAGCCAGGACTTGAACAACCGACTTCCAGGTTACAAGTCCGCCGCCTTATCCATCAAGCTTCTCAATATACTTAACAATGCTGATGATACGAAACATCAGAATGACTAAATAATAATAAATAAATGTGTTTTTTGTGTTATTATATCACAATATTAGTGGGTAGCGCAGAATTATAGGACTTTTGCATATCTTTAATATCCCAATATCTTATTTTTGCCTATAATTTCGCCACTGGTTGCTGCTAACATTGAAGCAGAATTACTAAAACTAAAAACAGGAATCATATGGCACATCGAGGGATATTGTAGTAAACTTGATATAGGTAAGTGATATCTTGGACAAAACTCCACCAAGCATATCTATCAGGAACTACAAGAATAGGTGAAGCATTACTTCTGTGAAAGTTTTTTTATTTTATTCCTCTGTTTTTGCCTTCTAATATGATAACTTTGATTACTAAAGATGGGTTGGGTGGAAGAGATTGCCACAGGCAATAATCCCGCCGTTTAGGTAGGATATTAGCTTCATTATCACTTCCGATAAATTTCTAGTATTAGAAATCGGAAGTTTTGTGTTCGTTTTTGTAAACAAAAATAATTATTTGTTCCAATTTCAATTTTTTTCGGAAGTATTGTTTTTTGTACAAAAAAAAATATACCTGCTCCGATATCAATTTTTTCATATTTCTGGACGTTTTATAACGTCCTGAACAACTGTGGTTTTGTGTCTGTCTGTCTGTTTTTGGTCTCTATGATATCTCTGATAACTCTTGTGAGTCGAGGGGATTCTCCCGAACTCTTACCCATCTCAACAGTTGTTTTTTTATCATTATCTCACTCACTCTCTTACTAATTTTTTGCTCTTCATCACTATTGAGTATTGATCTTTGCCATAATCACTGTCTTTACTAACATTAACATCATTGTTAATGTTGTTTCAATTAAAGTTTTTCAATAATAAATTCACTTTATAATGTCTAATATAATCATCATGTTCAAAAAATCTCAAGTCACCACCAATAGAAAAACCCACTATTCAATAGTAAATGATGGATGAAGTACCCACCAGTAAATACCAAGATAATGAACATCATTTCTTGACTAACCACATTTGATGGTTCATAACATGGTACCTTTAATAAATTGAAAAGGTAAGTTACAGACCTCTACTAATAGTTTGTATAATGTCAGTAATGTCTTCATTAGAGTTGGCCAATATAATGGCTGAGTTTGTGAAACCGCAGATCATCATCATACAGAGATCCTAGCCATCACAGGTGGTCCTACATGGGATAAATATTCAAGGCCAAAAGTGAGTAGCCAAAAAACCAAATGAGTTTTCACTGTTCCCGTGGGTGGTGCGTCTGTAGAGTTTTTATTTCTGACCTCAGCAGATTGATCGACAAGGCGGCGGATAATATAAGACAACCCATGAGACCAGGTGTTTTTTGTCTTATATCCAGTTTTTTCTTATAAAGTGATGATTTTTCTTATGCCGAGGAATAACCGACCTCAGTAGCTTGATCGATAAGGGGCGGACTTGTAACCTTGAGGTCAGTAGTTTTTTTTTTTAAAGATGAGTGTTTCACACCTTTTTTATTTCGTAGCTATGAAACAGGAGCTACTGTAGACGTCTGTGTTGTAGCTTGCCCATCCCGTAATATGTCTCTTCTCTGATGGGCGAGAAGTGACACAATACTTCCTAATTAGGTGCTTGGTCAACACGAGCGCACCGGAATGTAACCCTTACAAACAACAACTGATGTAACCAAGCGAATGCTTAACCACTGAGCTAATCGCGCGCTGTAAAGGTTTTTTTTTTTTTTCCTTGTCAATATACAGGTCGTTCGCGCTGATTCCTTAGAAGATCAAATCATAGTATACCATATTTACAAAATAAAATACATAGTTTGAAAATTAATAAAGATAAAATTGTTTGAAAATAAGTAAATAATGAAGAAGAAAATACTAATGTCCTAACTAAAGGTGCACTGGTAGTCAAGTGGTTAACGCGCTAGTCTGCTAATCCAGGTAGCGTAGGGATCCGTTGGTTCGAATCTCACCCAGTGCACGAATTTTTCCTTATTTATTTGAGTTTATGACCACAAATTAATTAGACTCTGAGGGTTAGGTCGTAGAAAATGCTTCCAGCATTAACCTGGCCTGGTGGTTATCTTCCACTAAAGAGTATTGTTATTCTGTCCCCGTAGCTTAGTGGTAAAGGCGGCAGTCTGTGAATCCAGAGGTTCCAGAGGTCGTGGGTTCGAAACCCATCCGGGACATGACAAGTTTTCCTCCTATTTGGGATTTTTACCACGTAATAATATGTCTTGGGCTTACTGCTGGAATAATGGGACTTTAATAGTCCTTTTTCGGGCAGTATAAATAAGGCGATATTATTATTATTATTATAAAGGGCGGGGTTATTGCCTGCGGCAACACTCAACTCCTGGTTCCATTCAGAGCTAGGGACACCTGAGCAGGTATATCTCATTACTCGCATGTAGTAAATTCACCGTTGCAGAAATGTACAGAACATGGCTCTGATTTTTATTTGCATACAAGGTGTATCTGTTATTGGTCTAGGTAAGTTTTTTTTTTTTTTTAAATACATGACAAGTAAATGGTTCAAACATACATAACAATGACAGTTTACATAGCTCATGATATTTTTAACTGAACTTATGCTAGTTTCTTTTGGCTGTCGTCATCCCACACTATGTTTTTTAGGTCTAGGTAAATAAGCGCGCGATTATAGCTCAGTGGTTAAGCAAACACTTGCCATGCGGAAGGTCCCGAGTTCAATCCCGCGAGCCGAAAAAAATTCTAGTATTATTTAAAGTTTTTTGTAAGGGATGCCTTCCGGTGCGCTCGTGTTGACCCAGCACCTCAATGGTGAGCATTGTGTGACTTCTCGTTCATCAGAGGTGGGGCATACATACCGCATACGGCATACTACGGGATGGGCAGGCTACAACACAGACCACAAGCGTCTACACTGTCTACAGTAACTTCTGTTTCATGGCTACGATATAAAAAAAGCTGGGTAGGTCAAATTTTCGACGAATACAATACTTTCCTTATTATAGGATAAGGAAAGTAAAAAGCCTATGAAATCTTAAAAAAAAAAGATTTTTTAAGATGAGATTTTTTTTATCACCAGTTTAAGTTACACCCTCCTGTATATCCAAATGCAACCTGAGATCTCGTGAGCAAGTAATGGACAGTTAGTTATCTGTTTCTAATAATTTATTTATCTGCTGTTTTGCCTGTTACTGATTTAATAACACTTATATTTTTTTATATACATAAATAGGTATAATATACAGGGTGTATCAAAAGGTAATGTACAAAAAGAAACCACGCATAGTAGAGCTCAAATAAAGGCCACTTTGTTTTAATAAGCCCTATACGGAAATTGAACTCAAGGTTGCTAGGGCCATCACAAATTGGCACTTATAAATCGAAAAATATTTATTAAAAATCGAATTATTTAGGGATTGACTACATTTTTGACATGACGTCTCCCATTGTTATAATGCTTCTTTGGTGAGTATTTGGTACTTTTCCCTGATCAAGGGCAGAGTTATGGGGTTCATGAAATACAACCTAGCAACCTTGGGGTCCATTTCTATATAGGAGTTTATTCAGCAAATTGGCCTTTATTTGAGCTCTACTATACGTGGTTTCTTTCTGTACATGACCGTTTGATACACCCTGTATAATTGTATATGTATAATATATAGGTAATATATATATATTTTTTTACAGTTCACACCTGTATGAAACTAGCACATGCTGTATTTGCATGTTCATTGAACGAGGTGAACTTGTATACTTGATATGAAAAATAAATGAATATAAGTGTCCTGTAAAGGTTCCAAGTTCTATGGTATACATGATATATTATGGGTACCCAAGAAGAGGCTGAAGAGTGGCTGAGTCAGAGCATAGAGTCGTTGGGTCCGTGTCGTCGATGGCACAATGAATAATCCAAGAGGGTTGGGTGGAAGAGATTACCATAGGCAATAACCCTGCAGTTTAGTTAGGACATAAATTGTATATATTTTGTTTTTTTTTTCTTGTTTATATTATTAATATAGTCAATTTTTATATTTAATTTTTAATGTTATTTGTCTGTATACAGGGTCTTCATAAAGTCTCACCCAGGCCTAGGTTTCTCGAAAACGACTCAGAATATAAAAAAACGCAAAAACCCGTATTCCTTTATATTTAGGGGGATTGATTTTCAGCCAAAAATTTTTTGCCTACACGGCCCCAGTCAGGCTGGGCATGGACCAACTTTAAAATCTTAAATAGAATGGTATGTCTTGTGGCATATTGTTTTAAAGGTCTTATTGAGAGAAGTTCATTACAATAAATTTCAGTGTGCTACGACTTACCGTTCTTGAGATACAGGGTCGGACGTCCTACGTAATATCCATATATTTTGACCTATAACTCGTTAACCGTAAATTATGGAGAAAATTTTTCTTGTTAATAATAACTCCTTATGACAAGACCTTTCGAACAAGTTATAACTCGACATACTCTGTTGATGTTAGTTTCTGGTCGGTTTCGTCAGGCAGCCGGACGAACAGTCGAAAAAAATTTAACGAAAAAACAAATCAAGTTTTAACTTGTTCGAAAGTTCTTGCCATAAGGAGTTATTATTAACATTAAACATTTTCTCCATAATTTACGGTTAACGAGTTATAGGTCAAAATATATGGATATTACGCAGGACGTCCGACCCTGTATCTCGAGAACGGTAAGTCGTAGCACACTGAAATTTATTGTAATGAACTTCTCTCAAGAAGACCTTTAAAACAATATGCCACAAGACATACCATTCTATTTAAGATTTTAAAGTTGGTCCATGCCCAGCCTGACTGGGGCCGTGTAGGCAAAAAAAAATTGGCTGAAAATCAATCCCCCTAAATATAAAGGAATACGGGTTTTTGCGTTTTTTGATATTCTGAGTCGTTTTCGAGAAACCTAGGCCTGGGTGAGACTTTATGAAGACCCTGTATATGTTCTACCTACTAATAAAGAGTTTCTAAATAAATAAAATCCAGGGCCACGTTTCAGATAGTTTATTTCCATGAAACAGAAGTTACTGATAGACGCTTGTGGTCTGTGTTGTAGCTTGCTCATCCCGTAGTATACGTCTTCCCTCTGTTGCAAATATTCTAAAAAAAACAGCGCGCAATTAGCTCAGTGATGAAGTACTCGCTTGCCATGCGGAAGGTCCCGGGTTCGATCCCCCGTGCCGACGGAAATTTGAATTCTTAATTTGGCTAGAATTGTTTTTAAGTGATACCTTCCGGTGCGCTTGAAAAATGAAACGTTTTACATAATATTTTAATTCACAATAATTGAAGCGAAGTTATACCCAAATAAACAAACATGATTTTAACGAAATCAGTTTTGATCTGCCATATCATCCCGTTGAACTTTCTTTTCCGCTATGCATTGTTAAGATTTGATGGGGGATTTAATTGACTTGGTTTAATTGGAACCGCGTTTTAATTGATTGATCAATTAAAAAAATATATTTGAGGCTTTCGACTACTAATAAAAAAGATAAGCAATAAATAAATAAAATCGGAGCAAAAAAATGAACACAATACTTCCGATTTCTAACATTAGAATTATATCGGAAGTCATAAATTACCTTGAGTTTTTTCTTTATCTTTGTGTTTATTACAATCACAATTACTCAAAATCGCTTTTAACTAAATTATTACTTAACTTTGGGCTTACCGACCTCCGTGGCTCAGTGGTTAAGACAATTGGTTGCTGACCCGGAGGGTTGCGGGTTCGAATCCTGGCCGGAGCGGAAAATTCTGACCGAGTTTTTCCGTTTCCGGAATGGCATGACATGGATGTATAGGTGCAGTGCCCTGAAGTAATGCGAAAGTGGTTCCGGGGCACAATTACCTTGAAAAAAAAAAAAAAAACATGGGACTTGAACCACCGAACCCCAGGTCACAAGCCCGCCGCCGCTTAATCCATTGAGCTATCGTGGTTATATAGTCTTGAGAATTGATGTTGGGATCAGTTCAGTTTGTGTTTTACAACTGTGGATAATTTTATGGCAGCAATTAATTTTTATTGAGCTAAGTAATTAGTTAACCAATTAAAATTATTAATAGGAGCTGATCCCAGTAGCTTGATCGACAACTCACCGAATAAGCTCGTTTTTAATACATAATAATTATAATAATAATATTTTATTATAATAATAGCGCCTTATTGATACTGTCCGATTAGGATTAATGATTCCCATTATTCCAGTAGTGCGCCCAGGACGTATTATTCTGTGTTCAAAATCGTGGAAAGGAGGAAAACTTGTCATGTCCCGGCTGGGTTTCGAACCTATACGACCTCTGGATTACCATTCGGACGCCTTGACTAATAAGATACAGGGACAGACTTGTGACTATCACTAATCAGAGTTCAAGCCGTCCGAATGGTAATCCAGAGGTCGTGGGTTCGAAACCCAGCCGGAACAGGACAAGTTATTGTTCCATTTGGGTCACACGTTTTTCACTACAGAAGATTAGTGAATGTCACAAGTCTGTCCCGGTAGCTTAGTAGTCAAGACGTCCGAATGGTAATCCAAATGTCGTGGGTTCGAAACCCAGCTGCGACATGACATATTATCCTCCTTTCCAGGATTTTGACCACATAATAATACATCTTACGGGAATTATTATTAGTGTTAATTGGGCAGTAAAATCAGGCCATATTATTATAATTACCTATTATATTGGCAAGGTTAATGTTTAAAGCATTTTCTACCACCTCACCCTCAGAGTTTAATAATTATGTGGTTCCATAGTCAAATAAATTCTAGTATTGGGTGAGATCTGATGCACAGGATCTATGGGTTCCGGGATCTATTTGTGGATCTATTTGTACGGACCACTGGATCTATTTGTAATATCCAATCCGCCGGATCTATTTGAAAGTTTCTTCGTTTTTTTCCACGGTATCAAATGCGTATTTTCACATAGTATGCCCTTAACTGTACCAAAAAGTATGGCATATTTCGACATAGTATATGTCCTTAACGAACCAAAAACTATGGCGTATTTTTCCACGATATGCCCTCAACTGAATCAAAAACTATGAAGTATTTTGTCACAATATGCCCCTAACTACACCAAAAAGTATGGTATATTTTCCACAATATGCCCTTAACGGTACAAAAAGTAATATTTTTCCACGATAATTATAACAATAAACGAACCCAAAAGTATGGCGTATTTTCTCACGATATGCCCTTAACTGTACCAAAATGTATGTCGTATTTTACCACGAATATTGCATATTTTCCCATAATATGACCTTAACTGAATCAAGCAGTATGGCGAAGGTATTTTATGTATGTGTACCTAAATACGGTCTTACTTATGTATACCTTATAGATGAGTTGGAATGTAGGTAGCATCAGATAGGTAGCCGACTCAAATAATGAACAATACCGTTCCAGAAAATCTCATTCAACAAGAAGAAGATGCCTAGAATCCAGAGTATTATTACTCTTTGTGATAAACAAGTATTACTATTAATATTATTATTACTCTGTGATATACATATAAGTATTACTATTACTACCTATTATTTATTACTACTACTATACTTCTACTACAAATAGTATCAGTTTAGA